>VXBI01012381.1:369904-567769 GCA_013397375.1 Toxostoma redivivum | reverse complement strand
CAATTAACAATATATACTAATTATATATATATATATACACACTATATATAACAACACACCATAGCAATTAATTGTAGGAAAATATTAAAATTATTATTACTACAATATTATTCAATTGTGGGACAGTGCCACATAATCCTGTGAGAGCTGAAAGCAAATTCCAGAAAGAACAGGAAAAATTCACAGGAGACAGGGCCATAAATGGCTAGTCAACATTGTGCTTTTAACCCAATATTGCCTTAAAAATTTGTCACTATTTGGTTGGCATAAAGTGGGAGAGAAAACATGGGAGACCTTCTGTCTTTCTTGGATTTTTAAAAGTTTTTTGCTGTGTATCCAATATTTGTCATCATTAGAGACAGTGCTGGTCCAGGTGGATATTCAGTTTGACAGGACAGCAGTATTTGTTCTCTAGGACATGTAATCAGCCCTGTATCACTAAATTTATAGATGCATATGAAAAAAGAAGAGCAATCTGAGAAATTTATTAAAATCTTAGGTTGACACTTAATCTTAGATGTTGGAATTGCAACCTTTTGAAAATTATTTTGTGCAGATTCAAGGGATTTATACACAGCAGTAATAATAGTATCACAGAATGGTTTGGGTTGGAAGCAACCCTAAAGATCATCTAGTCTTAATCCCCTTATTATGGGAAGGGACACCATCCACCAGACCAGGTTGCACAGAGCTCCATCCAGCATGGGCTCAAACACCCACAGGGATGGGGCATCCACAACTTCTTGGGGCTACCTGTTCCAGTGCCAAGTAATGCAAAAGATTTATACACAGACAATGGTAAAGAGATTCACCCACTTATAAAAGTTATTTTCAATTCCTTCTGAGAATAGGTTATTTCTTCTATAATATTTAATTTTTTTTTCTAATAGGAAGAGAAAAGTCTATATCAGAGTATCTATCATCCAGCAGGTTTTTGGATTTCACCTATAATAATAGAATAAAAGCCATTTAATCAAGTGGCAGTCTTCAGAGGTTTAATTCTATGATCTTGTTGATCAGGATAACACATAAAATAGTTTTGTTCCTTGGAAGCCAAGGTATGATGTCTCCAGTGTAGGTGGGGTTTTTACCTCTGATATCAAGGAAATCCATAATTCTCTTCTTTGGAGAGACAATCTTTTGATTCATAAAGTTGATACGATAAGTAAGTTGGCAGTGTTGACAAGTGTTCCGCTATGTAAGATGTATCTCAGGTGTAATCAGTTTGAACTTTTATTTTCACATCATATTTACTGCTGAAGTCTTTTCTTAGAGCCCTTGACAGTTCCTGTTAATATTATGGAACTCTAATTATAGACTCACTACTTTTACAAATTTAGGTACAGAAATGTAAAATTATATCAACTCAAGCAATCAAAAGTATATTTTAATTGGTTATATAATATTACTCTTTTTATGAGAAATTTGGACATAGACATTTCTGAGGAACTTGCTCTAAAAATCATCTTCTTCAACTGATTTTATTTACATATATTGGCGGGATCATTTTGCAGTGATTTTTCTTATATTGTCTCTGCTCCTCTTTCTTACCCTCCCAGCTCTGTTGTGATTCTCCCCACAGAAAACACCTGCATTTCCTTGACTCGTGAAGCTCTAGTTCCTTTACCTAACTCTACCTACCATGAAGTTATTGAAAGTCTGGCCTAATTGCTTCCTGCTGCCAGCTGCACAGCAGGTGCTGGTGTTCAGTGCTCCTGGAGTCAGAGCTCTCTTTGTATGTTACCCAAACAGCAGCATATTTCCACAGGCATCTTCTCTGCTGCTTCGGAATCTTGTACAACATTATATTGTGGTGCCCCAAACTGCCCCCAGGACCCGAGGTGAGGCTGCCCCAGCTCAGAGCAGAGCAGGACAATCCCTCCCTTGCCCAGCTAGAGATGCTGTGCCTGATGCCCCCAGGACAGGGCTGGCCCTCCTGGCTGTCAGAAGAAACACACTGGCAGGAGAATTACCTTGTGGTCTGAGAGCAAAGGAGAGGAAAAAGTCCAGACAACAAATTCATCCTATGTTACCTGATTGTATTGCTGCATGTACATTAGTAGACTTTTCACCAAAAAAAAGTCTTGGTATCTGAGAAGAACAAGGAGCTGCTCCCCTTAGATTCCATCTGAACATGCTTGGCAGGTTCCTAGGACTCTAGGCAGCTTTGGGGACCTCAGAAGCAGAATGGCCTGACATTTTGCAGTCCTGAGAGCTGTGTTAAAATTCTAGACAGAATTTCCACAGAAAGGATTTTGACAGAATCCTTTTGACAGAAAAGGATTTCAAATATGTCTTATCTTTGGACCATTGTTACCTTGTTGAAATAATGTGGTATAATTTCAGAGAACTCTAGTTGCAAATTATTTTTACACAGTTGTTTGATTAACCAATTGCATGTTCTTTTATAAGGTCAGTTATTGCCTCAAACAACCTCCTATTCAGATAATTTTTTCTCAAAATCATTGAAAAAAATGAAATTTCATAATGCCCCAACCTCACTATTCTCTATGTAGTATTTAATCTGGATTACTCTAATCAGGTTTCTGACCTTCATTAAATTACTTGAAACAGATTAAATATTTTTGATAAAGTTACAAATAGTTTTTTGTAACTTATATTTTTTGCTAAGTCTACACTACATCAACAAAAATTATCCTTTAAGTTACGTACCATATCTAAACTCAAAACACTCTCTCAGAATTCTGGAAAAATGCAAAATCTCATTATTTCAGTCTACTTCATGTGCTCATTCAAATCTATGCTTCCTTAATTCAATTGGACTCATTCATAAAAACTCAGAAGAGGAATTACACAATGACAAATCAGATCCAGCATAGTTTAAAAAAGGCTTCATCTTTTCTTATTTGAAATATTACATCTGAAATTTGGCTGAGGTAGATCCCAGAAAAAGAATCTCAGTGGCACACCCTGAGAATGCTACAAAATTAATCATGGTGAAAATAAGTAATGCAAAAATGCAAGATTATACATATAGGAGTTTACATTACTTACATGACATGAATTTATGCTATGCATGAAAATCTCTGAGATGCAAATGAAAGAGGGGAGATAAATTTGACATGACTAATTATCAGTTTTATGATGTGGCCACATGGAAAGGCAAGGCCATTTTAGAAAGATAGCATGTGAAGTATTTGTGGTAACTATTCATTACTTCTACACAAATAATTGCAAAATTTTCTTTTAATTACTCCATCATAATTCTGGTCATTCATGTTCAAAAGCAATCACTCTCTATCTGGAGCAAGTAGATGGGGAAGCAACCAGTATGGTCCTAAGTTTGGACAGTATTTTGCAGGGAAGACTAAAGGAACACTTGGCTTCCTGACTCTCAGACAAGAGGCCAAGAGGAGATGTTTGCTCTATGTAAACACATCACAAAGTTAAATATTAGAGAAAGAAGGGCTGTATAAACCAACAGGCAAAGTCACAAAAAGTAATGGCCAAGGAATATACCCAAAACAAGTATTCTTTAAAGTGCTTACCTGTCAGATGAGATGGTTTCTGGAACACTTTTCATATAGCAATAGAGAAACAGAAGCAAAAAAATATCTCACTCAGTAGAATTAACCAAGTTGTTTATGGGTTCTGGTTGTTTGCATGTACAGACTATTAGACCCAGTAGACATAGAGGATTCATGCATGTGGCATGTGTGACAACATTCCATGATCTGGTAGGCAGGCAGGGAGTGTCCCTCCTGAGATATTATCCATACATTCCCAGGAGAGCTCCATCACTATCAGGCTCTGTGTGGCAGTGGGCGAGCAGGGCACGGGAATGTCTTTGTGTCTGTATTTTGCAAGCTGTTGCACCCTGTTCAGAACTGTTGGATCTCAGGAATCTGGAGTTTTTGAGCTTTCTGTGCTTTCAGGCACAGACCCCTGGAAAACACTGCTCTAGACCTGAAATCATGGATAAGGCTTGTGAATATAAATAATGAGTTAGAAATCACAAATGTTTAGTGGGTTAGATGTGTGTTTTTTCACTGGGTGATGGGTTTTAAATTTTAGGGTTTTATAGTATAGTGGTGGTTATGGGACAAGATGGAGAATTTTAGGTGGTGTTTTTCTCTTTATTTATCTTCTTCCTTCTTCTTCACAGAACTTAGGTAGTTGTCTTTAGTTGATCAGTCTAATGTCACTCTAAGGGTTGTGGGAATCTATTATGGGGTCAAAAAGATAAATAATGTAGGTGTTAAACTTCTATTGGTTTGTTTAGCTTTAAAAGGCCTTAAAGCAAGCTCAGCTGTAGCCATTTTTCCTACTTCTAGCAAGGAGCTAGAGGTACTGTAATATATTCTGTAATAAGTCTTTGATAAGATATAATAAACATCCAAGCCTGAACATGAGAAAACGTCTCAATCACCTTTCTAATAATCCTGGCTCTAAAGGAAAACAGATGAGACTGATGACAAGCCACTAATAATTAGTGCAAAGCCCAACATACATCCTCACAAGAAACACTCTGTAGCTGTGGAGTCATACAGCTCACCCAGGAAAAGCAAACCCTGGCTCACTAGGTTTGAGTGTCCAGATGACACTCTCAGTTATATGGCTCAGTCTTAGGTAGACCTGTGAGAAGCAGGGAGCTGGATCAATGATCCTTAGGGGTCCTTTCCAAACTGAGATATTCTGTGATTCTTGTGAATAATTGGTACACAAAGCAAGACTCTCTCACCTTTTTTCTTCTGCTCAATGCTTCTAATAAAGCCATAGGCAGACATGTTGCAGTCCAGAAAGATTTCCTAGTGAATTTTTAAATACCTGCAAGCCTAGATAGAGTTACACAGCAATTTTAGGTATCTGCCATTAAACTTAATTTTTAAAAGTGATACTATGCAGGGCAAAAAAAGGACCTTCGCACATTTATGAGTCTGTCTTTTAGATGAAGCATATTCAAGCTAACTAAACCTGATTCTAAAAGGCAGTGCTGGAATTTAAGCTAATTTAAATAACATTTGCTTCAATGGCTCTAAGGCACCACATATTTTATACAGAAAGGTTTTCAGTATGATAAATGCAATTTTGCACACATTTCTCTGACCTATTCAGATTATTGCCTTATATGTTATCAAGATACAGCAGTATATTGTGCTAAATATTTTCTAGTTAAACAATAAATATTTTGGTATTTCTCTTAAAATAATTAATTCTGTGAACATGTTTCATTTAGAGAAAATGGTTCATTGGCTTATGTTCACTGAAATGTTTAACAAAAAAGCAATATGACCTTATTGCAAAATGAAAACACCTTTTTTGGGAACCTCATTCTGGTGCCTTAAGGATTGTCATTATATTGAGGATTCAATGCAAATGTCTCTCACTCAAAGTGAGTGAGAAAGAAAGACTATAAAGTCAATATACTGTCAAGCCAAATATCTTCCCAAAGCAAGATGGGCTGCCAATTCCTCCTGAAGAAGTCTCAAAGGGAATTAAATTATATTCTTCACTGCCTAAAAGTCCCTAAACACAGGTTAGAGCAGGTTTTTTTGAGATGCTGTGCTTTCAACTCTATGGAGCAAGTATTTCTAAAAGAGCACCTTGCTATGCTTGCAACTGCCTCATTCTCATCAAGTCCACACAGTGAGCACTGACCAGTGACCGAGGTGGAAAAGTTCACAATAAACTATTAAGTAGCTTTATACAACATGCATTAAAATCAACAGAGAACATTCTAGTCACTTCCATAAATATTCATTTGGATCTTATAGGCCTAGGAATAAAGAAAAAGGAAATAGGATCTTGCAGGATATTAAGAGGGTTTGGGGTTTTGAGGTGTGGGCTTTTTGCCCCTCAGTAGAAGATTGCAACATCTCTTTACAAAGTCATTATAGTGGAGACAAAAAAAAACACAATAAAAATTTCAAGCATGTAAAAGGCTAATTAAATTCCCAATTAAGCCTGAAGAAATTAAACTCTCCCTTAAACACTCATCTTTTTCCACTTATTTATAAGGGTGTAAGAATAGCTCCATGAATGCAAGCACATAGGGATGGAATCCTAGACCTGCAAGATGAAGAGCTAATTTTGTTATTCACTTTGTTGCTTCAAAGCAGGATAAACTGTACCTGTATTGTTTCTTTGGCATGAAGTTATTCTGTCAAGTAGTAATTGTCACAAGACCTTGGCTCTAAGCAGCTGGGGATCCTTTTCAAACCACACTGATCCAAGCACTAACTGATAATCTCCAGGATGACTGAATACCTTGTCTGATCTTCCTCCAGCTGTCTTTCTTTTTACCCATTAACAAACGCTGAGTCTCCTTGTGAACAAACAAACAAACAAAACAAAACAAAAAACAGCAAACAAAAAAACCCCTACAAAATTCATCAGAGAAAGGAATTGAAGATATCTTTGCTTGGGGAAAACAGAAGAAATCTCTTTACATGGAACAGAGTACCTTTGACCATTGATCTACACTCCAGTGCAAATATTCAGCAGCCAATTTCCATTTTCAGCCTCACTGCCACATGCCCAAGTACTATCATTAGTCATGAAGACTCAGAGTGTTGAAACACTGGCAGTACATTAAGAAAATAATTCTTAATTCAACCTAGTGGCTTAATCTCCAGGCAGCAGCAATGTTGGGCACAATTCACCCTCTCTTCCATTCTGTCCTTGGCTACAAGAAGGTAAGTCAAATGTAAATATCATTTTACTAACTCCACTGATAGTACTTTCACTTGGTGCGCTGCCCAAACCTCATGCTGTTTCTCTTCTTTCTGGAAGATTTTGAAGACCATGGCAGCCTGTAGTCACTGGAGACAGGACAAGACTCTTAAAAGGCTGGGCAGAGGTACAGAGGAAGCATATGAAGCAGAACAAGCTTTTCCCCATTCTCTATTTCTTGCTCTGAGGGGGATACTCTTGTCCATTTAAATGGTATCTGTTTATTTCAGAAGCTAATTACAAGATCAAGAGAACAGCCTGATGGCATATTTAGCCCTATTTTGCCAAGTTTTTACATTCTGGAATTAAAGCTATACTATTTAAGTAAGGTTAAAATAGACAACTGTTGAGATATTAACCATGTTAAAGGTGATCACACATTGATCAGGACCAAATGCTTAGCAACTTGCTGAACAGCTTATGGTTTTCAGACATCTCTTTCATATAAGTCTGAGTTTTCAAAAAAGAAATCTCTTTCCTGTTTAATTTCACTCAAATTTTACAAAAGAAGAGTTTTGCAGTTTGAAGAATTCTATCACTATAAATTATTAAATGGAAACATCACAAACTTCTGTATAATACAAAGATGTTAGAACATAAAGCAAAACAATTAAGACACAGATAAGGATCAGTGAAGCCAAATGAGACAAATTCTTTAAGGCAATTTCTTCAGAACAATCCTTCTATAAAATACTTCTCAAATTTTACAAGTTAAAGATAGCTTGTAGATTAAATTCTTCAATATATTTCATTAAAATTCATTTTCCCTTGTGTATTCTTAGCTGTAGAGTAGATGAGTTGGTGATCTTTTTGCTAAGTGCAATTAACGCTGCTCAGACAACCACAGGTCTTAACGTTTCTTATGTCTCTTATTGCGTAACTCTTCAGTAATTAATTTCTTGTAACACAGATCTTTTGGACATAGAACACAAACAGCACAAGGTCTCTCCTTCTGAGCCACTCAGTCTAACGCAGTCATAGATGTGTTACACAGGAAGAAATTTGGGTGTGTAGGAACTGCTTACCACTTGAAAAAAAATCAAGGATAGATACCTTTCTGAAACCAAATACATTTCAAGCAGTATGCAAAAGACCTTTTTTTGACCTAAGTGTTAGCCCAAGGGCCATTTCAGGTATGAGAAGAACCTGATAATAATCAAATATTTCTTAGGTGTCATTCTGCTTGTTTACATAACATTCCAATGTTTGCTGTCACTGTGTTCTCAAATGTTTTTCTCTCCATTTCTGTGCCTTTTCTCTGGGAGACAGACACATTCACTCTTACCAAGCAACATCACAACAGTACGTCCATTTAAGAAATGCTCTGAACTTGCCTTTGTACTGGTAGTCCCAACTTTACAGTGAGACCCTCTATTGTTTTACCTTTCCATTTTCATAGATACACATTTTCATAGCTATACACATGAATATTTATTATCAACAACTATCAGATTGACCAGATTTCACACAATTCATAAACACACAAGTCTCTCTCCATACAAGAAATGATAGCTCATTTCAATCACAAAACGCACTTGAAAACATTGCAAAGACAGTGGCTGGATTTTATTGCCCTTAAGCAACTTTGCTGGCATTTAATTACATACTCTCATTGGGTGAATCTTAAAAAGGCTCAGCATACAGCTAGCAGCCCTGGAGCAGAGACAGACATATTTTTAAATCTTTCCAATATTAAGTATTTTGAAGGAATTATTCCTCATGTAATGCAGACAGACAGAAGGTACTGTCTAAATCTGCAGAGAGGCCTCCCAGAACCTTAGAACTTGGCAGCTCCCATGCTATCATGCTCTCAGCAGATTCTCCTCCCCTACTAAAACCCTGTACCTGATTAAAGGCAGACAGTGTTCTTAGCACAGTGGGTACAGCTGGTTTTCCTGAATTAAGTTTTCTCCTTCCAAAAGTACTATTAAAATAAACAATATATTTTTCACCACATACATGCAAAACATAAGTTGTATTGATTCTATCTTGAGTATTTCACGTGAAACATATTGCTGTAAGTCTACAGGCACTGAGAGAGAATCTAATTAATTGCTTCACCTCACTTGTGCATAATTGTGCAATACAAATCATTTAGGTGCCAACAAAAAAGCTTTTGTTTCTCTTTGTATGTGATTTCTTGACTGTTGCACAGCATAACTGACATGAACCAACCAGAGACACAAAGTGGAGGACAACTACACAGCATGAGATTTTTGTGCTGTTATTCCCAGCTGTCTGTTTGCAGTTTTCATTTGCACTGATGCTTACTACTAAAGCAGACACTTATGCTTGAAGCAGCATTTTTATGGGCTCCATCTATGTACCCTCTGAACCAGAAATCATGTGGAGTTTTTTTGCAAAAGATAATTCTTAGCCTATAGCTAGAAATGGTCATACTAACATGCACACTCCTAAACATATACTGTTTGTCAATGGCAAGTGAAACAAATATTAAATGAACTGATTCGTGCTGGTTTGGCCATAATGATTAATTTCTTGCTTGATGGAACACTGTGATTGTAGGGCCAAATGCAGAAGATGTTGATCTTTTATCTTTTCAGTTTCCTTCAGGCCACTTCAGCTTTATTTATCAGGTTTATTAACCACCATGGGGTTTCTTCTGCAAAGCATTGTTTAGATGATCATATGACTAGTGAATTACAGCAGGTACTGTGAAAAGAACAGTTAAGAATAAGAAGACTTTGGGAGTTACCCAGCAACAAAAATCTAGTAAATCAGGATTAATCAAAACACATAAGTGAATTTCTTTTTATGCTACCTGTGCAGGATGCTAAAATTATTAGGTGTAATTAATACCACCTTAGCATTTCCTGCAGAGGCATGTTTGTGTACAAGGGGCTCAGTAGGAAAGCACATTTAAGAGCTTGTTGTCCTCGGTCACAACCCCAATTTTCTTTTAGTACCCCATAGCATACAACTTATCCAGGCTCCGTGGTTCTGGAATAACCACTTTGGAGTTTTGCAGTAAAATTGGATCAGTAACTGATTCGGGACAAAATAATTCAGCATTTTCCTATTCCAATAAAAAGGCTAATCCTAAAACATCCAGTTGTGTGATTTTGAAGCAGTGCAGGGTAGGAAACAGAAAGTCTTTAACTGTGCTCCTGAAACCCCTGTATCCAAGATCTACAACTTAATCATCCCCTCTGCAAAGCAGCCTTGACAAATCAAAGGAAATCACCCTGCTAACAGCCAAGAAGCAAAATTCCAAATTGAAACAACTTCAGTAAATGGATAAATACAAATCTTTATCTTTTTTTTTTTCCAATAAAGACACTTATTTCAGAGTAGAAAACTATCATTTGCATTTACAGTGTTGCTTTATAAACCATTATCCTCTGCCAATAGTTACATGGTGGTTTTGTGTTGTTAGGTTTTTATTTTTTCTGGTTTTCTTACAGGACATAAATTGAATACTACAAATATAACAAATGAGTTCTATCACATTTAACTCTGTCTAGATATGCCTGTACTTTCCCTGTCCTTCATAATATTTGAACCCTACTGTCTGTATTCAGCTGTATATGATTGAAGATAATTATGTTCCTTCAAGTATTGTGAAAATCAGCAGTTAGAAGGAAGGGTAGGGCATAAATTGCTGTCCTGCTGAGAGAAAGACAAACAGATTTCAGCCTGTGCACACTCCATTTGGCAGCAGCTTTCTAGCGAGTCAGCAAGTGCACCCTTGCTGGCTGATGAGCACACAGTTCCAGTCTAGGTATAGCATTGCTGTCTCTTGCTGGTAAGGGATGTCATGGATGACATGAAAGAGAACTCAGCTAGAAAAGGTGAGAGACAAAAGATACGTATTATAAGAAAAAAAATACTCATTAGTTCTCTTTTTTCATGGTGTAGCCAATAATCTGGGACCATATGAATTACATCATGCAAGTATGTCTCATATAAGCATATATTTTCTAGAAGATTAATTATTTGTCAGGGTTCAAGTTATGTGGCAGAAAAGAAATGTTATCATTAGGAAGACTTAAACTTTTCAGCCATGGCAAAGTTACATTGTAGAATATGATTAACTCAGATGCTTTGTCCTGTTTCTCCTGCTTTTTTTGCCTTTTTTCCTGACTTGGAAAGTTCTGCTCTTTGCTCGGCTGCTGCTGCATTTTTATTCTCTCAGACATTCTGTAGGTCACAAGGGTATCATTCTGACTGAGATGTGGTCAGAGAGAATAAGAAAAATCGATTTTGGAAAACCTCTGTTAGAACTCTTTCATGAACATTTTGTTATATCCATTGTGAGCTTTTAAAAGACTGAACCTGTGAATTTGCTATTGCCATGTCTTTGTATGATTTTTGTAGCCTTATAAGCTGAGAAAGAGCAGCACAGCATAGAAAACACCCCAGTCTTCATGTGCACTGGGATGGATTCCCTTTTGTATTAGAGTGTAATTTAATATTCTGTGCACAGGCATGCAGAATTTCTTGCTGGGCACTGAATTATGCAGAGAACTGTAGATCTGCAAACAGGAAGCTAAGCTTAGAAAAGATAATGTATTAAAAGCACCAGTGAAAAGCTGTTCTGCTTTCTATGTTCTTTAACTCCCCCTAAAAGTCCTCTGTCCTTTACTAAATCTACAGGAAGATATTTGGCACTGATGTGTTGAAAGGTAAAGCTTTTTCAAAGACTTGAAAACTACTGGTCCTGTCTATCTGCCAAGCTTTTATATTGTTCCCTTCACCATAACACCTTGGAATTTCCACTGATCAGATCTCTGAAAAATCAATGCAGAAGATGAATTAAGCATATCTGAGTGTTTGTGTGAGACTGAAAAACCTTTTGATTCACAATCTCAACACTGTTTTTTAGTTTTGTTCAACAGTAGAGGGGGGGGAGGTGGGGAAGTGAGGACTTGTGATTAGATAAACTCCTTTTAATTTTTTCTTTCTGTCTTAGCCAGATGGAAACACATGGACAATTGGTTTACAGAGATCTTTATCCTCTCTCCTTCATTAGCACCACAGGGAAGTTTCTGTAGTGGCTAATGCACTTACTGACATGGTTTCAACAATTTAATCACCCAGAAGCCTCTATGTAAGGTCAATGTTCTCTACATTTGTTCCAACTCATTTACTGAGTAGAAAGGTGAACTTTTTCATTCCAGGTATGTCATTATGGAAATCATGTTAATGAATCAAGACACTGGAGGGCATATGTATCTCTGTTAGCACAAGATTAATGGAGACTTCATCAAGCAGGATTCAGTCTTGGATTCTTCTGGTAAATCCAGGTCTGAAGTCTAATTGTCCATTAATAGTCTGGATTTATACTGGCATAGCAGCTTCCATCTCAGAGAAACTCAAAACATTTTGCAAACATCAATACAGCACACCCAAGGAACAATTCTTCTATTACTGAAACACAATAACCTGAGGGCACAAAGAAGTTGTAGCACACAGCATAGTAAACTGGAATGGATGTCAGCACACACGTACTACAAATCCTGCTCCTGAAAGAAAAAGCTTTTGCTCAGTGAATGGCAAGCAATTGTTGGGGTGTTTTTTTCTGTTTATAGATCATATGCATATACTATTTACTCTGCATTTGGATTTAAGCTAACTGGTATAGAATCTCACTTAATTATTTATGGCCATAGAGTGAACTGAACAACAAAGTTCTCATGTTGTCAAATATTCCCTAAAATTCCCTAAAAAAAGAGTAAAAATAGTAATCTAGAATTAGTGGGAATTAGAATTATTCCCCTAGTACATATGAGAATACTACTTGTTGTTAATTCATGATTCAGATGCCTAAAAAGGAGAAAGGGAGTGCAGGTGCACTGAATACAGAAATTTTTTATAGCTGAAGAGGATGGATAATTTCTTTACTTTGAAGGTAGCTTCAGGTCATAATGGGATTTGGGGCTCTATATCCAGCTCTATTTTAGAGAGCAAACTGAATATATCTGCAATTATATATTTTGAAAAGACATGTTTCTCTAGTACAACATAATCTTACTTTCTAATTGTAGAATTCAACACAGTGCTATTTGGAATAAACCTTGATTCTTCACATTGCTTTACCACTATATTATAGAAATTAATAAAATCAGACACCTGTTGAGAGCTCCAGCATTTAGGTAAAAAAAAAAAAAACACATACTATTGGCCTTTTAATTTTAAATTCTTTTCAACAATAGATATAAAATCCATTTAGAAGCTTTCTATATTCAGAAATTCCACTACTTTTTTCCCTTTTTTTTGGCTTCAAAGCTTTGATCACAGAAAATATTTCATTTTCCTATTTTCTCTAGTTTCAAATAATGAAAAATATCATACAGATCAATATAAAAATATAGGCAAGATCCAAAGGGCAGCATAGATTTCACATTCTCCCTGGATGTCTTTATGTAACACTGTCTTTGGAGAAAGACCAAATATTTAGATCTTTTCATGAAGTACAACATTATATCAGCTGCAGTAGATCTGTTGAAATAAATAAGCAGCCTCTCCTAATAATAACTGTTGTTTAAATGTTTAAATATCTAACTATTATAGTAGGGGTTAACAATAAAGTGACTCAATTTCTCTACTCCTGACAGAGACCTGAATATATGACCACTCTCAAAAAGATGTATACCTTGTTCTGCCATATAAGCCTACCTCTGGCCTCTGGGATCAGTGACAAACACTTGGATTATACTCTATACCTATTCCAGCCAGGGCTATCCTGAAAATGCCAGAAGGACTGTTTGCAATTTTAGGATGTACAGTATTTTCCACATAACTGTCTTCTCTTATTCCTTTTATAGGAATTCAACCTATTTTTCTCTGTAGTAGCAGTGAGGTACTGACTGGTGAAGAATATATATTTTAGCAGGTTGCCAAGACTCAGGATGAACCAGTGCCTCTGCATCTTAGCAATCATAGATCCATTGTTCCTGTGCTGAGTTATGTGAATCATACAGAAGTAGAATGATATATTCTTGCCAGAAGGACACAAGTAATCCAGTTGGTTGCACATGCAGCAGTAAAATGAAAAGAGAGAATTCTAGGGTGAATATCAATAAGAGGTTAAATTTGACTAGTCTGACAGATTTGTACAGAAGGAGTCAGTTTGCTTGAAGTACAGCAAGCTCATATTCAATGCTTTGTCCTCATGTACGTAATGCAGGGAAAACACAGTCGGGATGGGCTCCTCCCTCTTGTGTATGACACAAGTTCCAAGACCTGATACACAACAACCAGGTTGCACTAGAGACAATGGATTTGCAGAAGCATTCTTAAGCATTTATTTTCTCCCCAGTCTGAATCTTTTCAAGTGTCAGGCAGCCCATACAGAGAGTTTTTCAGAGATAGAGATACTGGAGCCAGAGGTAGAACCACCTCTCTGGGTTTGAACCCAGACTGTTCATCACAGTTTAGAATATGGTTATGTAAACCAATATAGACCAAAGCCTCATTTCCACTAAAACTCTACAGTAACATCTCAAGTACCCATGTACTGGGAACTATGTTAATTGACTTTGCGTGTGTTGATACAATTAACTCATTTTCATTGCTGATAGGGCAGTTTCCCCACTCACAGCTGTAATCTCCTGAGAACCATCTCTGTGGGTATAAAGGATTTGTGCTTCTTGGATAAGAAAAGCTGTGCAAAAGCAATTCAGAATTTTCTTCCTACATCTTGTTCAGTCTCCTGCCTTTCAGAGTAAGTGATAAGCATGACCAGGGAAAAGTCCAAGAACAGAGTCAGCATACATTAATTATAATTCTCAAAAATACCATTTCCAACCTTGTGGCTCATAATGTGCTGGAGGTTTTCTCCACACATTTAGTAATCGTCACCCTGGTTTTTTACACAATTTTCCCAGTCTCTCTTACTCCTATGTAAACATTTAGTAGCTACAATACAGCACAGCAAAGATTATTATAGCTTAATGAGCCTATTTTTACAAAAAGGGAAATTGCACCTGCCAGTTAAGATAGCCTCTTGCTCCCAACTCTGCATCATATCTTTCAATAATCCAGATCTTGAATTCTCTGAAGTTATGATAGGATGCAATGGTGAAGGGTTCAAGAATAGAGACGGGATGTCTTTCTTCTGCATCTGTCAGCACCTAGAGTTAAAACCCAAAAAACTGATTTTATATTTAAATGCAAAGAAGGAGAATGAACTAGTGAGTACTGGATCGCCTTTAATCTGTTTTGTTGATCATTTTTAGGAGGAGGGAAAGCAACAGTAGAAAAATATCTGCCTGCACTGCTTTAGAACTTATCTCTTCTGTTTAAATATAAAGTGAGTTGCAAATTATCATTTTGTATCCTGCTCTATGCTTTGCATTTGTGAAAATAATGATTATTCATTTCTATTGGTCTTCTGCATCCATTTTCTTCACTGCAAGATAAAGTAACTCTCAGCTGTGCTTTGGGGTGATAATTGAAGTAGATTGTGTGTGATTTGCTAGATATGACAGAGGTAACCTTCAAATCACTCTCTTTTATGATAGATACAACAAACCTCCACACATGCTGCATCTGCTAGGGGTTATAAAAGAGTACCCTTCCCACCTTGCCAATAGGGAGCTCACAAACCAAGGTATTATTAATGCCCACCTCACTGCCTAGTGCTACAGATTATCAAAAAGTGCAGAGGTGCATGGCTTATCAAAAGAAACGTAGCCCTCCAATGATGGGAAGAGACAGGGACTTTTATAGACTGTGCCTGCAAATATAAACTGAAAAAGAGGAGCCTGGGTTAGACAAAGACTGCTGTATCCATGCTACTAGTAAGGCAGTAATCTACAGATGGGTACCTTCTTGGACTCAGGTGTTTAATAAGCTTGAAAAGCACTGCAGAAGAGAAAAACTTCTGACTGACATCCAGGGAACTTATATCTGCTTTTATACAGAAGGAGATGTGATACTGCAAAAGACTCAATACAAAAATGCTTGGATTTGCATGAGGTACTCAGATTCAGCTATAATGTACAAGCAAGAACTCTGGGCATCATAGTCAAAAGAAAATCTAATTTGTGGGCTAGAATTAGAGTTCTATATATGAGACAGCAATTGGGGCAAGGAGGAGGAAGGAGTGACACGTTATTATCCGGGATAACTTCAATTCATTTTGCTCAGGGAATAAGGAATATATCATACAATGGACTGAGAAATTTTACAGGGGACCTTTCAGGGGCTTTGTGGCAGAATAAAGCCACAGACTCTGAGTGGGTTTTTTTTTTTTTCCCTTTACAGTAAATCAGTACAGTTCTTGCTAAGAAATACACAGGCTTACTGCAACAGTATTTGTTCTATAGCAATTACTCCATGGATTTACAGCATATGATTGAGTGCAACAGCATGAAAGGAGTCAGATGGAGCCTGTATTAAACACAGTGAATACATGAGGGGGTTTTCTTTGTTTTTTTTCTCTTATAAAGGAAATGTTTCTAATGTCAGCAATTTATCAGTTTGCAACTCTTACCTGCTTGCCTTCTTCAGTGCTTTTAATTCAGAACATCTGTATGAAAACTTATGTATGGAGTTACATACTGAAGAGAATCAATTGCTTCCAAAAAATCATCATCAAGATTTTTTCTCCTGAACCTAAATCCTACTGCTTTTTTAATACATATTTAACAAAATTTAACTCAATCAGTGGGTAAATCTCAGACTCATAGAGAAGTCTTACAATAATCATGGCAGTTATTCAGTAAATATTTTATAAAAGATACCAGATATATATTTATACATTTTAAGTTTAGTTATTTTACTATATTATACATATTTCCATGTTTTATATAAAGCAGCAACTGTTATGAATCAAATGGCATAAGATTGCCACATCTTCAAACTACTTATTTTCCTCTTGACAGTGGTAACAAAAAGCTTTTCGTGGGAATTTTGAAGAAAAATATGGTCAGGAATTTGCTCCAGTAGCCTTCAGAAATCTCTGTATATCTCAGAATATATATGCTAACAACCTCTTGGAGCCTCATATCTCCAAAAATTTAAGATTCCACACATTTGCTAAGACTTTTCTTTCAGTTTCCATATGTAGTTAGTGTTGATTTGAGAAATTATATAAAAACATGAACTCAGATATCAAATTATTCTCTCATACAGGAAAAAAAAGGAAGCTGCAGATATCCCTCCTGAGTACCAAAAAATTATGTGAAGTTCCCAGTCACTCTCTTCTTAATAAATCTGTTTTAAATGGATTTCTACTTGCCAACAATATTTCTCTGTTTCTATCTCTAATTCCTTCATTTTAGAACTGCTCATTCTTTTCCTTCATCATACTCTTTCCTCTGAACAGGTTCTACCCCAATATGTCTCATTAACTTTGAATAGTCTCTGTTAGCTTGCACCTTGTCAGTTCTGCTCACCAGCATCTCAGTCTGCCATTACTTCAGCTTGTTGCCATGATGCAGGATGGCATTGAAGCTTTTTCTGGTCTCCACCATTCTCCTCTGACTCTGGTCTCTCAGCTGGAATTAGCTACTTGCACTTAAGGGAGATCTGGCTACGCTTCAGATGTGGCATAACTTTGAAGAAGGACAAAGCTCCTTTCCAAAATCCATACTGTTACCTAAGAGAAAGTGGGAGACTGAGAGAATGATTTAGTAACTTAACACAAACCTGAGCAGCACAAAGACACATGTGCCCATTATGGAAAAAATATCTCCCTCAGTAGACTTGCTTAAAGCAAGCTCTTTGGCATTGAGACTGTTTCTTCTTCTCTCTTTATGAAAGGATTGTGCAATGGGGTGCCAGGCTTCATGAGCACCATGGGACATCACTATGACATAGAAAATCAGCATCTGAAGGAAAGAGCTACTCTCATGTCAGCTGTGTGAGAATCAGTGCCCCCAAATTTAGTTTCAGTCATCAAATCAGTCTCCTGCTCCCACTTGTTGATATGTATTGGACTGAAAAGAGCATTTTTGTTTCCAAATGAGACTGGATTAAGAAAAGCAGGTGTATGAGACACTGTAGCGTCCCCTTTTCCACACTTTGGCTGTTCATCTCATTTTCAATTCCGATAATTAACTGAGCTAACCTCCAGCCAGTACTTTTTTTTTCCAGTTCATTGTTATATCTGGCACACAAGTCATTGTTTCTGTGCCAATCACAAAAGAATTGCTTTGCTTCTTCTCTGCCCTGTGCCTTACTCATTTCAATGATACAGGGTTTTGTACGTGTCCATTGTGCCAGACTTCCCCAGCTGCTGGCAGACACCTCTCTCTGTAGCTCCCTCCGTTTTGTTGTTCTGCCTCCAGCGCTATGGATAGGAGGCTGAGCTCTTTCCAAAGCAACTCAATGAGCTTAGTTGAAGAGAGGGGGAAACAAAATAAGGCAACTGGCAGTCAAGGAAGACAGGGCAACAGAGGCTTTTAAATATTATAGAGTTAGAAAGTACCAGGAGTTATAGACAGGAAGAAAAGGGAAGAGAAAAAAAATATTGGACAGGATAAAACAAAACATAAAAGACAATGAAGTGGTCAAGTGAAAACTTCAGCAAGCTATGAACAGTCTATTGCATTAGTCACCAGGAATCTGGTTTGCATGTGAGCAGAAAATATGCCCAGTGAATGACAAGACACTTGTTTCCCTCATTCTGCTTTCATTGTCCTCTCTTTATTCCTTCAGTCTTCTCTCATTTGTTTTTTCCTTCTAGTTCCTTGAGTTACTTCTTTTCACTATGAATTTTTCAGTTGGATTTTGAAGCAGCAATGGAGAAGTAATCAGAGGAGAGAGCAAATGATGTGTTTCTCTAGGTCTGATGTAATATTTTGTTGCCCTCTCCTAATAAGTTTTTTTCAATAGCACACAATTATACATGTGACCCTGGCAACTTCAGGTCACTTCTGTCCATAAGTGCGATTAACAGTCCTCACAATCTTATCATCAGTTTTGTCATATTTAATGCTTTTCTTGAAGGCCCATCTCTCATTCATATCATTAGGTAACAATCTCAAGTTTTATTCTTTGAAAAATAAAAGAAGGGTGAGATTCATCTCACTTAATTTAGTCTGAGTAGAATGTAGACACCTACATCCCAGCCAAGTCCCTAGGCTGACTTCATAACCAATGAAGAAAATTAGGCTATTTTAAAACTTGGTTCCTCTGATCTATTTTAGAAGTTTATTTTAGGATGAGATATGCTGCACCCAAGAACTGCCTACTTCTCCCCACTGACAGAGAGGAAGTTCAGGATAAATAGCTGATCTGTAGATGATGACATTTGGTCAGATAAAATCTTTTTTACCTCTGGAAGTTCTGGAAAAAAATCAGTATGTAATGTCTAATATAGATAACTTTCTAATTACTATAACATTAATATGCAAATAAGAATAACCACAAATACTGTATTTAAAAGCCCATATGCTTCAAGAATTTCAGGCTTTCATTTCTTTAGTGTATTTGATGAGCAGGCTGTTTTTCATCTTTTTGCTATATTTGAGTACCTGAAACTGATAATAAATACTGCTTTAAAATACCATTTCCCCTTTTCTTCAAATATTTCTTTGTCTCTCACTTCACCCACCTTGCAGTTCTCTCACTTTCTATGGCTTTTTTTCGTTTTCTGGGATTGACTTCTGCAAGGGTATGTGGAAGGCAAGAACATACAAGGATATCTAATCAATGGCCTTTTCAATGTAAAAGGAGATAAGGGGGAAGGGTTAACAAGACAAACAAGGAGACAAGGATAGATAATAAAGACAATGGTAAAGACCCAAAGTCCCCAGGTAATAATTGCTGGACCATTAAGAAGCTCCAGGCACAAGTTTGAAGATCATCAGCTCAAGACATTTCTGGGTCTGTGTGAATGCTGCAAGGACTAAGGTGCCACTTCTGAGGTAATAAGAGAGGGAATTTGGACAAGGGTGTGTGGACAACCTTGCCTGACCTGTGATGTCACTCCCTGCAGACAGTGGGGTCTCTGTGCCACCCACTGAAGTGAGTGGGGATCTTGGCTCCAGCCACTCCGGTAGGAATGGTGCGTGTCCCCAAAAACAGCTACGAGCAAGTGAGGCAGGCATGAGTGAGGAGTGTGAGGGACTCAGTACTGGCAGCTGGAATGAGACCGTGGATCATAGCCTGTGTGCCTGCTGCCAACTGTTGGGCAGGGGCACATGTCTGTATCTCCCCCAAATCATGTGTGTGGGGTAAGTGGGGTAACTAGCAAACCCCCCCCCCACAGGATCAGCCCTGAGTGAGGGACCTGTGGGAAGTGTAGAAGGACACAGGGTTTGGGCAGGGGTGGCAGCTGGACAAGTACCAGGACCACACCAGTACTTGCGGGACAAGTGAATGTACAAGTGCTTGTGGACCCAGACTGGTGTATATGTGCATATGTGATCTTTAGAAAACTCCAGAAAATAGCTGAGATTTTTATAACTGGCGTAAAAAAATAAAATCCCCCACTATTCCTTTCTTTTAGCCAGAGTTTGAGGTTTTCTTCTCTTGTTTATGCACTATATCTGGCTGCATTTGACACACCTTGTAATACTTATCCCAAATAGAGCTGTGTGCAACTTGGCAGTTTCACTTCCCAGGGGCTCATGCAATTACAGTCTGTCAAACATATATCACTTAGCTAAGCAACAACTAAGGAGAGCAATAATAACCTACAAATTTTTCATGGAAAAGCACTGCAGAAGGAGAGCCACTATTCCAAGAGAAAAAAAGGGATTATAGCTCCAGAAAGAATAATGAGATAAAATTAAAAAGGGTGTTTGTTTTGATTGTTCATCTTGTTACTCCTCTAAGAGAAATATTATAAGCTCTGTCACTTGGAAAATGCATTGGAAACTGGACAAAGGGGAAGATAAAGAACAAGCCACAGAATAAAAAGACAATAAGTTTGAGGGAAAGCTGGATGCTTTTTCAGGCTTTTTTAAATTGGATTGTTTTGGGGGTATTTTTGACAGAAAGAATTGTGAAACTATGTTCTTTGTTGTCTTTGGGTATTCACTCACTGTTTGTCAGATTCTCAACAGATTAAACACTCCTGTATTTTCTTCTGAGTTGGTGTTTGTAGTACAGCTTCAGTCTATTTTCTGACTTCTGAGAAAACAAAACATATACTTGTTTTTCTTTTTCTTTGCTTTTTTTTTTTGTAATATTCTGGGTCTATGCTAAACAGATCACTCTTCAACAGTTTCACTGTGAACAAAAGAGTAAGAAATTACTGTATTTTCATCTCAAAATGAAAATAATAAATAGTCTGCAAAGGGCAAAGGTTGACTGTTTCTTGCAGAATCTAATTTGCTAAGCATTGCAAATTAGACCAAGAAAACTGATTATGTGTGAGGTTTTTACTTCATTCTGTACTCTGCTATTCCATAAATGGTTGCAGGATAAACCTATTCAATTAAGATAAGGTACTGTATATTGTTCAGAAAATATATTATGCCTTTTTGAAAGTAAGTTTCTGGTTTTTCATCTCTTTTTGAAGTTTTCTTTCTTATGGAAAAAGCCTCTGCTTTCTGGTTTCTTGTTTGAGCTCAAAGTACATTTTATGATCTGAAATAAAAAGTCTGCATTAAAAACATTGCAACATTTAAAATATTATACATTAGTTTACTGACCCCTATCATCAGCAGTAAGATATCTTCCATATTTCCAGTGATAGTGTTAAATCTCTGATATATTATTTGATATCTTCTTATACAAAATCATATTATCTATAATTCTATATTACAGTACCTTTATAACTTTATAATAACTACATGGCAATTCAATGTCAAAAGAAAACAAGACCATGTTTAGAAAAGAGCATTGTCCTGGAAGGACCGAGCATCCTTGCATTTGATTTTCACATGCTCAGTCCTGAAGGTGAAATTTGGAGTCCCAGCCCAGTTATCATAATGTCTTAGAAAGTAACATGCTTGGGAGTAGCATTCATTCAGAAGTCTACAATGTTAAAAAAATTGTAAACACTGAAATGAGAAAAAAGAAAGTTGCATGTAAAATTTTATTTTGTCCGTGCTCATAAACACCTATAAGCATCTATGTCAGGGGTTATATATCTGGTATATCTATCTAAAAGTAGAGTTTACTGAGTGTAGAATTTACACTAGAACCCAGTGTCTTTTCTGTGAAACCTCAAGTCTTAACCCCAGCTAAGAAAAATCCATAATGTTATCAATGTTTCTCATTAAACAGAAAAGCAACATGTAAGGGAAGTTACTCCTTTCCTTTCCTTTCCTTTCCTTTCCTTTCCTTTCCTTTCCTTTCCTTTCCTTTCCTTTCCTTTCCTTTCCTTTCCTTTCCTTTCCTTTCCTTTCCTTTCCTTTCCTTTCCTTTCCTTTCCTTTCCTTTCCCCATTCCTCTTGTCTCTCCTTTTTTTTAAGAATGCAAACCCCGAATGAGGCTTGTTGCAAACTCTTCCTGGGTTCTGGTTCCTCCTTCCACATTTGTCTATGTATTCTGCATTGTAAACACGCTGAAAAAATATACAAAAAAAACGCAGAAGCCAAATGCATGTTTTCTGCCTTACATCTGAGAACTGACAGTGTTAGACCACTAGCACCTTGAACCCTGCATCCACTTCTGCATAGCAGGACAGCTTCAATAAAGATTCCATGCTGTAATCTAAAAGCATGTTTCAGTTTCAAGATCTGTTGTTTCAGTGACAGACTACCAGTGATTGCAGCTATAATACACACCAAGCTGAATTAGGACTAATGTTCTGAGTGGTAAAACTGGTATAATAACAAGATTATTTTCTCCTTGCTGATACAACCTTCCATTCCTGGGAAGAAAGAAAAGGCAAAGGTTGCTTTCCTGATCAGGCATCCCAGAAGCAATATATTCTCTGTTACTAGGGTTAAGTTGAAAATTAACAGCAGGAAGCCCCAAGCTTTCAGTCACAAAAGAGACATGGAATTATCCTCCAGGGAATAAATCCTTCCTCACAAGAAAAAGCCATCCTGCATCTATCAATTGACTCAGAAAACTGATGAGCACTCCCTACTCCTGGTAGATATGACTTGAAGATACTTGTTGTGGTCAGGATTTTTGTTGAGGTGAAGCAGGTAAAGAAACAGGAATGGCCTTTGTGAGGGTTTCTCAGAGATGTTTATTTCAGCCACGCGTGTGCACAGTCCTGGACTTCAGAGGCAAAGGCAATGTCTGGGGCTTTAGTTTCAGTACTTGGGGGTTTTACAAAGGTGGGGTTAGGGGCCAACAGGGAACCAGGGTGGGAGTGACCAAAAGGCTGACAGACAGAGAGAGGGCAGGGGGCTGTCCTAAGGAACAGAACAAGGGTTATCTTGATCTGATAGAACAGGAGCTGTTATCAAAAGGAGATAGCTGAGAGGCTTCTCCTATCTTTCTAACTGGGAGTGCCTTTTAAGATCTCCACAGATACTGTACTTAGTTGTACATTCATTAATTACCTTGAGTTACAGAGCATCATGTGATCAGTGGTTTTCAGCTTATCGTTCCCACAAAAGAATGGCTTTGCCTACTCACTGGTGGTGTCAGAAAGGCTGGGGAGGACACTTAGTACTCTGCTTAGGTGACTTCAGACTCTCAGTTCTTGACATGGCTTTTTCATAAAATCAATCTTTCTCAACTACTGGAGCAACACCAGAAAAGCATTTAAAGCAGAATTATATTGATGTTACTGGACATCATCTACTCAGCTAAAGAGTGTTGAAATATAGGTTATATACTTTAGAGTCAAAAAAGTCCCATTGCCATCATAGGATTTTTTAACTAAGCAGAATCCAGCTCACTCTCTCAGATATGGACATGAAATAAGCTTTTATCCTGGGCAAGTAAGAGCAAAATGGAAGGTCTGTGATAAGGAATATGCAGACAGAAACTGAAGCCCTATGCACATGGCCTGCACTGCTTTCTTTTTCCAAAGGCTCCAGCACACATCAAAATGCCTGAGGCACTATGATGTGTGCAGGCCCACCAGAGGCAAAGTCAGGGCACAGGTATAAATAAATGCTATGGCATCACTGCCAGAAAAACCACTTGGTTAGGTAATTTGGCTTACCAATTAGTGTAGGAAGCCCATAGATGTTGTAATATGTAATTTAAGCCACCTGCATATAAAAATGACTTAATAGAAAAACATGGAATCTGAATAATTTTTAAGCAGGTAAAGTAAGCTATTTTCCATGTTGCACAAACATAATAAGGTCATTTAAGAAACAATTATAAGCCACCACAGGGTGAATAAAATATAAAACTAGAATGACTGATGGCCAGTATAACCTATCTTAGTTTCCATAATTGCTTATGTGTTCTACAAAGTTAAGTAAAGGGACACATGCAATTTAGTTGCTACTGTATGATTAGCTATTACCAAGGAAATAGGATGATTCCAGAGCAGGCATTTAGCTCAAGGAATATAGAATTAAGCAATTTTTTCTTCATATTGCTGGTAGGGGGGTTTTTTAATTGTATAACTTTTTTTAAATTTATAACTTGAGAAATGTTCTCGCTCACTGTTAAATGTCCATCAGCCTTCCAGAATTCATCACTGAGTACCAACACAGTAGCTGTCACTCAGACTATTGTCTACCGGACAATTCAACCTACCCTGCTATCTTCTCCAAGGGAGTGAAATAGCCACATAACAGGAGCTTAAATGCTGGTTTTATCTGGAAGATTATTCTGTTTGTGAAGCAGCTGATTTTGAAAGGTTAGAAGTCCTTTACATGCTTTACATTCTATCAATGAAACAATGTACTGAAAAAAGTAAAGTTAGTCTCTCTAATTATAATCAAATAGTACATGATATATTGTATAGAGCCTCCAAGGTCTGCTAACTTATCCATATTTTTCTGGTTCTTAGGTACTTATGACTACACAGATTTGCTTCTTATAAAAAGTAGATTATGCCGTATCAGCTGTTTGGAAAAAATCTTGATTTTACAGTCTATCAAAGTTGACATAAGAAAGACAAAAAATTTTATATATCACTACTGACAGAAACATTTATCTTATTTTTAGCTAGTTATTATAGCTTTTAATTAGGGCTTTTACTTAGAGAATTCTAGCCATTTCTCTACTCAGTTACAATTTTCAGATTTGATGCAATCAAGCCACAAACCGTTGTGATGTAGAAAAGAACAGTGCACATAATGTAAATGGACTCTTATATAGAAGTTCTATGACCTTGATATTTAAATACACATTCCCAAATAAAAATCATGACTCCATGCAAAACAGCAAAGTTGGAATGTAGCTGTCTTTTGATACATTAAACCTGGATGACTTACTGTAAATTAATCAAAAATGTAGAACTCAGCAAGAGAATGCTTATTAAAATCCCCTTACATAGGTATTTCTCATTAGCTTTGAAAAGCTGCTATAGCAAACACTTCTCTAAGCTTAGCACCTTCCTGCAAAAAAAGGGAACATATTTTTTCTATTCTACTGAATGGACTATAGTAAATAGCAATTCTAACCAAAGTCTTAATTAATTGTACAGCTAACTGTAACAGACCTTTTGAGCACTGCCTCATAATCACAGAATCACACAACACATTGAGTTGGAAGGGACCCATCAGGGTCATCAAGTCCAAATCCTGGCCCTGCATAGGACACCCCAAGAGTCACATTATGTGCCTGAGAGTGTTGTCCAAACAATTAATACCATTGACCTTTACAATATCCCTGTAAGTAACTACATTTTTTCCCGCTGAGGAAATAAGGCAATGGAAAATACATCTTTTATCAAGAATTCCACTAAAAATCAAGGACAAGATATCCATGTAAAGCACCTGTGTCCTAGTCAAGATAAAAATACTAATCCAAAATATTTGGCATAGTACAAAGAGAAGGTTGACAGCTCACGATTTTCCACATTCTGGTTTAAGGCACTGTTGCGGTTAATTCTAGAATAGTAATAACCCAGTATCCTTTTTTCTGACAGACACTGCCTGCAGGCCCAGAAACAAGGTTCTTCTGTCTCTGCTGATGGAAAATGAGATATTTTAGCCAGCTGGGAAGTTTGGGGTCACGGTCTGAAGGCCAGGCAAGAAGGACTCATGAAGCAATCAATTTTATTTCTTGCAACATCAGTCCTAAAGAATTCTCGAAAGGCAAATTAGAATCTAAATAGATAGTATTGATTTGGGTGAACTTTACTTGAGAATTTTGAAATCTAGTGGACACAGCTCTAGAAATCTCTTCTCAAATATCCTTATCTCCTAGCCACAATGAGTCTGCCAGTCTGACAAGCAACTATCTATGCCCCACAGCAGCCTCGAGATAATTCACCTGCCACTACTTGAGCTTAGTTTCCCCATCTGAAGTCATCTATTCTTCTAGAAAGGAAATTTGTCTCTTAGTATTAAAACTATCTTTCTTCAAAAACTTTAGATGAAATAAGAATGGAATTTTCCCTTTGTGTTCAGTTTTGCTATTTAAGTTTTAAAAAATTTAAAGCTTTATTCTCCTGAATAACTGAAGTCATCTGCTGCCTCTGATCTAAACTGTTCTTTGGGGCAGAAATTGCCTAAGAATTATCTTCAACACCAGATACTTAGCCTAAATGGAAAGCAAACCTGTAAGAACAGCTTGCTCATGCCTTCCAAATCATGGAGATGTGCCAGGTTAGTCTGTATGCTGCTAGGCACACTGCTTGCACTCAAGTCTGAGTTTCAGATTTGTGGATGGCAGTCAAGCAGGATGCAGAGCACATTGTATTCAAGATCTCTTCAGGGGCAACTAGGTCTCATCTCACATAAAGCTAAGCCACTATGGGAACATAAAATGATAAAGAGGTGATAAAACATTTTTTAGGTAAAAAGTCTATTCATTCCCACATCATATATTTGTGTTTCACACAAACTTTATAATGATGGCTGAGCTGTGCTGTTCAAGGGAAAGAATACTAAATATAAGAATAATAAATCGGTGTTTTAATAAATGCTACTAACTAAATGTTTAGCAGCTAAACATGTTGGTCAAAGTTACATCCCTCTTGTATTTTGTAAGACAGATGTGGATTAATACATTTTCAAAAAAAGTAATAGTTTTTTGAGATTCCTTAAGTATATAGAGAAGGACTCTTGCAGTCCTTAAGCAGCGGGAGGAAAAAACTTCTGTTCATTAGCTACTTATTGTGAACACACTCAACATTTTCCTGCCTCTTAGTAAGTGTCTTCTAGCTCAGGAGTAAAAGTCCTTCAGAAGTAAAATGTCTTTATTCACTAATTTTCTTGTAATGCCTACTATATTAGGACTGAGACCTCTGGCTGTAACTACTGCAAACATAATGTACATGAGAAACGTCTGCAAATTATTTCTAAAGAATGCAGTCTATGGTGTGCAAGTATCCAGACTTTCATTACACAGCCTTACGAATTATTCCTTTGCATGATGCAAAGTGTTCTGAGAGATCTTATCTCTTATTGAGTATTGACAGTAACAGCCTTGGAGCATTTCTCTCTTATTCAGCATACTGAAGTGTAGGCAGTCAACTGTCTGGAAACTGTAAGCTTATCTTTGGGTAATAAGACACTGTTAGGAAGTAAAACTCAACATATAGCATTAGGATTGTTCACTGAAGGAAACAAATCAAGGAATAATCTGGAGATTGGTAGTCTCAAGGTTTCACACATGTTCTGTAATTTGTAAATCACCTCTCACTCTATTTCTGACAGAAAAGCCAAAGGGTTGATCTTCAAGAAGTCTCTTTCCACTGCATTAGAGTTACCAATTCAAGCACCAGAATGAGAGGGGGAGGTACTTCATTACCTTACTTTCCACCTTGGGACCCTGTCAGTCCCAAAGATGAAAGTAAGATGAAATAAAACATCTTTTGGAAAAAAAAAAAAGAAAAATCTATTCATAAAATCAGCATGGAACTAATTCTGATCAAGGAAAAACTCCCATTAATTAAGGCCTGATAGTAGATAAGGCCATTTGAGTTCTGAGCAAAAACATATACCAGCATTTATTTTGCTCTCTCTAGGAAGAGAAGAGAAATGGTTATATTCAATAACTAACTTCTACTAATGCACAGGTGTCCATCATCACTGTATGATCACTAGTCTGTCTGACAATTAGCCAGTACACTTTTTATCACTTACACAACAGGGTCATATTTTCTTTTCCTGCAGAAGCTCTCTTTGAGTAGCACCTTTTAGAGACAGCTGAAGTTCATCAGTTGATGACAGGAACTAGACAGTGCCATCTGCCTTAGCAGCAGTTCAGGTAATAGAAAAGAAAACCTAATTGCCAAACATGAAATGTGCAGGAGTGGATTTTTTTTTAAAACTTCCCATTAAAATTGGATCTATATGGCACTCTGTGATACTCTGAAGAAGCACTTTGAGTCAGCTTTAAAAGAGCTTTGCAACCAGTGTAAGTATCTTGTGTTGAATATTACATTATCACAGTTTTGTTGCTTTTGGTAACTAAAGTAGTTGGAGATCTTTGGCTAGCACCCCATAGCACTTAAATGCAAGCTGCATTCCAGCATAATAGCAGTACTTAAGGGGTATGTGCATCTTTTCTCCTTTCCTGGGTTAACAAAGGCTATCTCCAGGATACTGTTAAGGGAGAAGCATTAGTGAAGTCTCTAAGCAGGTGTTGCATATCCAAGTCTCATGTATCCCACCTTGCATTGAAGGTGCTCAAACCAGAGCAGCAGAAAAAGTGGCTCTGCAAAGCAGTAGCAGACACTAGGGGTGACTGCTGACTCTGGGGCCAGAAAGGCTGAGATGAGTAACTCAGAGGTGGGCACAGCAATAGGAAGATCTCGTGATGGAAGGAAGCATCAGATGGCCTCACAGATATGGGGCAAAACACTTCACTTCCTCCAAGGGCAAGGCTGACAGCTCAGGACTGTATTTCCCCTTCTGAGGTCATTTTACAAGTACAAAGAAGGGAGAGGTAGGAACACACTTAAACTGCGATGATGACAGTAATAATGCTTCTGTTTTTCATTTAGTTTAAAAGGAATAAGCATATCTGCAGTCAGGGGCAGTACCTCAAGTCTACCTCATCCCAGATGGATTTTCTCAATTCTAGGCAACAGATTCAAGTTCTTCTCTCCCAGTGTTTCCTATAACAGAGATACCAATTTATTTTTACACAGTAGCCTGGGTTCAACAGGAAAAGTTCCTTGGCACCAGAACTTAGTTCCTTAGGTAGTTTGCAGCAAAAATTGGAAAGTATAGGGTATTTCTTCCAACAGGGAGGTGATCCATGGACCTGGACCCACTTCCCAAGTGATCATCTACTCCATCACACGAGCCAGTATATCAAGAAGAGACCAGCACAATTTCAAAGGGGCTAAAAAACGAGCTCTTGGCACTCTGGACAACTGTGCTCGGAAGCAGTTGGAGCCTCTGGAGCTGCAGCCATCTTGCCAACACTGCAGCTGTGGCTGGCATGCCCCTGGAGAGTGCTCCAAATGTGAAAATGTTCCTGCCCTTAGAAGAATTTTAGCTCTCAGTACGTAGCATCATGGAAAAACTAGGAGCCTGGGTGTCTGCTGCAGGCCTGTGAATACTATCCAGGTAGCTGACTTCTTCTGAGGAAGAAGACAGGTAAAAACAGAAATTTGCATGAGAAGATTACCTCCAAGCAAAGGCAGGTTGCTGGAACTACTGCCTGTTTCTTAGAGCAGATCAGTACTATAGTAAAAATTTAGCATACACCTCTGTACAATATCTTCTGATCAAGCTACAGTAGGCATTTATACTACCAAGTAAAACTATGTCATATTTAAAAGATTCTTTTGTTGGCATGTACACAGAATTTCTTGGACTCTTGCACTGATTAGAATATAATTTCTATATTGGGGATCATTAGAAAAATTAAAACAATGTCTCCTGTAAGATTAAACACAAGCTGCATGGGGAATCTGTACAGCCCTATTCTCACTTTAGAATTTGGCAATAACATCCAGCCCTCTGGGCCAGTATCTGTGTAATCTAGATGTATTATTATTTCTGAAGTGTCTATGACAGTGGTATCAACGCACTGAAGGTTGCCAGGAATCTGAACTCCCAAAGCAATGTCATTCAAAAACTAGGCAAAAAATTACCTTTTCTACTACTTTCTAAACTGTAGCATCCACTTATAAAGGTCACATTCTGAAAGTTTGCATGGAACAGACTGCACACACTTCATCTTATTACTGCCTGTCCAGACACATTCAAACTAATAAACAACATGAGAATTTTTTTAAGAAGAATCATGTCTTACTCTGCTTCTGAGTCACTAGGGATGAGAACATCCAGTTTCATGCCCACTAGTTTTAAGTTTAGCATCAGGAAAATATTTGCTCCATCACAAAACTCAAAGTAAAAATCTGTCCCTTTCCACAATACAGCACGCCTGTCTTTTTATTGAACTTCTTAATCTCTTGAAAATTCTCCTTTTTTTTTTTTTTCCAGACTATCTGCAGACTGTCTTTGACAGGATTACAGGAACCATGTCTAAATTATGCTTCTCTATGAAGCAGCCTTGGACTGCCACAGTCTCTCTGATCCAAATTCCCATGAGCCAGAATTGTTGGATTTGGCAAGTCTGCAGTTACACACGGCCTCTAGCTGTTCTATGATAGGTTAGGAAATAAACTGGCCTTCATCCAGCTCAAGGGATTAATGTCAAAATCTGTATAACGAGAATTATATGTGTGCAAATGTAAACATTCACATTTTATTCCCTTTTTTCCAACAGGCCACAGATAATTATTATATTACCAATAAAACAGGAAATGGCCTTTTCTTCTTGAAAAAGAAAAGGATATATTTAATTCAAGCTGAGAACTATATGAAGTCTTCAGCATTAAACACAGCCTCCTAACAAGCATATATAAAAATTATAGCTATTTCACAGTTTAAGCAACATATGCATAGCTCTCACACAGAAACAGTGGTTCAGAAAAGACTGAATATTCATTAACAAAGGTATAAGTACCTATATTTTTGTTCCAAATAGTAGTAGTAGATTAATGGCATCCCTCAATTTTGTTATAAGAAATTAAGGTGAGTTCAGTTACACTTTAGTGACAGGATGTATCGTCAATCAGAAAAAAAAACAAAGACTTTTAAACCTTTTAAAATTAAATAGAAGTTCATAATCAGCAGAGAAATGAAAATCCATTCATTATCCACCAATCCTTACCACGAAAAGGCACTATAAATAGCACCTAATAAAAGGCCAAGAACAGTGTCCTCTTGATTGGGTTTCTGAAGCAGAAAACCAGAGCTGAAGCAGCAGTTGAGTTAGATACAGAAATCATCTGAACAGGACTCACAAGACTAAATGCAGACCAATCTGACATTTAAACAGGATGTAAGGCATCAGTTCTTAAGTGAAATAATAATGTGGAGTGATAATGAGTATCAGAGAGATGAATAATCAGACTAAACAGTCTCAAAAGCAAGTTAGTAATTGCACTGGCACTTTTGGCTGGCAAATCACCAAAAGAATCTAAGCAAGTCTTGCCATTGTTTTGCTAGAATCATGACTGAAATTTCTTAGCTATTCAGCAGGCACCAAGAGAATGACGTACAAGGAAGGAATTGCACTTCACAAAATTTTTGATAAATAACAATATTCTGAGGCTACTATGTGCTTTGAGTATAACTGCCTACATTTCAGTAAGATTAAATTTTTATTAAAATAATTTTTCCTCCTTTTCTTCTCTTACTGTGAAAATTTGTATACTCTACTGTTGTGAAACAGTTCTTTCTACCAGAGAAAAAATAAAAAGGATTAAGAAAAAATGACCTAAATGATGATAATAATTTAAATTTCCAGTAACAAAAGAGGCATTTTGAAAAGCATTTGTATGACAACTGTCTCTACACAAAGCAGTTGAGATTATGCTAAGCTTTATATTGGCAAATAGTGGGATATAAACCTGATGCTAAGAGGTTGCAGAATAAGTGACAGGTATCAGGGACTACAGTAAGTCTGTAAGTGGCAGCTGCTAAGTTTCTGCTAGAGATATCACTACTGCTGCTAACTTCATATAGAGAGTATTACAGGGGACTCAAATTATATGGTGCTGGCTAGAACAGTCTTTAAAACAGATTCCAGGATCCTAAGATAGATAGGATGAGATAATTATATGAGAATACAAAACAAAAAAGACTAAATAGAGGCACATCTACCCAACTGGGAGATGTGGATATGCACCACAAGCCCTCTATTCTCACTCTCACACATATTTGGCTGCCCTGGGTACATCTGCCACTGCCTATTGCCTGCAAATCAGGGGAACTGAGACATCAGGATGTTGCCAAGTGCCACGGTACACACCCACAGCTCAGTTCCAATGTAACCTAAGGGACTTGCTCAACATCAGAAAAAAAAGTTAGGAACCATTATGCAGGAGAAACAAGGATTCCTAGCTCTTGGAGAAAAGGCCATATAGATTTACATTGTGAACGCTGACTGAGAAAATGAATATGCAGTTTAGGAGCATCACAAAAGTATGTGGAAGAAAAGGATCCCCTACAACGATCAGTGTGTTACCAAATACCCAAGCAGGCTCTGGCTATATTTCACAAGGAATCTTATGTTATTCCCCACCTGCCCCAGTAGATTTACCTTCTCATCAATAATAAAGAATTTGCTTTCCCCAAAAGCCCTGGCAGACTAGAAGTAAAACATCTTTGTGTGTACTCAAAGATAAAGCAAGCACTTGTAGCTTTCACTGATTAGCAATTACAAGATTAGCCCTGGGAGGAAAAATTCTGTAAGATTTATAACTGGAAAGCACTTTTATAGGCCTTTGTGGACCATCTGGTAGAATTTAATAGAAAACTCTGCTTACCTCATAGAATTCTTTGCTGGCATTTTCCATTACATCAAGGGCTTTTTCTGTGAGGAATCTCTCCATACATTTTGCTGACACTAAGATTCCCTGGATGAAAGAATGAGCTCTGCATTCATTATAATGGACAACTTCTCTCCAGTCTTTCATCCCATCATTGTAAATGAAGTGACACTAAAAAAGGACAATTTGGGCTGTTTCCTGGCAGGACATTATGCAATTCTGTTCCTTCCTTAACCTATAGGGCAATATGCACCACACATCAAATATGCCCTACAGCTCCTCTGCTGTCCTCTTTACTATTCTTAAAAAAAAAAAAAAAATATGCTATGGCATGGTCCTGCCATTACTTGTGTCCATAAAACAGCAGACTATTGCAAGATAGCCTATATTTGCAGTACTCGAAACTCTGCTTTTTCCTCTCATTCAGATTAAAGTCTTTCTTCTCCCTGCATGTGACCAGTGTCTCACAGGAGACCTAGTTTGGCACAGCAGCATCATGAAAAAGGCATCAGGATAGATTCTCCATGATGCAAATTAGAGTGTTCCAGTCCAATCACACCCCCATCAAGATCCTCAAATGAAACCTCCCACTGAGATACAAGCTACTGGGTTTCCATCTGTGTGTCTCTTGCTGTCAGTGGCTATTGTTTAAGTAAACACTAGTTTGTATTACTTTTTTTTTAATTTTTAATTCAATACTTGTTGAGGCCTGGTTAAAAGGAAACAAAAATTGCTGTATTAAAAGACTAGTATTTTCAGCATCTTGTGATGTAAATTGCTAATTTAAAACCCAAAATATTGTTAAAGTGTCTTTATTTAATAGCAGACGATTGCAAGCTGTAATTTGCAAGCTGTAGTTGCAGATGGCAATGTTTTTCTCTCTTTTCAGCAGTACAGTAAAGTATTTACTGCAGTGATCTGCAGACAATGACATACCAACTGCAAAAGAAATGCTCAGGGGTAATATAAACTATCAGGATTCCCATGAGGTCCAGCATGCAAGGTAACTGCAACTAAAGCATGCAATTCAAATACCAATTAAAATTCTAAAATCTCTTACGTGGTCTCAAACAATAACTCTTTGCAACAGACAATTTTAGTACGTTCAATTGCCAAGTATGTTTCTAACACAAAACAACAACTCTTGTTTTCTTTCCTGATCTTTAATCCCTTTAGATTGAACACACTTATTTTCCAATTCAGACCTGGAGGCCCAAGTCAGGATTTGAAACTGACAGCCACCATCTGGACCACATGAGCAGAAATGGTTATATGTGATCTGGCACATGTCTAGCATACTGTTCCACTTTTTGTACATCAGGACATGCCAAAATACTACTAATGTATTAAACAAAAGCCTTGCCTTTTATTTCATTTTGTTAAACAACTCATAGATGTTTATTTTTCAAAGAAAAATTATTTAAGATCATCTATTTAATAGCATTGTATGAAACATTTAAATACTGCATTCTGTACTGCCATCTAGGGGATTTAAAAACTGGAATACAGTGCTCATCGGATAAAAAAAAACAATAAACACTAAAAAATCAGCTATGACTGCCAAGGCAATTTCTTATGTATATCTAGTGGTTTGGATTACTTTTTCCTGCTACAATAGGAATATTTGAATAAGGTCCATGTACAGTGTCACATCTGTAGAATCCATAAATAGGAGAAGATATATTGTTCCGTACTTCTCCTTTATGGACAAATAATTTAAAAAAGCAATCTTAAGAATATATCCAAAATAAAACCAATGTTGTGCTCTGAAATGGGATTTAGAAAAAATTTCTAGTCTTAGTTCAGTTACCAGGAAATATATGGGAAGGTTTTGTTCACTATAGATACTTAGAAAAATATCAGACATGATATTGTATAAAATTACAGGAAACTGAAATTAAGCAGGAGACCTACTGGAATTTTCTTCGATCCTCATCTTCATTCAGATTATTATTTTTCTAAAGTTTTTTGAACCAGACGGCATTACATAGTAATTTCCAATGCATCCAATTGCATCACTGAAAGAATTGTTAGAAATTATTAATTTTGTATCATATTGATAGCTAGAATTATCTATAAGCTCTTCAAACATATTTGCTTTTTTCTTCTTGCAGAAACCAACTATAACAAGTTCACACATTATGTAAGTGATCACTTAAAAGGGAAATGCAGAGCAAAAATCAGACTATGCAAACCAGAGAACTACAAGCCTACCTTCACTCAGACAGACATGGTCCATTAGTTCATACCAACACATAAAAAGAGATCTCTCTGGATCATCACCAGTCATCAGCTGCCAAAATATCATTGAAATCAGTTAATAATTTACCTACACACTTACATGATCCATGATCATGCATTTTTTCATAGTCCTAGTAACAGACCAGTTTCCAGCCATCAGGATGAGAGATGGGACCATTTACTTTACTTTTGAATTTCCAAACCTCACATTTTGACATTCTACCTGGAAAACATGTATATTGAACATTTGCAGTTATGTGCTGAAAACTATTTGTTCATAAGGGTAAGATCTGAAGAGCACCAAATAAGTGTTCTAAAAACACATATAGCATGGTTTTTGACACAGCTTTTATTTGGTGCTATCTTAGGCAGTAGTCAGCCTTTGATCCTGAAAGAAGCTTCCATACTCAGCTGGCTGCCCCCAGTTCCCTGCTCGTCTCACTGCAAACTGCCACTTAGATGCATTATCCTTCACACCCTCTAGTCACAGGCTCTACATCATAAAGTAATATATTCCTGCCTTCTCACTCACCCAGCCCATGTTCCTGTATCTTCTTCCCCACATTTTTTATCACATTGCACTAACCCAATGCTACACTCTGTGCCTGCCAAGGCCTCTACCCTGTGCTCCCTCTTGGAAGGACAAAGCACAACAGTGGCCCAGGTACTTGAGAGTGCATAAAGAAGCTGGCAGTAGACACAGGCTGTTATTACCTATCTTCTGATCAATAGTAATTGTAGTTTACTAGGCTCTTGCCCAATGCAGACCAACAGGTATATCACAATTTAATGAAAGAAGAGGCAGAAGCTCTGAATGTGTATTCCTATGGGAGGTCATGCTACTATATGTAATTAGCCCACAACACTCTAAAAGGAATTTATAAGGGATGTGCAGTATCTGAAAATATGATTCTACTAAGTGATGTTAGATTTACCTTCCCCAGCAGCTCCAGTCCAGGACCCTCTTGCCCAACTGCTGGAGCCCAGCCCAGTGCCTGGGGACCCCTGGTGTCTGCCTATCCTGAGGGACATGGCTGCTTCTTTCCTGACTGCAGTTTCTACTAGTAGCAAAGCTGCACGTGTGTCCCAGAGACACACACACAGACATAGAGGACACTGACACAGTTGGTCACACAAGCTGCCATAAACAAGGTGCTGCCCTCAACAGCACCTACGCACTGAACTCATAAAACACAAGCCAGCCAGCCAACAGCCCTCCTTCTCTTCAGCTGGAAGAGACAGGAGGTCACTAGTGCAGGCAGACAAATGACAATCTCTAGATCCACAAGCATACACATATTCTCCATTCCCTCGGATACCCACGCAGCACTCAGGTCCCTACTTGCCAGCTACTCCAGCTTGATGCTCACTAGCAAAAAAACAGGCTCACACATTCATCATCTCTCATGCACTTCACATTTTCAAGTCTCCCTGGATGCACCAGCACAGACCATCTTCCCACCTAACGCCCCAGCCCAGACTCAAGGCCGCCTCCTCACCATCTGGACCCCCTTGACATTTGCTAACAAAGCCCTCACTCCTCACACACACCTAGCTGGAGAAGATGGAGCAGCAGCTGACACCTGGCATACAGGCTGTGATGCCCCACTTCAGCTGCCAGTGTTGAGTCCCTCACTTTCCTCTCTCACACCACTGCTTCCTTCTCCCAGTAGCTGGGGACATGCAGTGTTCCTGTCCAAGTGGCTGGAAGTTAAAGCCCCACACTCATTCCAGCCTCTGGCTCCAGTAGCTGCCAGCACAGGCACCCTCACCCTGGCCTGACTCCAGCAGCTAGCACAGAATCCATTGACACACATACAGGTCTCACCAGTGACTGACACTCAGTCCTTGCAACACACACACAGACATAGAGTGAACTAAGAAAAGATTTAATAAGACATAAAAAGATACTACATGCTACAGAGATCAGGCACAGGGCTTGGTCAGGCAATGTACTGACCTGCACCATTTTATAAGTGACCAATCTCCTTCCCCTGCAGGTTCCCCATGGGTTTGTACCTATCTATTCATCCTTGGCAACCTCCGGATTGAGAGTCCCTCTAGTTGACAATTTTATCTGCTACGAAGTCCAGGTTGATCTTCCTGGAAGTGGCATCTGTGGTTCCTTGATAGCCACAATTAGTGAGAGTAGTGAGGTCTGTGTTTTGTCACTGTCTCCATGTTTGCTTTATCAGGTCTGTGTCTTGGTTTGGTTTCTGGCTTCCTTCTTTTTCCTTTGGATTCCCAACAGACAAAGTCCCTGATCAGATCTCTACATTATCTCCCTGGAATAAACATTCTGACACTCTCACAGGTCCCCATCAATTAGTGTGATTGATCAGCTTTGGTTCCTATCACTGCCTCCCTTATCATTTCTTCGTCAGCTTTGTGTCCTTCTATGTTCTTGTTTATGGCTTCCTCCTTTTCCAAATATCCCTTGGCATTGGAAAGGTCCTTGACCAGATACCCTTAAAGCATCAGACATTCTCCTGCACACAGCCTCGTACACACCCTTCCATCCTGTGAAAAGGCATACCAGAGATTCTGCCTTCTCCAGTTTGGCTGATGCTGCTGACCCACTTGCTTATTTCTCCCCACATTCTTTGTGGAAGAAATTATTGTTTCCTTTACACCAGTGGTGACCATAAATGGAATAGTGTTAATGGAAAAAGTATCATCTTTTTTTTCAATGAGCACAGAACCACAGAGAATATAGCACAAAAACAGAAAAACAGTCAATATATTTGACATTTTCCAGGCTACAGGACTTAACTGGCTTGAAAAATTTGAATGAAATAAAATTTGAAGCAATGTTGATATAGAAAAGGACGCAAAATACAGGCTTTACAACAGCAATTATTTTTGAGGATAACAATCTGTTCACATAAAACACCATCTATATTTAAAATAAGAAGTCACAGGAGATCAGGGGAATTACAAAGCAATGAGACTTACTGTGGTTTCAGAGAAAGTAATTAAGAGCCTAATTAAGGACAAAACCATATAAAAACAAAAGTAAAGCTTGATGGGGGAAAAAACAGCAAAGCTTCCACAAGAGGAAAGCACTTTTTCCAACCCTGATATATTTCCTTGAGGCAATGAACACTCAAACAAGATTTTGTGGGCCAAACTTAGAGAGGAACTTGAAAAAAGGCAAGTAATCCATGGAAAGGACAAATTTTACTTCACAGTAGTATAAGGTAATGTACCCAAGCAGTAAGCTGACAGCCTGGAAAATTAGATCTTACTTCACCATAACCAGATTGTGCACCCAGTATCTGATAACCATAATAATAAAGTAGAAGCTTAAGGCAATTCTAATTGACTTGCAATACTTTTCATGACAAAACTGACATTTAAGGTATCTACAGCAATATGTAACTGCTACAACATGCCTATATGGACAGTCGTGAATTATACATTATTTTTATTTTCTCTATATGGAAGGTATAGGGGTAGAGGGAAGTTATGTATCTGGTCTACTGTTGCAGTAAATAAACATCAGTTTGGAAACAACATCTCAGTCTCCAGATTACAAGAACTGTATTTTTACTTTTCTTTACAGCTCTCTACCGATAGTAAAATATAAGGAGTGAGGCTGGAAACTCACTAGAGCTTCCAGTGTGTTCCTACAGAAGACTGTAAGAGACCTCATGGGGTCAATCTAGATGACTGAACAGGGAATACTTTTGAAAGATGCCAGGGAATAAAAGCAGAATATGATTTTGATGGACAATCAAGGGACCAGAATTGTGCAGACAATTTAGACATATCCACTGAATTCTCTACTCCAGACTACAGGAGGTTCAAATCAAAAACTATGCCCTAGAATATATCACAGCTCAATAACATCTATGTAGAATATCCATTCTGAGTTTGCTCATTTGTTTTTTCAATTAACATTTTCAAACCAGAACTTTTAGTCAATAATTGATTTCTGACAGGATTAAGTTGTATTACTTCAGGGACAATCAAAATGTCAGGGAGTCACAGACAACACAGGACATCCCTGATGAATGGGAAATCCTGGAGGCTTACCAAGGGTAGACTACTGCGCCATGCTGCTAGGGCTAATGGTGCAAGGAAAACATGGGCAGAACTCAAAATGGGGTTCTCTTCTATCCTTCTGGACAAGAGAAAAGACTCAGAGATGAATAGATATTTGTGGCAGAACAACTGAATGCATACCTGAGTCACCAGTTAGGCTCTGTTTTCTTTCTTCATAGTGTGCTGGGAGACAGACATGGTGACCTGCCAAGGAGAGCTTTGAACTAGAGGTCCACATCCAGAGGTAAGCTAGAGAGCAGTATATATGGAGAGAGTCTGCATAGGAAAGGGCTGCAAATGCACAGTCCTGCTTCATATGCTTCTATACTAATGCTCCCAGTTTGGACAGGAAACAAAACAGAGCCAGAGTTATCTTGGTAGAGATGCTATACAAGCACAAGAACAATAACCCAAGATGCAGCCAAAAATAACAGAAGCTGCAGCCTGGGAGGTCCAGGCTGGACTTCTAAAGTACTCTTCATTGGGAGAAGAGTGCAGCACTCTAGATTCACTGCTGACTTGGTCTAGCTGCGTATTGGACTAGAGGACTTCCAGGCATTCTTTCTAAACAATTTTTCTGGGATTCTGTGACATATTTAATGTGCTCCATCTGCTAATTTGAGTTTAGTCTATGGGACAGGACTCGTGCTCTTCTGAAGACAAACATCCCAAAGCTAAATAATGTGAATATCAGATTCTCAGAATCATTTTGCTCTACAAATCTGCTCCTACTGTGTAGCACTACTTACTAAAATAGACATAGCCAAAGAAGGCAATTTTAATACCTGCAGGAATTAAAGGCTACTGATATAAACCCAGTATGATTTTCAAGAATTTCAATACCCATTTCTATTTCTTCTAATACAAAGCTGAATGCTTCTGAAAAATCCCCTTTGGCATCTATCTGAATCTTCAGGCACCTTTTAAAATTTAGACCTAAATTTTCTAAGCTCCTTTGGAAAATCCCAGCCTTTATCCTTTTAGGAATGAAAAGAATGAACTGCACAATTTGAAGTTAAGGAAAAGTAATAGCTCACGCACATAGTATCAGCAAATTAACTACAAATATGTGCTTAACATTCTCAAGAAAAAAGCCCTGCAAAAGATAGGACACATCAGAAAGCTTATAAAGCAAGATAACCATTATTTTCAATATAATTCTTCCAACCTGATTCTGAAGTCTTCATTTTAAATTATTTAATGGTTTTGATCAGGCCATAGTGGTTTTTTCATCATTCGTTTTACTGACTAACATAAGAAACATAATTATCCGTCAATTTTATGAAGTTTGCATTTCGTCACATTTTTAATATTATAGAATTAATCATGCAGGAAATTCAAGTGCAGAGACTAGAATGGATAAAATTAAATAAATTATAGAAGTAGGGGAAAAAACTCCAAGCATTTTTTTTCAACATAATGGCAAGCTAGCAAGACTACCTGTTATCATGGTTTAACCCCAGCCTGCCACAAAGCACCACATAGCCACTCAGGCCCCTTGAGTGGAATGGGAGAGAGGATCAGAAGACTAAAAGTGACAAAAATTTGTGGGTTGAGATAAAGACAGTTTACCTGCTCACGTAAGCAAAGCAAAACAAGGAATTAAGTCACCCCTTCCCATGGGCAGGCTGGTGTTCAGCCATCCCCAGGAAACCAGGAGAAATTACCTCAGGTAATAGTGACTTGGGAAGACAAATGTCATCACTCCAAACATCTCCCCTTCTTTCTTCTTCCTCTCAGCAGCATCTGCTGAGCATGATGCCACCAGGTATGGAATATCCCTTGAGTCAATTCAGATCAGCTGTCCCATCTGTGTCCTCCCCCAACTTCTTGTGTACTCCCAGTCTCCTCACTGGTGGGGTGGAGTGAGAAGCAGAAAAGGCCTCGACCCTGTGCAAGCACTGCTCAGCAATGGCTAAAACAACATTCTGTTATCAAAATGTTTTCAGCAGAAATCCCAAACATTGCCTCACACTAGCTACTATGAATAAAATTAACTCTACCCCAACTAAAACAAGCACACTCGCAAAAGCTGTTACCAGCTATGAATGATTTCTTATTACTACCAAACAGAACTAATACAACTTTTTATACAATATTCATAAAGCTGTGGGCAAAACCACAATAATAACACTTTAGAGTTGTATTGTATCTTTTGTCAGGGATCTATGAAAATCTTCCCAGCCACTCAACTGCACTAGCTAAGCAACCCCTCTATAAGACATTTGTCAAACAGAACTGGTTAAACTGAGGCAACAAGAATTTTCATGGTAGGGGCTGAAATAGATAATAAGTGTCCTGCTACCCACTGCTGAGCTTTTATTTCAAATAATTATTTTGCTAGCTCATTTAGGAAAAGCTAATCCTGCTTTATCTATTTATTTGAGCAGCATCCAAAGTCTGGCAATATTCTTTGGGGAGAAAAACCATTGATTCTACATAACTTTGGATCATCCAGTCTCAGACTTTTCTAGGTCAAGAAGGACCATGACAGATTTGTCTAGCATACTACACTACTTCATAAACTAACAGCAGAAGCAGAGAGCTGACACGTGTAAGGAGCATGAAGCATTTGTAATTATGCTGTCAGGGTACAAAAAAGCAAGTTCCCTGCTCAACTTATGCTATAGATAACCTTCCTCATGCAATATTCACAGCAGACTTCTATCACATTATTAGCAATCTCTTAGCATCAGAAATAATTCTGGTGACACTTGTCATCTAATCCTTTCATTACAAGTTAGAGTAGGATCAGCAGTTGATCAGCACTAGGAAGAGCTGTATTTCTTTCAAGTTATCGCCATAGAAATGGCTGATTTAATCCAAACCCTCAGTTTATCAGTTCATAACTTTGTCCTTTGCAAAAAGAAACTACTTGTAGAGAATGATACATGATAGTCTCTATTAATATTTTCATCTTTTGACGCATTGCATATCCCCTCTGGAATGAAACAATTAGAAGCACAATAGCAAAATTGCTACACCAGCCAAAAATCTCTGAATGCTGAATTCAGAGTCCTGTATTGAGCATGTAGCTGGGGACTTCTGAGTCTTGGCTTTTTCCCCCATGGAGCAAGTCAGCCACTTGGATAGGTGAAGCAGTTATTATTACAGAAGGTCAAGAGAGTACAGAAACCATCAGTGAATTAAAGATCTGGAAGCATGGAAAGCGATATGTAGAACACCTATTTGCTGAGTTCAGCAGCACTTAAATTAAACATCGCTTACGTGACTTTTCTTTCACAGGAAGCAAAGTATTTCAATGTGTCTCTCATTGCCTGGCAGTCCTGCACATATTTAACTCTTTACACTAGCCTGTGTGCCAGTTCTCTGCAGCAACCCATCTCTGTCTGTTCTTTATAGCATCCCCAGCTTCTCTGTTTCATGCTGCATCATCATAATATCCAGAGCTGTCATCATTGAACTGGTGTGATACTGGGGACAACAGTCCTCAAACATGCCCCCACACATCACAGTCACTGCTGACAGGAAGGAGAAGCAGGAAGAGTGACCCTGTGGTTGGGACCAGCTGCTGGCCAGTTATACTGAACCTTATTAGGGCTAAGATCTTTGCTATACAATTGCATAGCAATGTCAAGTGACTGGTTACTTCAGAGTTGTTTAGTTTCCCTTTCAGCACTCCCTAGATGTGGTAAATATAGGATCCATGGCAGTTGTCATATCTCACAGTTGCTCATTAACTCCATTTTGACAGGTTCTGTTTACTTAGGAGTCATTACACAGAGGAGAAAATAAAAAAAATTGGCTAAATCATCCAAGAATCACACAGAAGATAATAACACATTCCACGGAACACTAGCCAGGCGAGAAAAAAAAATTCCCTTGTTCTCCTTTTCAAGCTCTTTTCCCTTCCATCTATTTCCTACTAGTGCAATACTTTCCTTTTGCTGTTAATTTTGAACTCAGAAGCAGTAACTGCATTCCTGAAGTAATTTTCCTTTAATTCCTCGTTGTCATGTCTGTTTCTTCTTTCCCACTTTTTGCCAAGTATTTTTTTTCCTACTCATTCCTCCTAATTTTAGTAATTTGTTTGATTCTTCAATATCCCTCTCAATATTGTGTCTCCTTTTCACCTTCAAAGAATCAAAAATCTATCTTACCTCATTTGCTCTAAAAACTTAAAGACACTAAAGAGAGTCTATAAAACCATAATTGTGTAGATATGCGTGTGATCATGTGGATCCTTCTAGTTAATTTCTTTTCTATCAAATGAGATGCTGTGACTTCAATTCATGCTTTGGATAAAAAAACAAGATCATCTTACTATAAAAAAAGAAGCAATGGCAAATAAAAAGGAGAAAATGGCACCAAAAAAAATCTACTAAACATGCTGATTCTGTCGTTTATACTTGAAGTTAAGACATACCATTAGTGCCTCAAAATATTAAGATGAGTCAGGTGTTCATATTTCTACAGTCCAGTCATTTTTCTCAGTCAGGTGTCTGTAAGTTAATAAATCTGTTAGCTGATCCTAGTTACAGATTACCTAACTAATGCTCTGTTTATGATGGATAAAATTCAGGAAGCGTTTTGTATCACTAAGCCATTAATTCAGTCCTTTAGGAAGGCAAGAAAAGAAGATATTCTAAAATATAATGTATACTCTATGCTAAGAGTTAGCGAGCCACTAATTGTATTTAAAAGTTTAATAAAAGAAACTATAAAAGCTATCAAGACGCTGAAAAATTCACCAGCAAGCATTATCAAGCTGCTATAGCAAAAGCAGCAGAGAGAAGGATCCAAATGTATTTCACAAAATAGTTGAAATGTCCTGTGAGCCACACAAAAATATCTGCACAGGTGTCAAGAGTTCACCAATATATTCAATTAATCTGTTTAGGATCAGTCACTTGCACTTGAGATTTTTTTTTAATGTTCTAGTTATTTTTTAGATACTGATTAATTAGAAACATTTAATTGTACTGTATTAGCTTCAGAGTGTTGCTAGTAGACACAGATTTATAATATAGCTAAAATGGAGCAAACAGATTAAAACTAGATCCAGAAAGGCTGAGATCATAGCTGGATGTTAAAGTGAAACTTGCATCCATTCTCCCACACCATCAGTTCTCATTTCTATACCTCTTTTCTTTTTCACTGGACTATGGATCTGTAGAGCTATATTTGATGCAGAAGGGGAAGCTTTCAATACATAGATTTTGGTCTGCTTGCAAGGTGGGTCAGTGCCCTACTTGGGTTCACTAAGCAGCTGCAAAAACAGAAGTACCAACACAACCATGAGAGCTGTGTAGGGATTTCCTAATGGTCATGGAACTGTCTTAGAGGAGAGGCAAAATGTATTGTATCCCAAGCCTGGAGGGGAAATACTATTAGGTTGTAACCCAGACTCCTCCAACCGTGTTTTTGTAACTAGATACATCTTTTCTTGGATCTACTAAGATACTGATTTAATTGGTGAGCCCTATGTAAGTTTAGGTGGAAAAATGTTTGCTAAACCTTAAAGTACATATCATAAACTAGAATACAGTCTGGTCCTCGTACAGTGCCCTCCATGCAGCAAGTGAAGACACATAGCTGGAAGCAAAGGAGTTGACACAAGAATAGATGGGATTGTGAAGGATATCTTGAAATGTGAAGGAAAGAGAGTGACAAAAGGGCAGAAAGGAGAGTGGCACCTATCACCTGAATGATGCTTTTCATTTTTAGACACTGAGACTTTCCTTCAGAAGTCTTTCTCTCTGCTTTTCTATCCTGCTTTTACCTCTTACACTCTAATAAATCTTTTGTCTCTTGCTTCATTCCCTCCACTACAAAATAGGGAAATCACTACAAGCATTGCCATGTCCAAGACCAGAATGGGCACCCTCTCAGAAAAATACTTCGAAAAATGAGGAAAATAGAGACATTTGTTTCAGAAACTTGCTTCAGGAGTTTGACATTCAATTTACTTACAGTAAAATTATTATCTGATATGGAACATGTTCTGTACTCCTAAAAGCAAATTTATATATTCTTTATTCTTGAGTTTGAAGAAATTTCACCATGCCTACTACCTGGAGGACATAATATTAATATTCCTAGCCAGCCAAAATCTTGCAAAGAGAACCTAACAATCAAAGTCAGTAAATGTGGCCTTTTTGGCAAATACTTTTATCATGTTTCTAATAATTTTAATTACAATTTTTCTTTATCAATCAAGGAAATCCAATTTCACTCTATCTGCAGTGTGTAATTGGTCAACTACTTCACTTTTTTGTTTGTCTGTTTCTTATGTTCTCTGGCTGATTCAATAAATAGTAAACAGCAGGTATTTTTGTTCATGCATAAATGCTCTTATTCTAGTCCAAATCTGAGAATACCCAGGTGTTTGCACAATCAAAATCCATTAGCACTAAGTTAGATCAATATCTATGAAAGAGTAATAGGGACATGGTCAAGCCGAACAGCTGATAGCAGGTCATTCAGTTAAAATCATGAGTACACTGTTGGAGGCATTTCAGCACTCCTGCCAAGATGTATGTCAGGAAGGATACAATAATCCAGAAAGAAGACAAGATATGCATCCTGCATCATTGAAGTTGGTTGCATTAGCACTATAGTCTAAATTTTCAAAAATAACTCAAAGACACCAATATGAAGGCAAAAGTCAAAAGTACTTTAAGATAAAATCCTGACTAGATAGATTGCTAGACCAAGTTTCAGTGATGATTTCAGGGGAAAAAGAAATGCTTTCTTGTAAAGAAAATAATAATAATCTCATGAGTATTTATCTGCTGCCCTACAACAAGTGTTTTTGCTGGTCTACAGGAAGGCCAAAATAGAAATTCCTAACACTTTATTCATGGAGCCATAGTTACTGAAAAAGCATTTAGCTGCTGGCCTCATGAGAATATTCAGCACTAATCACATCCTTTACATTTAATAGGCTAGGCACAAATAAACAAAACTTTTTTCTATTTTATGGCAGTATACATAGGTTTTCAGGATGCATTTATTTCTCACATTTTGCAATATGCAATTATTTCTTCCCTGGAAACTCCTCACCTAAGTCACACAGCTTGCCTAATATTTTGTCATTGGCCATTTATTCTCATATGGACTATCAGCCTTGTCCTTGGCTGTGTCAATCCAAGCATTCCTGGCAACAGCTTTACAAGCGAGAAAATCATTAGCAGAACTAAATTCGGCAACCTTATCTAATTGCATCACCTCAGCCAACCTTTCAGTACCCTCAGGTGAATCTAATAAGGTCCAAGGTTTTGAATACATTCAGTTTCTCTAAGCAGTTCCTAACCTGTTGCTCCTCTATCCCGTTGCCCTCCCCACCTCCAGTTTTTCTGGTACTGAAAATTTTGCTTGTGAAGACAGAGGCAAAAAAAAGACATGAAGTCATTCAGCCTTTTCTGAACCATCTGTTTCTCCTACACTCATTGATGGACCCACATTTTCCCTGAGTATCCCACTGATTCTAGCATATTCTCCCGTTACCCCTTATGTGCCTCACTACTTTTATCTGCAGCTGTGCTTTGGCCTTTCTGATTTTGTTCCAAATGCTCAAGCAGTTCTCTTTGTATTCGTCCTTTGTTGCCTAGTTTTCACTTCCTGTGTGTTCTTGTGTTTCTTTTCATCCAGAAGCACCCTGCCAGCCAAATGACTCTTCTGCCAAAATTTCTCATCTTCCTGTGCAAATGGAAGAGAGTTAATTTTTGAACTCTCAGCAAGTTTTCTTTGAAAAACAACAATTTTGCTCATGTACTTTCTTTCCCTCACGGCAGCTTCCAGTGGGAATTCTGCCTAACATTTTGCATCTTAGGCAAAGAAATTGCCAGAACAGATTGAAATCTGGTTTCCTGAAGGCCAGAGTCCCAGTTCTGCTTTGCATTTTTCCAACTTTCCTTCAGACTCTGACCTCAGACATCTGTGGACAGCAGGTCATGTACACCTTTATACTGTCTGGCCTGTAGCATACCCCCAGCACAGGATCCCCAGTATAAATCATCAGGCAAACATATTTCCAGTTTCATGGAAGAGGACTCAACCATAGCTTTCCTCCTCTTCTCCTAATTTTCCTAGGTAGGCTATAAACACTCATGGAGGTGTCTACATTTTGCATAGTATTGCACCTGATCTTGGTGATTTTGATATTTAGAGGCTTATGGAAGTGCATGGACTTCCAGACCTTTCTTGTAAACCAAGCTCTGCATGCTAGAGTACATGCACTTGAGGAAAGCCACATATTGCCATATTTACAATCTTCCCTCTTACAAATGGCTTAGTTCCCAGTTATGCCTGTTCTCTCAGAAATATATAATAAAATAGAGCTTTCTAAGCCTTTTGGATAATTCTCTATCTAGCCTCACATTTTTGTGCTTTGACTCCACACAGCAACATCTACAGCAGTGCATGTCTATCTTCCTTTTGGTTCCATTTCATCATCAAGTCATGTCAAGAGCCAATGGAAACAAGGGAAAACACTAAGGGAGCCACAACAGTGATTTAAAAGCAGTTGGAAAGAAGGAAGTAGCAGTAAATAAGAGCTCAGTCCATGTGAACATCAAACCACACCACTATAACACAGCTTATTTTCTGCACATTTCACTTTGAAGTTGTCTTTAAAATATACCCTAAAAAATAGCACAGCCATTCTGTTTCCACACCTGGAAAATTCATGGTTTCCCAATGAAGATTAATGTTTCCTGCTATAAAAAAGCAAAAGTGATGAATCTTCCAAAATAAAACCTCAAACAATGAGATATTTATATATACATATACATATATGTATATGTAAATATATATATTCCTTCATGATAAGCCATTTATTTTAAAACCTACTAACAAGTTAAGCTTAAGCCTATGCCAACATTCTATTCCCCCAAAATAAAAAATAAGGTAGAAGAAATAATCATTTTAGGCTTTTTTATAAGAGGACAAAAGCATTAAAAATAAAGCAACTCTATTTTCTTATATTCCTAATGAGGAAACTGAAATATGTGCAGATGATGCTACAGTTACTCTAGTTCAAAAAGGTATGTCTCAGCTTAATAAGGTCGATTTTATTTGTCAATGAAGAGACTCCTGCAGGATGTGAGAAAAAGAAATATCATCATTTGCTCTCCAGAAACTGCTAGCATCACTTTTGGTGCATATTAATGCAGCTCAGTACTGTCAATGAGGTGATTATTTGCTCCCTAGAGAGTTCATCTCACAGCTAGTTTTCAGGATCCTTAGGAGTTTTTGTTTCATGTGGTGCAATGTATAAATTCTATTCTACAGCTTATTCCAGCAGCAGTGACAGAGAAACCATCTCCAGCTCTGGCTTTAGTCACTAATTTAGAAAGGTACAGAAACAAATGTGTAATTTTTCATTTTACGGGGTTAAATCAAACACACTTCATTTCTACACCTGTGAAGTCATTCTACCACTGTAGGAGGTTCGTTTGCAGTTTGTACAGGTACTGTGACACTTCTCTTAAGTACCAACTTAAAGGTACAGTGATACACTGTGATACAAACTTCAGTAGAGGCAGATTCCCTGAGTGCAAAGGGTTCTGATGTGCTTGTGTAAGGAAGCTTCTCTGCCTTGGTACCAAATAAGAGCAATTGAAGCTAGCTGAGATGTGTCTAAACAAGTTTTGATCACATGTAAAAATTTTTTTTCATGTCAGGCTGATTAGAGTTACTGTATTGGATGGGGCAATAGGGATGCATCTGCATTAGTGCTTTGAATTTAGGAGCATGCTTTGAGTGGATTAAGTACTATACTTTGGCTCCAATCACAGAGCAATCTTGGAATATACAATCTGTATGTCATTTGAATGACTTTGGGAGAAGTACTTCAGAAACTCAACTCACACACTCCAAACACAAATGATAATTCAGTTCACTGAGCAAAACTAATGTTAACTTGAAGTAATCCCTCTGAAATTCTTGCTGCAAAGACACTACTAGAAGTGATCATACCATTGTCAAAACTCACTTTTCTTGAATATATGTCCTATTATAAATGTAACTGAACTACAGTGGACTTCACAGCTTCTTGTGTTATAAAGAAATATAATTTTGGCCATTATCCTATTGTTTGAAGCCACTGCAAGATATAATTTTTTTTTAATAGATGGATGCAGTTTACAGCAATTGAAACGCTTAGCATTTAATGAAAACACATCTCATATTTTTATATCCACATCCCATGTAACAACATCAAATTCTTTTTGTAATCATAACTTGTATAAAATAGTACACTTAGGCCAACTAAGCAATAGCAGTATTTCTTTCAGTGGATACATGCAATGTAAATGCACTGTGACACCTATTGAAAACCAGCAACTTGTTCAGAGCTCTCTCTGGAGTGTATGTGAAAGATCATCCAGTCCTGAACTGAAAAATAAGTAGGAAGCACACATTGCCATGCTAACAGCTACTTTAAAAGGCAGCTAAATGAGCATGCAATGACAGTCACCCAGGATGTGAGTTCTAGACTCTTTTCTCCTTGGCAAAATAAAGCTCATATGACCCTAGAGGTCTCATAACCCATTGCCATTATAACCTTTACTTTTTCCTTTAAGAAAGGAAGCAAAAGGGATAGGTACTAGTTATGTAAGCAGCTTTACTTTTTTATGTGTCACACTTTACTCTAAATAAAAATCTTAGAATAGGATCTTTAATGTCAGCTATAAAAGTTAGGTAGCTACACAGCATCTACATCCTCTAGATTTTGCTTTCTGCATTTCACATTTCTTGCCTGTTAGTTTTGTCATTACATCAATTTCATAGATGTTCTTTCTTGCATGGCAAGAACGGTAGGGCAGCCATCTATGTAATAAACATTTCAATAGAAGTCAGTAATTCCTGATTTAAACTTTGGTAAACTTGTTTTATATTCTGAGGATTAAAAGAGAACTTAGCACAGATACATTTCTGCCTTCTCCCTTATTAATATGAAACAGGCATTTGGAATATTTTTCTTATGAGTTCCAAAGAATTTCCTTTACATGATGACAAAGAAGTACCATGACCTGAGAAACTCTGTATAAATTTATGTGATTACCTATGCTTTTATGCCATTTTCAAAGAGAGTACTTGTGGCCAAAGGTTGGGCTTTCAGTTGGTTACAGGCTTTTTCATTATTCAAATTACTAAAATGAGAAGTGCTTTACCTCAGCTACTTTCCAGAGGCTTCCTTTTCATACCAAATATAAAATATTGCCTTCTTGTTACCAAAACAATAAGAAGCCTCTGCTTTGTATTCCACAAATGTTCCTCTTAGAGGCATGAGATGATGCAGTAGTTATGTAAATTATCTCTGTGTCCCCACTAGTGCACATTTTAAAACAATATTATCACCACAGCTTTGGGACATACCAGTTTCTGCCAGTGCTTTTACATATTCCTGCAAACAGTCCCTTTTAATTTTCTGATTGCAGGCTCTATAATCTCTCTCAGCAAAAGAAATAGTCAAAGCCTGGTGAATGTCACATACACAAATCTATATATATATATATGTCTGTACCTACATATATAGAGCCATTAAAACAACTCCCCTATATCTAATTCACAAAAGTTAACTCTGCTAGATCTTAAACAACAGAATTGATGTTTACAGTTGCTATAGACTGTAGCTAAGTATCTTCTTTATTTATCTTGCTATTTTTCTAGTCTCCCCCATCAATGTGTGCCATTTTAGGAGTCATTAGATATAAAAAATTCCTCCTGTTCATAATGGCACTTAAATGAAAAGGCGAGCTTTATTCCAGTACATGCAGTATAAATTTAGAACTACTGCGTGTTTGTCTACATCAGCAAGCACAAAGAACATTAATCCCAGTTCATGAGCACACTGAAATCAACAACAAAGATTTCTAGCTTTTTATTACATAACTCATCTCTCAAATGGATAAAAAATTCTCCTCTTTCTACCCCAAAAACCTTTTTAAAACTAACCCCTTAGAATAATTATCTTCCCATTGTATTTATCATAGAATACAATACTGATGTGTGAGAAGGAAATGAAAATGCTAGATTTCTTCCACAGAAAATGAAAATGGAGCATTTTATCTTTGCCACTTAAAATCCTTGGACATAAATTCTATGCCCATTACCCTGTTCTATGTTAGTCATAGAGAAATTCTACTTAGACTTTTTATCATGCTCTTCACTTCAATGCATTAAGCGAACTGATTAGCATCTGCTCTCTTGTCAGAGAAGGCAATGTACACAAGTGCTTCATTTTATACAATTTTAAAGTATTTTTAATGTACAAATATAAGCATATCGCCATTTATTTACTTTAGGGAGGAAAGGACACAGAAATAAATGGTCCACTTAGAGAAAACATGAATTAATCAGTACAGCATGTACTTTGGATCATTTGACAACAGAGAGCCAGCACAGCTGCACAGTTCTATCATGGCTGTCCAGCTGCATCCCAGCTCAGAGATGATGGATCATTTTGCAATCTGTACAGGAAAATCATCCCATAGTTACAAGCTTAAGTTTCTGAACACATAAACCTTACACTGTCATAGAGAGTTTTATTGTGTCAGAGCTGTTTATCCTGGAGCTTCAGGTGAGTGGGATGGGCTATGTTTAAACTTCAGCATCCAGTAACATTTTCTAGCTCCTGGTCCTGGCACACATTTTGGTCACATCCAGGCACATAAGAGCCCCAGCTGCTTGCTCCCTATTTCACAATTTGGACAATCAAGAGAACAGAGCTACAGCAGATTTGGGAATATGTCTGTCTATGTGCAAGCCTAAAGAATCTGTCAATGTTTAATGGGAAGTCTAGACAGAGAGAAGAAAACAGAGTCATTTAAGAAAACATGCAGATATAAAAAGCCCTATAAACTCACAGGCTTTCCAAAGCCTTCTGTTCAAGTTGTCATATTCCATGTGAGACTCAACAAAGGTGTGGCAATTGAGCAAAGAACATCTGTCAAGGTGAGATAGAGCCTCCTAGCTAACCAAAGACAGCATAGAGCAAAACTGATTGTATGAGTGGCCTCAGTACTCACAAGGTCAAATTTCTCTATATTGGTATGGAAATTAACTTCCCACAAATTATGCAGTATCCTATATTCCTCTTGCCTAGAAAAAATAGTCAACTACCTGCAGATGTAGCATACAAATGCTTTGAAACACAGCTACTTGGAGTTCTGTTGAAACAGTATAATTGGGTCTGATTAAAGACTCTGCCTAAATACTATGCTAGTTTTAAAGCTACATAATATATTACAGAGGGCTAAAAAATAAATCAAGTGAAGGTAAAGCCATTTTCCCTCGACCAGCAAAGTTCTGGTGTTCCTGTGCAAACATGCTCATTGTTAAACAATGTCAGCATTTTTGGTTGTGCAGGCTTTTTTGGCGTTGGCTTCTTCTAGTTATCTTATTAGTGAACTGCTCTTTTAATCAATAGATTGCCAACTGGGAAGTTAAATGTCTTATTCACAGCTTTTCATGTTCCAATGGTCTCAGAAACACTGATAAAATTGCATCCTGTTTTCCTTAAAACAGCATCTCTCTTTTTGGTTCATTTTACCCTGTGTACCAGAGAAATTGGAATATTCTTGATGTCATGAATAGTATTACTGAACCCAGAGTATTTTCTCTATATGCTGAATAAGCTAAAACAGGTGTACTATGTTCTGCATTTGTTTTTCAAGATATATTGTCTATCCACAAAGCCCTCAAATTAAATCCATGAACATGCAAAAAACGTTATTGAAAAAATTTTAGTGGAATTATCTCTGATACTTATCTGAATACACAGCTTATGAATTTGTGACAAATCTTGATAAAAACAAAGTATGCCTGTATGTGTACTGTAGGGTAGATAAATGAACACAAGTGAACAAGTTGTGTCAACACACTGAATACAGTGAACAAGTTTTAATACATTCTAAGTTCACACACCAGCTTACCCAGCATTCATTTTCCCACATCCATACTTTCAGCATGAAGATGTTTAGTGTGAGATTTTAATAGGTTATGTATGAGAAAACCAAAACAAATTCTGTATTGTATTTCTTAAGAAACAACTTTACAGCTTTCCATATAGCTCAAACATGCTTTTCAGCAGCCAAGAGTTCTTCATTCACAGTATTGCATGCTATAGTATTAAATGGCCTTTAAAATGTTTTATATACATTTATCCCACTTCTTTGACAGGGGAATTGTTTATAATTAATATCAGGGTTTGACCCTACTTATTTTTGCATATATTTGTCAAATATATTGCATATATTTGTTAAAACTAACAATGAAAATAGGGAGCAAAGTAAAAATTCACTTTACTTTTTAGCGAAATGGATGCTCAGTAAAAATTGGTTCTGCCTAAAAACATTTTTTATAGTCAGTTAAAATATGTTGAATAACACTTTAAGCCCTGTAACTACCATCTCTCTCTAAGCAACCCAACTCACAGCCCGTACATGAGTCAACTGTACATTGGCTAAAATTCCTCAACATCAGGAATGCCTGTTGGAAACAATTTTGCTCTCTAATGATGCAAAACTCTAGGCTTATCAGCATCTTGCTGAAGATAATAACTCTGCTTTACCAGAGCTAGATGCAACATATTTACTAATACAGACACATCTGAATCAAAATATTAGATCACACCAAGGTCCATCAAATCTTAATGATCTCTTAAGAGCATCCAACACATTTGTTTCACAGGAAAGTGTAAAATCATTCCAGACTGAAAAATATCTACACCAATCTACACAAAGTTTCATCTTGGTCTCCTACCATTAGACATAAGCTCTGAAATTATACATAGTACAGTTTGCTAAGTTCTTATAATTAATTGTAAGGACTTTGTATAGCATGATTAAAATTATAAACATGCATAAACCTACTCTTTTTAGTTTTGCTGAATGTTTGGTCCTATTGCTTTCTGTTGCACTATTGTTCCCCCACTTAATTACTTTATGCATGGGGGAAAAATATCAGCTTTCAACATACATCCCTGGACTGTTATCTGTACAGCACATGGATCTCTTTCTCTGTAGGTCCGAGTCCCTGTGGAATAGGTCACCCTAATGCTGCTCAGGTTTTATATGAAGATATTTATTGCATAAATATGTAAGGAAGGCTACATCCTATCTTACATCTCTATTATTCTAAATAAAAGTATATAAACATTCTCATTAATGCCTCTTTTGTCTTGTTTTATTAAAAATGAGGAAAAATTGTTCTTAATCTTTCTACAGTATTCAGTATTCTGTATATTTTATTGTGTCCCTACTTACTCATATTCTTTCCAAGGAAAACCCTCCCAGTTTTCTTCCATGAGATGTGTTCCAGATTCTTTATAATTGTTATTGTCCTTCTCTGAATCCCGTTATAAATGGTTAATATCTCTCTGAGATGTGGTGGAAAGCCCTACACACAGTGGTATACAAGAACTCCAACTATGAACTCACAAAAATATTATAATAATCTCTTATTATGCTTCACCCTACTTCATATGTGTCCCAAAATTGTGCTAACTTTCCTGACTGTAGCTGTGCACTGAACTGCTTATAATTATTTTTCTCCCTTTCTTCAAGCAATATTCTTGACTTAGAATGCTGTAAAGTGCACCAGTAGGTTTAATTTTAACTTCAGTATTTATTAACACTGAATTTCATTTGTTTTTTTGTTGCTCACTTAGCACCTTTAAGTTACTGAAATTTTCTACTGTCTTCTTTGGTCAAACAAATTTTCTTCACCAGGTATTACAGTGACATGCAGAACAACTAGATCTACTTGGATCAGTCAAACTGGTCAAGGGATGGACTTAGATGACAGCTTTTGAATAAATCAATTCTCAGCAAGCAAACAAGCAAAACAAAAACAAAAATACCATACCAGCAGTTGGCAGGAAATGCACATAAATAGGAAATCCTTTTTGATTACAAACAAGTGGCATTTGAAAATACAACAGAATCACTACACATAGTATTAACTAGGACGCATACATTGTATTGAGCAAATAAGATAACCCTATTAGCATTCAAAACTTGGTAGCATAATGGTAGCAGAGAATATTATAAATGCATTACTGTGTCACCTTGTATTGTGTATAAGTGGGTTTTTTAATAGCTGAATCAGAGCAGCAATAAATTTGAGTCTAGCACTGAATAACATTTTAGTCTTTATTTTTTTTAAACTAAAAAAGATCTGTTAGCCATTCACTTCTTTTCTTATTTGTGTTCTTATAATTCTAAGATCTATAGAACCATGATACATCTCCTATCCTGCTGTGGATAGAGAAAACCTTTCTGACTACATTGTCAGTGGTTCACATCCTAGTAACATGTAATCATGAATTTCAGAAAAGCTTGTACCAGCTTTCATATACACAAAGAGCTTAAATCTCCCATAACAGTTTAAATTTGTATGAAAATTATTTTATGGAAAAAGATACTTTGGATAGATTGCAGTTTTTTGTATTAATCTTATAATATGAACTCTGATCCACATAGGTCTGACTATGCCCTGAAATTTTTAACAAAAAAACTACATCCTCACAATATTGGTCCTACACATTTGACCTAAGACAACTTGGGTTTTTTCACTTACTTGCCCTTATTGATAGACTCTTCTTGCATTATTTTCAGTGTAAATCCAGAGGCACCAATGACTAGAAAGAAGAAAAAACATAAATGTCACAATTACCACATCCCATCTCTGGATATGACTATAGTTCCTTATAATAAATTCACATATCTTTTTCGTCTACCCCTCTGTGATGGTATTTGCTTAGCCTAAACATTTCAGTCAATTAAAATAGAATGCTTTGTTTGGGTTGGATTTTTTTATTGGGAGAGTTTAATCTCAAAATTTCATTTGGTGTAAAGCTAAATATCACATTTTTCTTATTTTGGGAGAGGGAATAAAATATGTTTGCTTTGTTGAATCATGTTGTTTGCTTTTATCTTTTCTGAAGCTATTTATCAAATGCATTAAGATAATAAATCAATAAGTTTTGTGGGTTTAAAAGCCTTTCTCCTGAAATGTTTTGGCTTGATCTAATTATGGCATCATTTAGTTTCTTCTAGAATCACAATGCTCTGACTAATTTCATTTACTCTCAAGCATAACTTTCCTTATTTTTCTCTCCATCATTCCCTCCTGTAATTTTATGACTTGCTTTTCATGCATGCAAGTGAAAATCGCATTAAGCTGTTGGGACCACTCAATCAAAAACTCCAGTTTTTTGTTTGCACATAGTTTGCAGAAGTTTAAATGTAGTAAGAAACCTTGATACTTAACCCTTATCCCACTAAAACTAATCAATGGTATGACTCAATCAGATCAGGACTGAATTCACAATTTTTGCACATCCCTGAAATACAGAAGGAAAACCAACTTGAATAAAATCAGTTGGGGGAAAAAGGGGGGAAATGTTTGCATTATAAAATAATCCTTGCAGCATCTAGTTGAAAAGCTCTAAAATAAAACAAATTGTAGCACTGACCTAAAAAATCTCACCAAAAATATTTTCCATGTGAATTATGTCTTTGGTGAAATTTGTTTTGCTCTTTTGAGGTTTTACCATCTTATGTGTACTTGCTGTCTGTAAATCCCACATAGCACTTTTGCCAAGAAATACCTTGAGAATACCATAGAATATGGTAGTAATACAATAGAACTAGCATAGTTCCTAAAAATAAGAAAATTAAGAAAAAAATTCCAAAAGAAATCCACAGAAAGTGATATTGAGAAAGCAAACATTTGCTCTTGCCAAAAGCTGAACCTTTTTTAATTAAGTCTACTTTGTTCTTTCTCGTCTACTTTGAAATGCATTATTATATTACATATCATATATTATCTAACTGCAAATGCCTGTTGTAGTACTTTGCCTATGAAAGGCATTATTGTAATGCTTTCCATAGTAAAAAACATACAGAAGCAAAATATTAACATTTCAAGCTGAAAGTATTACACATTATGATCCGAACAACCCTGCTGTTTACACCCCAACAGCTTGCACACGCGTCCCAGTTAACAGCAACAGAATTATGCCTGGGATGATTTACGATTTAGGTCCAGTGTATATCAATTTAGTGGCCTCAGTGAAACTGGCTACTTTCAAAGTTTCTCATTCACTTTGAGGGGGACAAAATTTCGCAATAATTTTTTGAAGTTGAAGGAAATGAGAATGGGACAAGGAATGCAAGGGACAGGGATCAAACATAATGAGAAATGGGGAAGGAGATGACATTCTACTTAGGATTCTGAGTTATGTAAATAATCAGTCTCCCTTATCTCCCTGCATGATTAATTAGGATATCCTAATACTCATCTAATCTGTACACATCGAAAAAACTCAAAACAAATGAAAAGCAGTTGTTGAAATGTCATTTTGCATACAGATGGAGGGATCATTCAGGAACTCTGTGAAGGAAGGCCTGGCAGATCAATCAGTCTTGAACTCACAGTTTTCATTACTAGTTATTCCTCTGAAAGATAGAAGAAAAATCACTACTGACACTGGAATAGGTTGGCACCTGTGTATGTGAAAACCTGCGATTTCTTCCTACCCAAAAAGCATGCTCAGTTGAAGTAATTTCTGTATATTCATGCTGATACTTAAAATGATGCTAAAAGATTCTAGGACAGGAATGCTGTCAGCAAGACAGTGCAGCATTTTCAAGTTCCTTCCCTGAGTGTGAGATGAAGTATTTACTCTTTCCAATAAGCATAAATGTGAAGGGAAAACTGCAGCCTGGATGATTTTCCTAGTCAGAGATGATTAAAACACAGTGTGAGCTCACAGACATTAGCACTGGCAGAACAGGTGTTCATCTTTATTTAAAAATACAAAACAATGAGAAGATACAATGTGGCTGCAAGAGATTATCACAGAATTAGGAAACAATAGCAGGGGCTTGTCCACAAGACATGAATTAAGTCCTACACCCAAAAGATGCTATTCCAAAAAGCAATCCTAAACTCTGTCACATACTAGGTCTCCATGCAACTTTTAAGAAAGTCTTTTCCCAAGTAGCATATGCACTTTGCTATTGCTTGGTAATACCTCTATAGTCTTTTACTCTGAATAAATGGGGTTTTTAATTTTACTGTGATCCTTCACATAGCTCTTGGCACACAGGGTTGAAGGCTTTCCTCACTCAAGTTCACCACAGATGTTTGCCTTCCTATAATCCCTTCCACAGCAGAAATTGCCCTGTTTCTCTGCCATTTTATTTTTTTTCTGTACAGTTTGAATGACTCTTTAACAGCTCCTGTACAGTTTGATAAAACCTGCAACAGGCCCTTTAAAGATTCACAAATTTTAACAGTTAATTTTAAGTGAGATCTAATCTACCACAGATTCCAAGAAGCCACAAAGTGCAGAGGAAACGTTCATTTGTGGTATCTGGGTAGGACCTTTGTTGATGGCTGAAGTATATCACTATAGTTTTCTCTGAAAAATCAGAGGACAGGTGCTTCAGAAGTCCTCTAGACACATACCTGCATGTACATTCAGAGATACACCTGTTTCATTAGGGGAACAGATACTGTTTATTACTTCAGAATATTCTTCTTTTCTTTCTTCTCACTCCCTGTGCTATTCATATTTAAGTACTTATCTTTGTTTTCTTCTTACCTCACCCCATCGTATTTTCATTTTTCTTTCCCTCCTTCCTTTTTCTAAGCCTCACATACCTTGTGCTAATTTTGTTTGCCCTTGGTGATTTTGCAATGTTACACTTTAGTATCTAGAATATCAGTGGAAGAAAAGATTGTAATTTGTTGATAAACAGGTCAGTAAGAGATAAAAGAATTAATGATTAGCTAGGAAAAAATAGATTAAGTGGGAATCCCAACAAAAGCATTATAATTTTCCACTTACCTGTTCTGTGCTAAAAAATTATGCCTAGAATGTTTAAGGAAGGTACTTCCTTTGTCTGTCTTTCAAAATTCATTTTGAATACATCAGGGTGTGCTGCCTTTTCAGTTACATGTATTTCATTTAGTATCAGTTCCTCAGTTCACTGAAAACAGGGCTAGGGAAGCTCTACATGTAAATTCTGCTGTCAGCATATCATAGGGCATTGCAAATGGTACAGCAATAAACACTGGAATTATAGAAAACACAGCTATGTTTCTACACATGAGGAATCCATCAACCAAAGATAGCTTCTACTTCTTGCAAAACTGCAAGCAAATAACGTCCAGTGGGTTAACCTTGATTGGCTGCCCCAGGCCCACCAAAGCACTCTCCATTCCCCCTCCTCAGCAAAACAAGAAGATAAAGTAAGATGGAAATCGTCATGGCTTAATAAGGAGAGGAAACTGCTATGTGCAAAACAAATTTTAGCTGGAGAAGATTGATTTCAATTTACTACCACTTAAAAATAGACTAGAATGGTGAGGAAAAGGCCTTGCCCTCACACCCCCTTCTTCCCAGGCTCAACTTCCCTCCATTCCTGGCTCTACAACTTTCTCCCTGCTCTAAGTGGTACAGTGGGATAAGGAGTGGGGATTGTGGTCAGTCCATAATAACATTTCATCTCTGCTCCTCCTTCCTCCCCACACTGTTCTCCAGCTGCAATATGGAATCCTTTCCACAGGATATGGCTCTTCCCAACCTGCTTCAATGTGGGTCCTTCCTATGGACTGAAGCTGTTCATAAAGTGCTCCATCACAGATTCTTTGCACAGAGTACAGTCCTTCAGGAACAGACTGCTGTTGTGTGGGCTCTCCACAGGCTTCAGCTTCTTCTACAGCTTCTCTGGGCTGCAGCTTCCTTTATGACATAACCATTTCCTCCAGCCTGGGATCCTCCATGGGCTGCAGTTTGCAGCATATCTGCTCCACCCATGTGTTCCATGGGCTGCAGGGCGTTAACCTGCATTGCCATGTTCTGCTCCTTGGGATGCAAAGGAATCTCTGCTCTGACACCTGTTAACACCTACTCCCCTTCCTACACTGACCTTGTGTCTGCGGGGTTGTTTCAACATTTGTTTCTCATGTCTCAGTCCTCTTTTTCACAGCTGCTGTGCAGTATTTTCTGCTCTTTCTAAAGTACATTTATACAGAGACACCACAAGCATGACTGCTCTGATCAGCTTTGACCAGTGGTAGGTCCATTTCAGAGCAAGTTGAAACAGACTCTGAGCAACACAGGGACAGTCAGGGGCTGTTCTCACAGAGGACACCAATCCTCATCCCCCTGTATACCAATAATTGCTTTGCCCTGCTCATAACCTAGACTCTTTCCAAAAGTCACTTGGAATGTCTAATTGTTTTCTCAACTTTCATATCTATGGATGTATTTAGAAATTAAAAAATAGTAGCGAACAAAACTTGGACATAATTTTAGCAACACAAGGGAGCAAAAAGCATTTTGCAGGATAAACAATGAGCTAAGTTTTAACTGTAACTAAAAAACAGGTAAAGAAAATTGTTAAGCTGACAGCTCCTGACAAGTATGAATCTTGCTAATAGTGATTGAAAGCTGGTACTTACAAGATTGTAGGATTTCTTAGTGGTAAAATGTTCTCATTCTATATTGAGAATTTATCATCAATATAAAAGTATTAAGTGGGCATCTTTCTTCAAGTATTTTATGCATTAAAAATTATCCTCAATTTCAAAGCTATCTGGTTATGGGAAGTGAGCAAAAGTGAATTAATGGAAATACAGATAAAAATACGTTTGATGCCTATAATCAAGAAAACTGAGCAGAAATATTCAGCTAATTGTAATTCTCAGCTGTATCCCTGTGTCTGCTCAGAAAGTCATCCTCAGCAAACTAAGCTAATGTCACACATTTTCACATGAATATATAACAGTATTACTATAGCCAAACCTAGATTTTAATATTGACTAACAGTGAGAAGCTTGAAGGAAAAAATAACTACAAACCAACCTAAGTGAATGAAGCACACAGGAAATAGTTTCCCCACAGTGTGCAGCAGTTTTATACATGCTTTGCTTTCAGCTGGATTTACAGTGAAAAGAGTTGAAGATAGCCTCCTTCGGTCTAGAAGCCATTTTCTCTTCTTTTACTTTCTCTAGAACTCTAAACAAGAACAGTGTCCCACCTTCAAATAATCACTCAGAGTCTAACCATCTCCAACACAGCACAAGGATGTGTTTTACCATGGAAGTGGCAGCATGGGAACCAGTTTTCAAAGGTGATAAAATGAAGTGGGTAACAAAAGAATGAAGTGACAGTTTATGACAGACAGAACCCAGGTTACCTGACAAGGAAAAAAAATGTAGCTGCTATGAAAATTCAATGACAAGCTATTGAGACAAATACCATAGGGGACAAAGCAAGGCAAATCACATTGTGTGTATTTCAAAGGTTTTAATTTATGAAGCTCACAAAGTAGGCAAGAAGAATATATTTCTTGTAGTTGTCATGATGGAAGTTGGTCCTGAGGCAGGATTAACATTGCAAACTGATATCAAATACACACAAGAAATCATGAATATTTATGATAATGTATTTCAGAAACACATAGAGCCAATAACTGCAATCCTAGATAACCTGGTGCTGTTAAATCTACAAGTAAGGATGTTACAAAGAAAACGATGCAGCACTTGTATGTAAAATACCAAATGACATATTCAAATAAGCTGTAAGAGTTATTGTATGACGTACAGAAAGTACATTAAATAACTGTCACTCATTACAAAAGACTTGCTAATATTTCAGCACCAGACTTCTGTGTCCTCTCAGGGAAAAACAGGAATTACTTTGAAGGGTGGAAGTAAGCACTACTTCAGTCTAAAACTTTGAGCAATAAACAGAAAATAGAGTACCACACAGTCATGTCACCAAATAATCACCAAAGAGATAAATAAATCGGTAAGAAACACTGGCTAAAAAGGATAAAATAAAGATAGAACATCTGAACAAAGTAAAGCTTTAGAGACTGTCAGGACTTGCGAAGGAAACATGTAAAACTGAAAAACGAGCTCCAAAGAGTTAAATTTACAAAGGGAAGGGTATTAGGTGGCCAGTAAAGAGGTCAGGTGAAAACTCAGACATTTATCAGAACCATGCCCAGTTGCTTTCCAGAGAGGCTGCCACATACTCAAGACTTTGGGAAATCAAACTGAGAGAGAAATAAGGAAACATGCAAAGTAGGCAGAGTTTTCCATGTCACATTCGAACAAAACCAGCACGAAAGCAACCAAGACCCATGACTCTGCCAGGTGCTTTGCTCCCTGCCCCAGTAGGGCAAGCCCAGAACAGAGGCAGCAGGAGGAAACAAAAGCAATTCATTGAGCAGGGGGAAGAATCAACAGCAACCACAGTGCTAAAATATTAACTCCTAGAGCATAGGAAGTGGTCTAGAATAACAACAACAAAAACATCTACTACAACATACAAATGCACATAATCCCTGGATTTCATTTTTAAATTCTTCTAGGTATTTCTACTACAATACCTACTCTCTCTGTCAGAAGTCACAGCTCAGGGAGGCCCAAAAGGCCTACAATTCAAAACTATCTATAGTTTCCCTAGCACAGCATGACATGTAGTGGCATCTCAGCTGTTCAAAGAAAAATGTTGTTTTCTACAGCTGCACCCTATGTTTATTTTGTATTTTGTTCTGCATGAACACCATCCAAAAAATAATTGCAGCAAAATTTCTCTGCATCTTAAGTCATTAAACTTTTGAAGCGTTTGTTTAAACATATAAGGAAAGCATAAATCATCACTCCTCCAAATCACTGCATTTAAGCACTTATAACATAAAGCATGAAATTTTGTTCAAATAATGAATGCATGTTAGCTGACTTTATCTGCAATTGTTGACCAACTGCACTGAGCCCACAAAGTGAACTTCCACCAAAATCAAAACACATTATTTGCTTTCTGCTGCCATAGTGATTAATGATTAATTTTTTAACAGAATCTTAGGATGGTGTCCAAACAAACTTCCTAAAGTAACAACTACTTTCTTTTTCCAAATCTCTTGGCTATATCTCATGGCAAGAAATTTTCTGTAGTATGTTTCACACATTCAGCATCTATCTTATATGTACATATAGCCAAATGGATTCCACCTAAACAGTAAATGAACATGACAAAGTTATTTTGAATTAGTTTATGATACAAAAAAAAAAAAACTAAGCTAAAGTAACAAACCAAAGTTTCAGTAAGTAACATGTAAGAATATACACACTAACATACCTTTGATTAAGTAACCTCAGTATATTTAGCTGCAGTTTTCAACAGAGTCAAACAAAACATTGAGGTTTTCAGCAATTTAATCTATTTCAGAGACTGCATAAGTGTAATGTGGCAGTTGCTATAGTAACCACATTTTTCCTTGGAACTAAGAGTAGGTACAAGTGCAAGCAATTTCTCCATCTCACTGTCTAAGTTACTGCTGTGCTATGATTCTAAGCAGCAACTCTAACCCACAAACCATCCCACTTGCTAGTTATTTGACATACATTTAACATTTTCTAAAATACCCCCTTCTGACTACTAATTCTACCCTATTTCGCACCCTTTCATGACAATTCAAAAAAAATTAAATTAGAACAACTGAAAAAGGTAAATATATCTATTTATAATTTATAATTATATTTAAATTATAATTTCCATATATAATATATAGAAATCTGTCAACACTTATTCTTAAACTTTCTGCTTAGAACATTTTTTGAAGTATATCTCGGTGGCAATGAATCCAAACAATCTGGAATTTTTATTTAAAAAGTCATTACTTATTGATGGTTTCTGCAAAGCATTTTTCTTTTGTGCCACATTTTCACTTCATTCCCTCACAATCAAAACACTCCAGACTTGAAACCATGTTGGTAATTTACACCTCTGTAAATGCATTAGCAGATTCTGCTGGTTTGACTCCTGGCTTTCTGGTGTAAAAGGTGCATTTAGTTACCAAAGACTAAATCTGCTAAATATGCTAGAGGTGAAAGCATACAGTAGTACAGGAATGTTTTCATTAGTCAATACATCACCATATTAATGAGCAAAAATGTAGGGGACTATGAACTAAAAACTGTCTTAAAAAAAAGAACAATCTGAATACACGTCAAGGATTTCAGGGGTGCTGAGCATCTGCAGTTCCAAGTGAAAAGAATGGGAATTGACATCAGTGGAATTATACCAACTTCTAGCACCTGTGAATTTGGCCTCAAGGTGACCTTTTCAATCTTTCATTTCTCTTTGACAGCTACAGCACAATCAAAATATTTTCTCCTCTTTACAGTTAAACTAACCAAATAAGCTATGTAGAGCAGAGCATTAAATGCATTGAGGCAATTTCCTATGTAAGAAATTTTTTTAAAAAGTCATTCTCTTGATTATCAACTATTCAAGTTCTATTAAAAATTCCCATAAAATCCTCCCAAGCAAACAAGAACATTTAAAACTCAGATAGGGAGCAACCACTTCAGAATCTGCTACTTGTGTTTATCTGTGGGTGACTTAATACAGATCTTTAACTACAGTTTTTGGTCCCTGTATTTCCCATTATAAATTAATAATTTCTCTTCTGCAAAGGGTCTTTTCATTTTATGTTTGTCAGATGTACTAGCTTGGAACACTAAACTTGTAGTAGCAGGTAAAAGCAGCTGAGGCTAAAAATCTGAGTACCATGCTCCACCAGGACTCAATGAAATTGTTTGATGCAGCTTGGGTGGGCTGCTAACAAATTCTCAATGTTCCAAGGAGTTTTACAAGCTTCATTTTGAATAGCTGGCCATGGCTTCAAAGATATTAAATGGACATTTCATGTTGGCTGTGACTGTTTGTTACAAAGTACTCCTCTGACACAAGCAATGCCTTCCTTTTTATAATAATAACCTGCTTGATAAAGTCATGAACTATCATGGAGTGGGAAAAAAAAATCTTGATGTTCTTCACATTCTCAGATTATCCTTATCCCTGGTAGATTTCTAACAGAAGAGAAATGGGCATTCTATCACTGCTGTTTAAACCAAACCAGTCCACAGAAAATAATTCAAGTAGAAAAAATAAAAATGTAATTATTGCCTTTTAAAAGTCTCTCATTATCAATTTTACCCATAGCAAAAATGATGGTGTCAGCAATGTTGAAAATAATGATCTATTTCACAGATTTATGGTAAGGAATAATTAATTAATGCTTATACAGTATCCCAGAGGTAGTGAGTAATGTTGGTAGAATACATTAATAAATACAGAGCCAAAACAAAGCATCTGGAAGTTTTCCTGCTTTTGGAAAATGAGTGTATACTGCTCATGCACAGTATGATAAAACACTGTTAGTCCACAATGAATGATGGATAAGACAGATGTCTTTTTCTGCTACAAAGACTGGTTGTGCATCCTTCCTAGTTACCAGCCTGAATTAAATTGCATTTTGTAATCTATTCATATGTGCAGTGAAAACGGTAGCTATTTCTTACATTTCTCAACTATGGCAAAGCACCTGTCATCTTTTTCTATTTGATTTACTAGATAACAGCTTCTAACTGCACCAGGCCTTTTGACAATTTCCTAAAGTAAATTTACTATTTTTTATCTAATCCGAATAGCTATAATTGTTCACTATACCTGTCCTATCATATGGGGCCACTATTGTCAATAGCATTTTGACTTCCATGCAGACACAACTGTTTCTTGGTATAGAATTTCCGTTCAGGAAGCTGCCTGTTTCCATTACTCACAGTTAAAGTTCAGATTCCATTTTACTAGTCAGGCTCTCATTTAGGGTCTTTTCCCCCTGTTCTTCCTCTAGCTTCTTTCTCCTTCTCCCAGTAGGAGTAGATACATGTGTCTATTGAAGATTAAGAACCAACATAACAGTAAAAACCCACTCTTTTGTTTCTTGCAAAGAATTCGGAGATACTGACAGATGAGTTAAACTTGAGTTGTCAGAACATTTGTTTTCAGCTTGAACCCAGGTCAGTTTTTCCCTTAACTTGAAATAGTATTTCTATAACTCAGGCCATTGTAGTAAATCCTAAGGAAATCACCAAGCAAGTACAACCAACATCCTCACACAGCTTAAGTGCTTGTAAATAGATTTCTTCTGTGTCCCAAATTAAATTGAAATGTAAAGATTTATAGTATTGCCCTGTGACAACAGACAGTAAATTAGATGTTCCATTACCCATTAAGTTCTAAAGATTTTATTTATATTGCTTTATTTTTTAGAAATATGTGATGACCTCAAACAGTAAATAAGTATTATGTCACCATAATGGATTCCATATGTAAATTGCAACTCTATCTTTAATACAACTTTACCCAGTGTGTCCAGTTTTAGTCAAATAAATATTCTTACTAAAGCAAGTAGATGGTTGTTCCTACTGAACTTGAAGATGGATTAAAAATTCAGATACCCTGAATGTGAATCTCTATCACATTCTGCTAGTATTTTCTGAATTCAGAGCCCACACATTAAAGTTTTTAGGCTCCCACATGAAACCAAGGGGCTTGTATGATGCAACCTTACGGAATTTAGGACTTTATTACATTTCAAAATTTACCCAGGCATATAGATAAAATTCATAGGGCTTTGGAAGAAAGATTTTTGGTTCTGACCTTTTTTACAATTTATAGACACACCAGGGCAGTTTCTAAATATTTAAAAGCAGCGGTGATAGAGACGTAGAGCTCTAACTTGGAAATCAAGAAGTTGACAAATGGATAATTTTTTAGCAGAAAGAAAAAGAATAAGAACAAAGGAAAAGGAAGGCATAACTACATACATAATAACTACATTGAGTTGGCACTATGCACTGAGTGGACAATTTCATCAAGCTATTTGTTGTGTTTTTAGTCTGCTACTGCATTTTTCTCAGTTTGCAAGCATAGGCAATGTAGAATTAGTAAAAATGGATCTGTTCCAGAGTCCAGTGCAAGTCAAAGATTAAATGCCATTACATTTTCTCACTCCTTTGTCAGAATGAATGCAGTGTGCTAGTAACTCAACACAGAAGCTGCTATACTCTGCTGTACATGTTGCAGGGAAGTCACAAAGTGTTACCACCAGCCTGGGAGCATAACACTTAATGTTCTTAACTTACTTTTTTTACCTTTTCAGCTTTTTATGAACAGAGAATGCTGGTTTTATGGCGGGTTTTTTTAGTTTCTTTTCTTTCTAAATATTAGTGTGAGCATTGAGGGATTTTAATTTCTGTTTTGCTTTAGAAAATCACCTATATTACATGATCATCTCCTAGTAAATAAAACAGGAGGACTATGGGTATAATGATGCTTTTACAGAAGTTCTACTTTAGTTAGAGTGATACCATTAGTCAGTTTGAATGCATAATATTAATTGCCTCACAGCTTGATTCTATGAGGTCAAGCTGATTTGTAGGGGATCCCCATACACACAGAACAAACACAACCGAATAATTTTGCTTTGCTAGAGGGTTACAGTGGTTTCAGTCACCACCATACACAATACCTTTTGGAATGATCTATCTGCTACTCGCTGATCATTAAGAGTCTAAAATTATATATAAGACCTTTACATCATAAATTCACTATCAGTGTTTAAGCCATCTTACAGGCACTGCAAAGAGAATTTTGAATCACAGGTCTTATTCTGATGTAAATGCATCTGTTTCAAAATACGTCATGCCATTTACTTCAATACATTTTGTCCCAGCATGGCCTGGTAGATGATATCAGGATCTATGCTTAACATAAAAGTAGAAGGTTTTGATTTAATTTTTCTGCCCTTTTTCCTCCAGTACTGCCACAGAATGATAATCAGCATCAAACATAGAAAACTTTTTAAAATATATAATTTTTCAAACTGACATAAAATTTACTTTGATATAGCTATTTATAGACTACATTGACCTAAACCCTATCATTGTGATAGCTTGTTAAATCTCCCTGGCTCATGTTTTTTGACTTTTCATTCCCATAGGTTTTCTGGATTTTTATTCCAATATTGCATTTTGGTTTTTATTCAGCAGAGTTCTGATTTCACTCCATCACCTGCTAACAGCTAAAACAATGTTTTACCTATTGAAAATAAACCTAAAAGAAAGGCAACAAGGAGGGAAAGGAAAGGGAATTGACTGCTGGTGTCCCTAAATTCCTCTATGAGGCTTTTCTGTTTTGGATGTGCGAGAAAAGCACCAAGTTACCCATCCTTTAGCAAGTCATGAGCACTCCCACTCAACCAAATTCTGCATGAGATTTGATTTCTAAGGACAATGGTCTAATAAAATCATATAATTGTAGTTGCATGATTTAGGTGATATTATGCAACAGCAAGGTCTCATGCAGTAGTTGAGGGGAAAGCAATTACAAATCTAAATGCACCATCACACAATAACAATGCAGAGCAATGTTTACTTAATTAGCGAAACACTCCATGGCATTAGAAAACATCACATTGTTTGGTTATCTAAGTGCCAAACTGTGACTACCAAACATCTTTGCTGTGTTTTTCTGGGTACGGTGAAAGACTACTTGACACAGATTGATACTAACACTACTGATACACAATCAATAGTCCCAAACTTCCTTCTATATGTGACAGAAATACTAGCAAAAGTTCTACCATTAAACCTAGATAACACATGCTGATAAATATTTAAACTTAATCATAAGATTTCATATGCATACCAATAAAAACTACCACACAATGTTCCTGAAAATGAATTGGCAATATGAACAGAGAAGAGAGATTTCAAAGAGAAATTCATGCCTGGCTGTGGTTTCCAAACCTGCCAAAATGCAGAAGGCAACAGGCATATACAGAGGGTTAAATCCAAGTCCATTTTGAAGAATTATTTTATCATGAAACTGCAGAGAAAATAAAAAGAGAAAAAATATATTAACAAGGATGAATCAGAGATAAAGAATACAGGAATGTTTCTCTTTCAACTTTAATCCTACAAACTGCATACACACATACAAAGCTTTGCAGTCAGATATAAGATTAAATTTCCCATATAACTGCATTCTAGGCTATGTTGTTTTGGGGTTTTTTTCTCTCAGGTATTCATTCCCTAATTAGGCCTAGGAAGATGACAAAACATGTTTTTATTTCTATTATCACTGACTACATGTTGTTAACCACAGATCTTGTCAGATCCATCCAACAAAAAACATCTAGCTTACTTAAATTCTGATCTACACTTTTTTTTTTTTTTTTTTTGCAACTTACTCTTTTGGAAAATTTCCATGTTTACTCATTTTATAAAAGATAGATTCTGATGTAATGTACAAATTCTCATTGATGGGCAATTAGTCCTAAAGCCCTTTTCCTGTGCTACAAATCAGTGCAGGAAAAAACAATCTGCACTTCCTTCTTAGAAATTGTTAAAACAGACAAAAGCCATGAGAAATCACTGTGATTGAAATATATTTTAAACTTCACTTTTTCATTGTTTTTTTTCCCAATGTGTTTCTTTGGGGAAATGCAATGTTTCTTTGTAGAGAGATGTGCAATAATGTAGCTCTAACACTAACTGGGTTTTAACTCTTTGAAACAAAAAAATTCTCTTTGGCATGTCAATTTCATAATTGTGGCTGTCAAATCTAAGCTGCTGAGCTGCTGTCTCAGACAGGAACAGCATGGAGATGAGAAAATAAAGCAATTTTCCAATCAAAAATTCAGGTTTTATTTCATTCAACACCATCTCCTTATGTTCTTCATATTACCAGCTGACATCATGAGCAGCAGGGATTCAGACATATCTGTATCCTGTGTAAAAATTCTGGACATTCTGGACAAATGGATCAAAACATTTAGAAATCAAGTTATATGCAAGCATACTTTTAAAATTCTAAATAAAAAATAATCAGCCATTAGGATAGGATTCTGAAGCATCTCATACTTTTTAGAATGGGACAGAACACTTACAGAATATATAATACATTGGATTTCTCATTAAATCATTGAAGTTAGAATATACTTCTCTGTATTAACTTGCAATGTTAGTTGCAAATGCTTGAAATACACTGATTTCTTTATTTTTGTATGTTCACAGAAAATAGTCACATTATTCCTATGGATTCCACGCATAACCACACACAACAGCAGCCAGTCACTGCTGAGGTCACTGCATGTCTCTGCCAAGCTGCATATCTGTAGAATTCAGTTCAGGGCATTGCAAAAATACCCAGCCAGCACAGGCACAGAACACAATACTAATGTGTTTGTAACTGCACTTAATCTTACATGATGTGCTGAGAAGTGCTCATTAACCTTGATAGGGGCCACACTAACTCCATTGCTTTCACAGTCCTTGACAGGATGCTCAAGTCCAACTGCAGCCTCTCTCTACAACTCTGTGTTATGCCAGGCAAACATAGTCATGAAGGAAATTTCACTAATTGATGGCATTGTTAATTTTGGACAGTTATTTTCATTACAGTGCACGGCCAAACTTCACCTCCTTTGGCAGAGGTTACTCCTCTATATCACTACTTTCTACTGAAATCAAATGTTATTACATGATACCTCAAATTTTTCTCTTGATGGCATGTTGAGGAGCTTTGGCAATCATCACCGTTCTCTAATAACTTCCTTAAATTTCAAAACTATGTCTATTTGGCTGATGTAGAGTAAATAAGACTCTCTTAATAGATAAGATAATTCCCCAAGTATTACAGCTCCTCTCAAACACTTAATTATCACTTTAAAGCCCTCTTAAAGAGTCAGGTGAATTCTGAAGAGTTCTGTTCACAGAAAATTATTCATTTTGACTATTTTCTGAATTATTTAAACAGTCCTTAATCTACACAACTGCAGTATTTCACTTTTATAAAATGTAGTTTATCTCATAAACCTTTTCATCACAATTTCAAAAAACACCTATGCAGTGCCCTTCAGTGCATGTTTACCAGCCTGTTTAGTTTCCTTCAAAAGTTCTTTAACTATTGCCCAGCTGGAACATGTGTGACCAAGGAGGTGTCAAATTTTTCTATTCCCCCTAATTTCCATGAGAATATGCAGCAGAATAGAGGATAGGTTGTGTTAATTTCCCAACTTATGAAAAATAATAAATGTGAACTCACATTCATTACCACTTTCGATCATCCTACAAGTATAGCCCCTCATGCCTATTTGTCAGTACTGCTTGAGTGTGAACACACACCTTCAGAGGTACTCACCTTCAAGACACGACTTCACAAGAGCCAGGTCTTAATTGCCACTGCTCATTGAACTACTTAATCTTTTCTTAGAAAATTGTGTCACACAAATGCTGCTTTATGTTGAATATTCTTTACTAGAATTAATATACTATGATATTCATAATATTGTAAGCAGAAGTATAAACCCAGAACTGATTCATACTCTTTATTGCTATATATTTTGTGAGTGAACACAAAGATAAATAGATTCATTTTCCAAACTGAACGCATCTGATGAAAGATCTATGAAATGCCAATACAGATAAATTGCAGGCTGACAAGCAACATATTCACTTAGTTTTCTTTCTTTGTAACTTCTAGGCATTATATGAATACCACATCACTAGTTAAGAGAGCAAAATCCACTGATGACAGACTGACAACATAAGGCAGTAAAACATTTCTGCATCTGCTCTTTTTCTGTATGGCTGCTAAGGGTGATGTGTTAGGCTCTCTCTCTCCCTTGCCCAGCAAAGTGAGTCAACAGGATGACTTCAGTGTAGGACAAAGGTAACTTTCTTTGGATGCCATCTCCTCTGACATCTGAAAAACAGGTCACAAAGTCCCAACTGAACAATTGCTTTGATTTTCTATTTGATTTGGAATCCGTCAATCTTCTTATGAGCTACTGTTAAGATATATGAGACAAACAAAAGAAATTCTGATTTAACAGTAACAGCTGCAGACAGTACAAGTACTCCCAGCCACAGCTAGGTATTCCCTCTCGGATTCCCAGTTGGTATTCCTACACCCAGAGAGCTCCTGATTCTTGGCAGGTATTGACACACTACAGAGAATTTTGTGTGATTTTTGTTCTCCAGATCAGAAAGAAAAATCTGAACTCTGCAGAATTTTCAGTGATCTGATAAGAGCCATTGTCACATGAGGCTGACCTGGGCTTTAGAGTCTCACATAAAGAGTATAAAGTGTAGCAAACAGTGTCCCTTGGAAAGGGACCAGTAGGATAAACATGCCGGGTAGAGGATGCACTGTCAATGGATAATTTCAGCTTGTTGAGGCTGTCCCAAGGAACACTCTAAACATTTCAGAACAGCAGTAAGTCAGGGAGCAAGACTGTTGTACTGATTCTAATGGTCTGTAGACAAAATGGTGTTCTAGCTGATTTAGAGTACTTAGAGAAAAAAGCATACATTTCTGAATGTTTTTAAAGTTTTCCAAACATTTTTGATCTCAAGAGACTTGTGAAGAAAGGAAAGTTGCTTCCCTAGTCTGAAAGAGATTGGAGTGCAATAAAAATATTTTAGGTTGAAAAGTAAGCTCCATAATTTACAGGGAAAAAATCAGTTTTAACTATATTTAGTTTCTGTTTACAAGTATTTGCTTTGCTTTACTAAATTATATTTGCGCAAGCCAAACATCATTACATGGCTTTGAATAACTCAGAAAACTATTTCCATAGCACTGAATGAATTAAGGAAATAATACTATCAGGACATTAAATACTTTTTTTCCTCTATTGATATAGCATTTTTATTCTGTCCTTGCTGAACTTTTGGTCATTCTTTATTCAGGTCATGCCAAATAAGAGAACAGAATAGAGTGGTGAGTAGAAGCACTCTAACAAGCAAGATAAGATGCTCCATCACTTTATGATGAAATATTCAAACACACTGCCCACTGGTATAAACTTATTCATGACTGATTTAAATGATACACTGAAAAATGTGCTTTAATCTTCCATATAATAAGTTTTTAAAAATTAAAACTGAAATCACAGTTTAAAGAAAAAGCTACCAGACACTTCAGTCATCATTTACTTGACTGTACATTTTCTGCTGGTAAAGTGGTTGGTTTCATTAAAGAACAGTGCTGCAAGTGCAATGCAGATCTAGAGTAATAATTTGTGAGCTCTTGAATGTCTTGGTGGATACTGACATCATTACACTTTCTATTAAACAAACTAATTTTCTTCCCAACTATTTTTCACATGTGCAGAATCATAGAATGGTTTGCATTGGAAAGGATCATAAAAGTCAAGTAGTTTTAGCTCCCCTGCCATAAGCAGGGACACCTTCCACTAGACCAGGTTGCTCAAGGCCTTATCCAACCTGGCCCCAGGGATGAGGCATCCTCAGCTTGTCTGGGCAACCTGTTCCAGTGCTTCTCCACTCTCACAGTGAAGAATTTTTTTCTTTCATCTAAACCCACCCACTTTCAGTCTGAAGCCATCACCCTTTGTCCTGTCACTACATCCCCTTCTAAAAAGTTCCTCTCCAGCTTTCTTATAGGCCCTTTAGGTAGTAGGAGGCTGTCAACACCTTGCCAACAAAACTGAAAAGAAAATATATTCTTAACCTGTTCTCTACCACTTCAAGCATTTTTCTTCAAAGTTCAAGTGAGAATATTCAGCATTAATGATTCAAAATACTATATCTGTCTTAGCATACTTTCTGCCACTCTATTATATTTCTGCAATATATACTTAGCACTCAGAATTACTTCTTTACCATAGGTTTAATCAATGACAATAGACAAATATGAGCTTAAAGAATTACAGCACATAGACAAAAGAACTACATATGGAACTGATTTTTCAAACAGCCTTTTTTCTCTGTGAAATATTTCCAATTTAATGAGAATTTTTGATTCCTGTTTAATAATCCATTCTTTTTCTCCCCAACTATAGTGAAAGCAGAGAGAAGTTAACTGTGAAATTCACTATGATCTTGGGAGAAAATGGATAGACCTTGCTTGAAAATTTATCAGTGAGTATGTTAATTTTTCCAGCCTCCATTTCTTTTTTATCTGAATAACTTTTTAAAGCATTAATTTATTGGGACAACACAGGCAAACAACTAGAATTTACCTGCCTGCATTAGATCACTTGTATGTATGGATTCTTCCTTCCTTGACAAAAATTAGGATTCATCTTCAAGAAACAGTCAAATGACAAAAAAAATCATTAACATTTATTCAAGCATGGAACTGTCAGACAGAAATTTGCAAGTTATGAGTTAATCCCATGACTTTCATCTGTTCATTGATTTATTAAATGTTCCAAATAAGGAGAAAAAGTTCTTCTAAGACCTCCACAGTTCAACACCATCTTCGTTAGAAAGTAAGTCACAACCGTTCATTTTGTACTTAGTATTATATGATTTTCCAAATACAAAAAAGGAATTATATCACAACTATGAATAGCCATTTCAGAAATCAATAAAACCAAGGGCATTAAAACACTCCTACCTTTGCCAGCTAGTCTCAGGTAGCATTGACTGAAAGCTTTTACCCACAGCAATCACACCTACGAACATGAATTCAACTGGGAGTCTCTTTCAATAGTCTTTCTAGTATTTAGAAATATTGCCATGGAGTTAGTATCCATGCTAGTAATGGATGCTAAAGGAGACATCAAGGGCTGAATAGGTGGAGCTGTACCTGATTCTTGAAGATGATAACCACATATCCAAGTTAAAACAGGCTGAGTAAAAAGGTTGGTCTGATTTCTCCAAGCAGCCTGCACATATTAACACTTTTTCAGGTTTAAATTACAAAACATGTTTCTATAATCAGAAAGTTTTTGCATCCTTCCAATTATAAGAGATTAAAAAATAAATATATCCTAGATCATTAGAGTCACAGTAATATTACTACCTAAAATATATTAAAACAACATTATCAGAAAGTATATGGAGTTATTTGCCTTGGCAATACCACAATTTGTTAGGTGAAAGGGACTCTGTTTTCCAAATCTTAGACACTGGATTTGCTTAAAGCATAACTAGGAAACCACAGTCCTAAACCTCATATAACTTTGTGGATTTCACTTATATTTTCTTTATGGAGGACAGTGACAGGTACACATCTTCTGTAAGGCATGAAAATAACAACACAAATTCTCCAAGTGTGCCATTCTAAAAAATCCATTGCCGATTTGACACAAGGGGATTACTTTCTTATTTTATCTGAACGTCTGTTTTCTTTGTGTAATAAATGCTCAACTATACTTAAAACTGTGTTTTCAATTATGTGATTATGCATTTGTGTAGCTCCATTGAGCTTCATGGGATTACTCAAGCAGAGTAAAATTTGCAGAATTACCACTCTGGTTTGTCGATAAGAGGTTTTCTCAGTTAAAAAAACCAGACTTTCACAGTCAATTCATTCATTGAGGAATATGTAGTTGCAAGTATTTAAGTTTTTTAATTGCAGTACATTATACAAAAGAAAAGACAATATTTCCCTAGAAACAGTGTTTATCTCTATTCTTTAATTTTACAAGGATAGAAATGTCACTGTCTCTACTACAAGAATGGCCCTTCTGAATTGGTTTCCCTGAAAGTAATCATTGAACATTACTCTGAATCATAAATTGAAGTAAATCATGCATTAAAATAGTCCCCAAAGTTTCTCTGAACATAACACAGAAACACATAATGATTTTGCAATTTCTGCAGATACAAAAACCATTTCACTTTCAGGAAATGCATTTTCATTCTTATGGAGAAAATGTATATTTTTATTGAAAAAAAAAGGCATGTTTTGTGATCAGTTTAATTTTTCCTTTTTAATTTGTGCCCTTTTTTTAAACACAGTTTTCCACTGAAGTCAGTCAAAAAATGATCTGACATATATGATATAATTTATAGCATTTTCTAATTTACAGATGTAACACAAATGCACAGAACAAAGTGGCTATACCATAAATATGAACAATAAGAATAAGCTAATAAAAAAGGAAAATGCTAGAATACATTCATGCCCTCAAACTAATTTTGGAATCTAGGAAAATCATTAGCTACATTATTTTGTCTCAATCCTGTTTCAAGCTGAAGTCATATCCTACATTTTGTTCATGCAACTAGGGTAATTTGATCTTGATACAGAAGCATGGAAATTTCTTTGAACTAAGTTCTGTCCTAAGACATAAGCAAGATTGTTTTTGTGTGCCCCTACTGTCTTTTTGATCTGCTACTTGCAGATTTATATAACTATGTTCCATCATGAACTCCAGGAAAAGTGACGGTCCTGGTATTGATAAATCTACAGATAGTTCATTAAACTTGAAATCACACTTAAACCCATAAAGGAAGCATATATTAAAAGTGGGAAGAACTTGCCTTTAAGTTAAAACATACTGGACTAAAACTCAGAAGATTTGTTTTAATTCCTGGCTCTGACAGACATCTTTTGAGTAATTTAACTTTTCTGAGACTGAGGTCCCCAAGTGTAATCCATCCATTTATAATTCTTATCTGGAAGGAAAAGTTCCTTAATTTCAGGTTTGCTCCTTACTTTCTGTCTGAATAAAAATTTCAGACCACATTCTTGTCTGATCTTTCCAGACATTACCATAATAAAAAAAGTATTTTTGTTCTCAGAAACAATATATTAAAATCTTCTTTTCTTTACCTTTCACATGACCTGACATTTTAGGCACTGGATAAAACATTTTCTTCTCTGAAGTTAATGGTTAAGCTACTCTTGCCTTCAACAGAGTGCATGATTTCACTGATCATGTTTGCAAAAGATCAATTAACTTCATTTTTCGTGGTTTTCTCCTCTCATCTTAATCTGCCTGCAATAGCTGTAGCACTGCTATTTCTGCATCAAGAGAGTCTGGACTTGCTCCTGCCTCCTGCTTGCACAGAGCCAAGTCTCTGAAGTGGCCCAGTGGGAACAAAACAAATCCATTGTCAAATGCAAGCTAGGAAACTAATGATGAATCATTATTAAGAGCTACATCCAGACACACCAGCAGGAAAAAAACAACTCCATTTTCAGACTGATTTAAAGAATAGTTGCTATCAAGGCTACCCTAATTACTGACAATTCACTTCATCAATTAAAACTAAAGTTAGAATCATTACACCTGAGCATGATCATTAAGTGACAGTGATCATCAGACTGAGACAATATCATCTTATCTGGATATGCCTCTGAGGTGATTAGGGCCTCATTGGACTGTACAATCCAGGTTTTAAATCCCTGTACCGGCACTCAGCCAAACATTTTCAGGAAACCAGTCTGGCAATCAAGCACCCAGTTTACAATTTTCAGGTGTCAGTCCATTCATATGAAGTACACAGAGAACACTTCAACTATACAACAGCCTTTACTTAACCTTTCTGAAGACCAATGTGTTCTAAACATCTTTGTAGAAATCTTTAATTGGGAAACTGCACAGAACAACATTGTTAATTCACAAGCTATCTCATCACAACATTTCAAAGAAATAGTTTTCCATAAAAGATAAATGAAGTCAATGTTTACTTCACTATTGTGTCTTGAATTCTAGTGTTTCATGGCAGGTGTTAACTTCATGTTATCCCTAATTTCAAATTAGAAGCTGTAACTCTTTCATTCATATGTAATTAAACAAGCTGTTTATGGGACTTGTTAGTGAATGCTACTCTCAACACCATCCACTATAGGGACGACAAATTATTTTTATGACAGCATGAATGTTAATGGTATCTCTATGAGTCTTACATATGTTGGTGAAAGGTCAAAGGCAGATCTCACTACATGGACAAACCAAATCATTTTCAGAAAGGTGCCAGTGTCTGACATTAAAATAAAACACAACACTGGGAGAACTTGGACTGTCTCCAAACTCTCCTTTCCCACACTAGTCTACCATGGTGGAATATATCAGAATAAATCTGCTGAAGAACATGAAACTTGAAGTCTACAGGAAAAGCACCAGTAGGGATTATTTTTCACAGTTTCCAACTGATTGGAATGCCCATTAGCAAAGGTCAGGCTTAATTTGCCACAGTTGCATTCAGAAAGCCTGTGGTCCATCATAGTTCAGGGAAGACAAAAAAAAATGTTGCTTAACTCAGTAGGAAATCATTCCATTATATGCATACAAAATATGTACTCAAGGGCATGAGGTTTTATTGCTTAGCTACTAAATGTTAATAGCATGTAATAAATGTTGTACCTAGGTCATGAAAAGAAGAAGATATTTCAAAAGTAAGACAGGTATTTTATTTTTGAGTTTATATCACAGAGGAAAGTCTAGCAAAACTTAACAAAAGGTATTACTACTGCAGCTGTCGTATCAGGATTTTGAATTTTTTAATATCCATATCAAGTATTTCAGAGCTATTTTTTTAAATCCCTGTTATATAATTAGCTTTAAAAACTATCAAGTTAGCATTTTGTCTATAAGGCACAATTGGAAGTTTAAAATAATGCTGCCTATTCTTTACACAGTTGAAAAGCTGTGCCAATATTATCTTTGTTGCAGCAGAAGCTGCTTGCAAATGCCTTTAGAACTGACTTGGGTCTCTATGTCATGTGCTAATGGAGTCAGGCAGAAGATTTAATAATGTGTGTTCAGTGTATACAGTTCCTGGGTGATCCTGAGTGTGCAATTACAGCATCATCATATCTCCACGGAATTTTTTTCCTCAAGCATCTTGCACTGACATCCCTATTGCCAGGAAGTTCCACAGGCTGTAACTCACTGCTGCAAAATCTCTGGCAAACATGGGCATGAAAAGCCATGGGTGTGGGCACAAGGAACCATCCAAACTCTGTTACAGCAGCAGAATGAAAAGAAGGTTCCAAGTGCTGCTCTGAGGAGTAACACACTGCATTTACAGGGACTTTCAGCATAAAGCAATCTAAGCAGTTATTACTTTTATTATGTATTGCTACTAATTAATTGACTTCAGTCCACTTATTCCCTGCAAGTGAGAAACAACAAGGTAGACAAAGCAACGCTGAAAAGGAACTGAGGTTTTAAATGTGTAGTAACATGCAGAGCATAGGTATGTCTACCTAGGATTTGACAGAAATTGTTTCAAATTCTATCAAGTCTATGTGTTTTATTCACAGACAGTCCTTTAAAAAAGGTACCCATCTAAAAATAACATTCCTAAAAAATAAAATCTATTGGCCAAAGAAAGTTAAGACAAGTATAAAAATTCTTATCACTCCAGACTGGCAGAATGAGAGCAAAGTGAAAACTGGGACAGGGGAATAAATCACATATTCATTATTTTAAATAAATGCTGAGGTGTTTAAAGATGCTGTTGAAGGTAAATTAGGAGTGGGACTGGATTTCTCATGTCTGTTTGGTCATCCCATTAGTTTTCCTTCAGAAAGTGTTCCTGAATGGATTCTTATTGTCATGAGAACAACAAAGACTAAATGGTATTGCATCAGAGCAACAGTCCTTCAAAACATAGTATTTTGCTGTCCACCACATTTAAAGCACCATGCTCCACTACATGGAAAATGTTTCTCCTGAAAGAGCACAGCATTTTTCAAATATATATTTTCAGCTGACCCAACTGCAAAGCAATTACAGTATGGCAGCTGAAGTATATAAGTACCAGCAATTTTCTGGAAAAGCAATGACTTCACATGACAGTCCCCCAAACTACAGTGCAAAATTTATGACCTTTCACAAGAGTTTAATGAAAAATTTTTCTTATAATCTAAAGATTGAGATTTAACACATATTACCTAGATATAGTCTAATACAGTAGGTACAAATAGCATACATTCCTTGGAAATTAAATAAGACCTGTGGACAAGATTGTGAAAAGTGCTGAGATGGATTATGAAGGAAAAACCTCACATATAAGCAGTCAGATAAATCAACAATTTATTCAGGTAAATCAACAGATGTTAGATGTCCAGTCTGCTTTAGTGATCTTGAAAATCCTGTTAGGTACCTCTAAGTATCTAATTGTCTTTGAAAACATTCCTTTGTGCCTAACCTTATTAGGAATCACTGGACTTGAAAGACTAAAGGAACTCAGCCTCATCTGCAGTATACAGCTGTACATTTCAAGCAGAATTCATACAATTCAACAGTACAGCTGTCCAATCAAAGATCCCTCTACCATCAAGTGGAAGATAGACACTCATCATAAAATCTCCCATAAAGGATAAAAGTACTCTCTGGAAATACCTTCCTCAGACTTGGTATAAATTTGCCTCTGGAAGACAACTAGAGGTAGTTTAAATGGCTAGAGACATAATTCACACCTGCAGTCCAGGAACAGATGAAGAATGCTCTGTAACAATGATTTCAGAAAGTCTTATTTTCAGCTTCTGCTCTGCCCCAAACACTACATAGGTTCATGTTTTAAGCTGTACAATTGTGATGACTGTCACATTAGAAAAAAAAAAAACCTCAAAATTTCTACATCCTCAGGCATGAGTCCCCAATAAAATGCAACAGACTCACTGAATCACTAAGCAAATGTACCAGGTCATGTAAAGGCATGAAGATTTGACTGTGCTGCAATCTGCATGTTTATTTAGAGACTCCTTTGAACACACAAGCAATAAAGTGGTCTCACATCTCTCTTACTCAAGAATTACACACTCAGCAAAGCTAGCCTGTGCACTGCCATGGGAGAGCACAAGATATAAATTACTTAGATTTGACAATACATTCATAAAATAAAACTAAAAATCAGACCTCTTTGTTTGACAAAGAGAAAAATTTCAGAGTTCACTGGGTGAAAAGAGTTACACAGGGTATTTTCTGAAATACTGATAGAGGGGAGGAACATCAAATTCTGAGGTATGATGAGCTGGGGACAGTAGGGATATAACCAGGATGAAATGAAGGGAATTTGTGAATTGGCCCTAAGGAAATGGCAGAGATAATAACAACACAAAAGCAATAAGAAACACCATTTTTTTACAATGCTCCCTATACTGTGAATTTGGGGGACAATTCATTCTGAAGGTATATAATATACAAAGGACAAAGAGAAAGAACAGGCATTCTCATTCTTCCCACATTTTCCATAAAATCATATTTGTTCACTAGCTACCTATTAATGGAGACATCTTTTGCAGCCACTTGCTTTCATTGCATCAACTTTTTTCTGCTTCTAATCTTGAAAATCTGAGCAACCTGCATGAAGAATAGTAAGTCAGTGCCTTAAAGCAGCCCAGTTATTTTGTTACCAATTATCATTACAATAACTGTACTGCATTTTACTGAAAAAAATAATTTTATGTGGTATGAGCTACATTTATAATATCAAGACAAACACTGGAATTTTAAAAATTTTAAGAAAAATCCATCAACATTTTTTCCAGTCATAGTCAACCTCTTTTAAACTGTTTAGTGTCCATTAATTCAAGGGATAACTGATCAGAACTATACTATTCATCACTTACCTTTCAGATTTATTCAGATAGACCAGAAATAACAGAAGGAAAAGACTACTAATGTAAGTTTCTTGAGTATGTGGATTAGGACTTTTCATGTTCACAAAGAAACCCAGCAAAACTTTTGATCTGAGAGACTGTGAATGCTAATGATCAGAAAGAATGTCATGGAGGATTTGTTTATATTTTCAAAACTGTACATAAAAATTATTTATAAAGGAAACAAAATGCAGACAAGAAATGAAAGACATTCTTTGATAAATTAAAAATGTTTGCTTTCTCCTATAATATATGAGAAAGCTAGATGTAAGAGAAGTATATTGTGTGTATGTTCAAAGGCTTAACAGCATGAGGTATAGAAGTATTTCAAGTGGTAACAGCTCAGAAAATAGTATAGGTCTTGAAATCAAATCATCCTCATAAATAAATCATCACATAAAGATAAAATGACAAATTGGTATTAGTCTAATACAAATTTAGCTGAAGTATTAATATCCTTTTTTCCCCCTGAGAAGGAAACCTGCTATAAAATTATTCAGATAAATGTCTTCAGGTCTAAATATTTACAGTCAATTCTTACTGCTTTTGGTCACTCATAAAAATTGTAGTGATGTCAAGTCATTAACATGTCAAACTACAGAGCACACATTTTGATGTATTTTTGAAATCTGCCTACGTTTCTGAAAGCACAGATTGCAAATTCTCTTACATATTAGGCATTGCATCAATGTCCTTGGGAAAAGCTCCCCCTACTCCTTGATATGGACCCACACTCTTAGTGGAAGCTGTAAATTTCCTCCATGTCTGAAGGATCATGTGTCACCTTACAATTTTGTGTAAAAGTCTTTTAGGCTTAATACACATGAAGGAAAGATGCCCCCTTTGTACAACCAACTGAACCCAAGATTTAACAGGAATTTTCCTATGAAAGACAGATGAACCTAAGAATATAGGGCATAGTATTCAGAGCAATCTCATCCTAAAAAAAAGTCGCAAGAATAAGGAAAATCACAGCTGCCTAGTTCTTATCAGAAGATAATTCTCCACACAGTGCACTGCTGGAAGAAAATTTCACATTATTTGTCTTTTTAGCATAATTTATAGCAGCTATTTTTCTTTACATTCATAAAACTGTGACCCTTTTTGCTCCCTCTGTCAGGCTTCTAATTGTTTGTACTGAAACTATCCTAATTAGATGGTGACATTTTTAGTGTGTGGACCTTGTCTAATTGTTTGGCTTATAACAGAAAGTGTACAGTACTTACATTAATATTAAACTGCACCTTGTCTGTATTTTATGATGCTTGTTACAAAGAAACAGACATCTTGTTTTCAGCTTCCTTTCTAAATTAAACAAGGCTTCTATGATCAAGGCTATGTATATCTCCATGTATATTTGTACTATCAAAATTTCAGACCACTCTGCCCAAGTCAACTATATTTACATTCCCCCCAAAATGGGAATGAGCTCAGGCATAATAAATACCTACATGCTTCATGTGTTGAAGATGCTACTTCCCTGAGAATAAAACCTGCAGTACATGCCCAGTACTTTTGAGATATTATAAAACAACAGATAGACACACTATTTACTGCTCAAATCTGAGGGAAGAACATCAGTCAGGGCTCACATCTTTCATTTGCCAGAATCGAATTCCACAGCTGTGGAAAAACAGTCTCACCAGTTGTGATGCTCATAGACCCACTTCAGAACTCATAAGCAGATCTAATGGTTCATGCCAAAGGTCTGCTTTGTCAGGCCACCCATTGCTGGCTGTGGCTAACAGCAGGCATGCACTGAGAAGCAGAGCAGTGGAAACACACAGCGCTGTTTCCTGGGAGAACTGCTTCCAGTGATGTCCAAACCATGGACAGCCTGAGCTTGGCATTATGTCTGTGCGCTTAATAGCTCTGCCCCCCTGCAAGCATTTGTTCTATCGATTTTGGCATTTCTGAAGCCATCTGGCATCCCAAACTTCCCATGGCATTGGAGTCTCACATGTCACCTACATTCTTCACAAAGAACTGTAGCCTTTTACTTGCCTTGTGCTGCCACCTTTTAGTCTTACATGATACTCCGTGGAGTTTATTTTTTTTAAGAAAACAGCTCTTCCTTCGTTATCCAGAATTTACAGCATGCTATTCTAAGGAGCTTGGTCATATTCTCTCTCAGTTGCTTCTTTCCCAACTGTTTAGAGCAAAGATTTAAAATCAATTAAAAAGACATTGGAGGTTCAGTGACTTCGTGGCCTTTGTATCATTTTCAAAAGAGGTATTCGGTACACAGTACACTAAGCCTACGTTTGACCACCCTATGTGCCAAAATCCAAACACTACTTCTTGAGGTATTTTTAGTATCCTACATTATTATTCTACAATATATTTCTGGTTTAAAAGAAAAAAAAATCTGAATTTTTTACCTAATGAATTGATGTCAATATGTTATTCAGGTCTTAAGTTTGAAAATAATGGTACAAACATTACAATAAAAATATTTTTACCCAATTAAAATAGGCTTTTGATATTTAGTACTTCATGAACAGAAAGGAAAAAGAAAGAGCAAACACCTTCTACCTTTTCATCAGGGCATAAGATGTAAAGGAAGAGAAATTCATATGATAAACAGAACAATGGGGATGGGGTGGCTTAGTACTGTTTCCAGGCTAAGTTCCAAGCCACTTCTATAATCAAGTTTCAATCCAAGTAAATGTTTGGCTCACTTCCTTTGTATCTGACAACCTAAAGTATAAGTAATTCAAGGGCTTTTTTTTTTTTCATTTTCACTTTGATGAAAGCATTCTTGCTTCTCAGGCAGTTCTCAGATCAGATCAATTGTTTTATTTTTCTAAAATGCCAAAAACAGCATAGCTAGGAGCAAACTTATGCAGGAAAAAATAAGCTGTTGCTTTTCTACTTATTGCACAATGTTACTTGCTTTGTGCAAGTTTTTTTTTTCATGTGCTCTATTAGTTCTAGTGGATGCCATGCTGTCTAAAGCTTTATTCCAAAAAGGAAAACTTGCAGGAATTATGGCCAAAAATGTCAGGATGCACTGCACAACTATTCTTTGCACCACCAGTCAAGTATGGCATTCTTTTGTAACATACCTCTTAAACATACGTGTTCTACAGTTTGTCTTACTTCAAAAAACACTTCTTAATGCAATGCAAGAAGGCATTTAAAAGACATTGTCTGAAGCTGTGAGTCACTCAGTTTGGAAATAGATTACAGCATTCCTTCAGAGTAGCAGTAACAGAAAAACTTCTTTAGAATGCCAAGGCCAAAGATATAATACTCTAAAGGCATGGTGCTTGCTATGCCCTTTACTGGCAGATTGATTTTCATGTTCTCACTAAGGTAGCATTTAGCAACATTACACTGCTGGTTGGATAGCAATGACAACCCAATTAGAAAACACAGTCAATGAACAGGTCAGACAGCCACAGTCCAGATATCCTCAGCAAGACTAGCCCTTTCAGTTTGTAAAACTTTTTGTTGACCTTTTCCATATCATAAGTGACCCACCATAAAAACATGTCAAAATTTTGTGAAGAAACAAAATGGAAAATAAATTATAACTCATCCAAATAAGCAAACAGCTTAAGAAAACTTTCAGAGGAATTGTCAGCACAGGAAAGAAATGAGTAACAGGGTGAGATTTCTAATTTCCCCATAAATACATGCACTGTACTGCTTGCAGGCCTTGTTTTTGGGTGCCCTGTGCAATATATTACACATATATAGCATATAACCACCAAAAATAGAAAATGGTATGGCTGTATTATTTAGCCAACTTAGCTTTCCACATAAACACAGATAATTTTGAATTTTGGTTTGATCTCACTAGAAACAGATGATAAATAGATTAGATAGATAGATTAGATTAGATAGATAGACAGATAGATAGATAGATATGTAATTAAAATATACAAATAATTCCCATATGAGGCCTGGTTATGAAGGTTATGAAGCCTGAAAACAGGCAGTAGAGATTTCTCAACATATGACTCATACAAAGCAGATCAATGTATGAATCAAGGAAACTACATAAATTGTTGTTCTTTTAAAGAGCAGCAGCTAGGGATTTTCTTGATCAAACTGAGAGTTCAACTCTGAAAGCACAGTATTAGCACTAGGGGTCTGAAATATAGTGTTCATCACATATAAATCACATGTCTTCTGAGACAGTTACCAAACCTTCCAAAAAAACAAGGAACCCTTGGACTTTTAAAACAGCCAAGATCTCTCATGAAGTGTACTGATCCTTTCTAAACTCAAAAGAGATCTCTGTAATAGACCAATGGGGCCTTTATTGTCATAAAGATAACTTTTCAACATTGCTGTTATAACCTTCATTAAAAACACCTTGGCTATGCCATTTTTCAAAGCCTTCTGTTCAGAAATGCCTCTCCTTACAAATTCCATCATTCATGTTTCTTCTAGAACTATTGAATTTCATCCTTTTAGTTTAATAAGCAAGAACAGTTCTCAACTTTTATTCTGTCATATGTCCTGTTTCCAAATCCTATGGTTGACTAGTTATGTCTTTTCTATGCTGTAGCCTTTACAAGAGATGGGCTTATTTGCCTCTAATATCCATACTGACTTAACGGTTTTATATAAATAGCAAATTGAAACAATACCAGCATGTAATACTGGTCATTAAGCTCCTTTCAAAATTGTGTCAGTGAGTTTTGTTGTGTAAGAAAGAATGTCACCATGCCATTACAAAATCTAGGAACAGCATTAACTGAACAGTACAAATGCATTGAAGCTGTGTGCATGATGCTGTTTTCTGAACTGTGGTGTAGGCACATCTGAAATTTGCTTTCTCACACTATAGAAACTACTTATTAGCGTCTGTATATAACACATCATCACCACAGGGAAAGCTAGTTTAAAATCATAAATGTCAAGACATAATTAACTTAAAGGTCAGGTTTAATTACAGTTGTTGAAACTGAAATACACTCATTACCATTACTATGTCAGAAAATTTCTTAAAATTATTTGAAATGTTTTGTTGGTGCCCGTAGTTTTCTGAAATTGACATCTTTTGTCTCATGATGGAGATGTTTCAATGAGCATTTTTTTACTAACTTTGAAGCAGAAGGAGAACAAATCAGAAAATTAATGAACAAAGCACCACCACAAATCTCAACAAAACCTGTTCTCCGCATAACATTATTAATTACTTTCTTGTAATTGGCACTTCAGATAATCATTTAGATAATGAAATTATTTTGAGAGTCTGGTACATGGATGAACAGATTTAACTGTGAGGCTCTGAAGTTTAATGACAAAACTAATCAATAAGTGAAACAGACTTGTGAGAAAATAACTCAATAACTGAAAATTTTGCTCTATCTGTAGGCTTTTCCAAGGATTCCATTGGGAATAGTTATTGACTCACATAAGTATTTTAGTTCTTTCTTTCCCTCAAGGAACAGAAAGTTTGAATGCTGTGATTGCATTTTATCTTCTGTTATCTAGTTCTGTTATTCTTCCCTCCCCACCACAGCCAAGACTTCCAACTTACCTTTTCCTATACTTTTAGCACTGTGATATTCATTTTTTCCCTGAAGAAGCTATTCCCAGCTAGCTAGATTATAGCAGAGAAAAGGTTAAGCTATTTAAATTTCATTTCCCCACAACAGCACAGCTTTTAGATGGGTATGGCCCCCATGCAAGAATTCAGAAGTCTAAAAGTGAATATAGCAGATGACTCTGGAGGAAAATATTACTAACTGATGAAGACAGGCCATCAAAATGCACTGATAAAAGAGACATTTATTAAGTTTCATTCATTCTGCACCTGAGGTACTGGGTTGTAACAGCTGCTCCCATGCTGTGGTGCTGATGCTTTCCCAAGTGCACTAATCACCTGAAATCAGCAAGAAATATTTCTGTTTCTGGAGGAAATATTTCTGCTTGGTAAGTGGACAGCTCACACACCACTTTCCCCCTCTTCTTCCACAAGCCCCAGTACTTGGTGCTTCACAAAAAAACTACAGAAAAGAGCTCAAAAGTCTGAATATTAGGAATACATACATCAACTGAAGCAATGAAGGACTGTCTCAAGTACACAAGTATGGCAGAAAAGTGGCTGGCAGTTCAGAAACCAGAAAAAGAACAGCCTTGACTGTGCTACTGCCTTGAATCTCAATAAATGGGAAAGGACAGTATTTAATTAAAGAGTACCTGCCTCCCAGGTACTGATGACATTGAAATCAATGTGGACAGAAGGCATTAAAGCTGGCATAACCCAAAAATTCTCTTATTTAAGATTTACAGCTGACTATTAGAGAAAAATGAAAATTTATTAAAGGCTTCCATCTGGCAGAATGTATCATTGGTATTCAAACAGATAGCAGCACTGATTTAAATTTAATAATCTGAGTGGAGATATGCATCAAAAAAGAATTCTTTTAAAATATGTCTAATAGCAATAACTGACTTCTTTATTATAGTCTGCCTGTGAGAAATGCCAGATATCAAAGAACAAGACATCAAATGTTAATTTCAGTGTGTTCTTCTAGTTGAAACTCACATTAAAATAATATACTTGCTGTGAATCAAGTAGCACAGACTGTACTTGCTTGTACCTTCCTTGAGGAGGAGCTGAAACATCAAGGCCCAGAAAAAGCAGGAGTCTGACCATACAGAAGGGAGCAGGGAGGTTGTAGGAGAGGAAGTGTCCCAGCACTGCCAGTGGGGGCTGCAGGGCTGGTCCCAGTGATTCCAGCCACTGGCCTCAGCTGCCATGGGTGTGTGACCCCAGGAAAATGTATCTAAGAAAGGGCAAAACGCTGTCCAGGGGAGAGGAGCAAGTTAAAAACAAGTGTAAGAAAGAGCACTATGAACACCAAGGTCAAAAAGGAAGAGGGCAGAGGCTGCTCCCAGTGCTGGATCAGAGGTTCTCCTGAGGCTCCTCTAAGAGAACACAGCAGAGCAAGGGATGCCCAGTAGCTACTGGAGAAGAGCACGTGTGATCAGATGTCCACACTGCAGACCAGGAGAACCCACCTAAGAGCAGCTGGATATTCCCTAAAGGAACCTCAAGGTGCTCCTGACAGGAGCAGCAGCCCATGGGAAGGGCCCACACTGGAGCAAGGGACAGGTGTGAGGAGGAAGGGACAGCAGAGTGCTTTGGACTGACTGCTGCATCCATTCCCAACCTCCCTGCACAGCTCTGTGAGTGGGGTAGGAGGACAAGCCAGGAGGGAACGAGCGAAGCTGAGCCTGGGAAAAAGGGGTGGAGGCTTGTGAGGAACGTGGTTTAGTGTTTGTTTCTCACTATCCAACTCTATTTTAACTTGCAAAAATGATAGCAGTATTTTCCACAGGCAAGACTCTCTTGCCTCTGATGGCAATTGGTAAATTATTTCCCTTCTTGTTCTCAACCCATAAGCTTTTCCATCCTATTTTCTTCCCATGTCCTGTTCACAAGACTTGAGAGAGTGGATAAGTGGCAGCTAGCCAAGATTAACCTAACCTTGTGTTTTTATGGGCAACATGTCCTCTGAAGCTATACTTAGGTATCCTATGTAAGAATTACAGTCAGGAAAGTACATGTAAAACAAAGGTAATCTGTAACCCAAATCTTTCTTTTTTTTTTTAATATTATTACCATGCCAAGTTACAGTTTGTACTTCTTTTAATTAATTGTATGAAGTGACTGTTCTGCTTTCAATTTATACAGCTGAGGCTTCATGTTTTAGGTAATATTTACCTCTCATTCTCAATATTAAAGAAACTTTTTATACGTCATTCTTTCATACCTCAGCCCTCACTTAATAACATGGGGTTCAGGAATAGTTCATATAAAGCTAAGGTGACAACACAGTGTACCTGCAGAACAGTCTTTCTGTTAATATATACTGGGGATGCCAAAAAACACTCCAAAAGTCACAGACAGAATGACTGATAGAGCACCTAGCAGGTGAACAAGGGAACAGACAATTTGTTCAAGGAAAAAATAAACATGAAAATTAAGGCAAAGTCTAAGTATCACAAATTGAAAAGGCTGGAGAAAAAATGTGTTCATTGTAAGAACAAGAATAAAGTAACTACCTAGCGCACAATTTACATCAGTGTTGCACAAACAAAAATATTTACAAATTACTTACCCTTTTAATGATTTTTTTTCTTAATCTCAGAGTAATAGGCAGTTCAAATTTACAGGTTGGTAAGACAACATTGAAATGCTTGAAATCTGTTGTTGGCAGCAACAACTAGGGCTGTTTAAATGGGGCCAGGTGCTTTACATGTCCCAAGACCTTCTTTTGCAGGAAAGCAGGCACTGGTTCTGCCTTGGCAGTGTCACAACAGGTGATCGATATCAGGACACTCACTCCTTGCCTCTCCTGGCTCAGCAGGGGTGAGCACAGCCAGGGGCTGAAGGAGAAAGGCTTTCAGAGTAGTCAGACAGCTGTACAAAGTAATGTGGGCACATCTCACATGGCCTGGGGGTAGGGGGTAAATGTGGCAGTCCCTCTTCCTCCCTCAGAGAGCTGTTAGAAAAACAAAACAACAAACCTACTACTATTTTTTTCTCTATTTTTCCCCAGCAATGAACGTGGATTCATATGAACTATATGAACTCCAATGGCAGGTATACCAGAAAAACAAGTTTTGATTTTCAATTAAAAACACTGAAAATACACACTGATTTCATTCTTTAAATTTCAGTTTTAAAAAGCCATTTTGATTTTGTCCTATAATGTTTTCTTTCAATTGATGAATTCTCAGCACATCAGAAGAAAAGTTTTATTTTTTATTATAAATGAGAATGATTTGCTGCATTCTTCGCAAAAACTTGATAAACAGAAAAAGTCTTTTTTTCTTAGATGTATGTCAAATTTAGAGGAAGAAAAAAGCTAGCAAGTCAGATTCTTCACCAATATTTAATCTACAATAAAATACTATACAGCAGCTCTGAAGGTATTCATACTATTCCATGTATACATCTCAGCTGACAAATCACAAAGTTTCTACACAGTCTTTGAACTCAAAAGCTCATCATTTTATACAAACTAGACATTGAAAGCTGAGGCATTGTTAGGGAGATAATATGTGATGTTACACTAGGAAGAGCAAGTGCTTAAAGAACACAGAACTGCCATGAATACATGGGGAATGCAGTCATTCTACCTAATAATATCAAATTCTTAAAGTTACTGAAAATGTTCCTGGCAATGGCAGATCTCAACTTCACACAATTCATAGCTTCTCAGCCATACCCCACACCACGGCATGAGAAAGTTCTGCTTTACAGCCAAGGAAGCTGCACCCCAATTGACTCTGAATCAATTATGGTCTAGAAATACTGGGCTATAATTGAATTAGTAAGTTAATTTGTTTTTAAAAAAAATTGTCACTGGAAATTTTTTTATTTCCCAAAAAATTATAAAACCCCAGAATTATGCAAAATTATAGGAATAAAAATAAGGTGTTCTGACCAAACTCTACTTTGTAGAGCTATAATTAGCTCACATTCAACTAAGCATCATGTTCCATACACAACTATATATGTTTTTCTTCAGTAAAATTTATTAAAACTAAAAAGTTATGAGGGTGGAAGTATAGTGTTCATAAAAAGCAGGCCCTGGAGTTCAGCCCTTCTAAATGCTGTGGTTTTTTTACAAATCTTCTTTGGCCTTCATAAAATTTTATTGCATCATTTTAATTTTTTTTTAAATCTCCAAAGCTCATGGAATCAATAAGAATCTCACCTTTTCTTGAAATAAAATATTGTTCAGAGCTAACCAGCACAGCTGCAAGGGCAAATCCTCCTTTAACACCCCAGAAATTACAAGAAAAATTAATAGAATCAAGCATGTATTATGTTAAAATAAAGTCTCAAAATATATGTCATCAGGGATACCAAAGTGGGGAATTTTATAAGATCAGGAATGCAGAAATGCTCACTTTCTTTAAAACCATAAAAAGAAGAAGTCATATAAAAAAAACATTTCATAGAACTGGGGCAAGTGAAGATACCCACAGTTTTATAGTACCACCAAATGAATAATAATGAGATGCCCTATATGAGTGTGTGCTTCTGCTGCATGCACATCCAAATTGGATAAATCCTCTTCTGGACAAATTATGACTGGATAAAATCTGCTTACCCTTGACACTCACTGACGTCTCTTGCAGTAATATAAACATAAGCAAGACGTGTGTCATCTGAAGTTCAATGAAGATGATAAAACTCCCTGTTGTTATTATTATTATTATTAAAATCACAAGTCTAAGGAATCTTACGTTTCTGCACTGGAAATGTTTGAAGTTTATGAAAGATTGTAGACAAATCAACCAAAAAAACAACCTTCTCTGAATTATTGATTGCAACACAGATTTCAAGATAATGTATATAGGAACACAGAGCCAGATTCATCAGAGCTTTATTGACTCATTAATGTAGCTTTGAATAAATGAGATTTTGTGTGTAGATTTAGTTCAAACGATAATTGCTAGGATCAACAGTGTGCTATGTATTTAAACCTGGGACTACTGCCACTGAATAAATGAAGAAATGATTACTAGTTAATCTTTGTAGGACAGTGTGTTCCTAGTTGGACCACAAAGTATCAGCAATAATTTTTGCAATGACTGGGAAAAACTCCATCATTTACAATCATTGGAGGATTTTACCATTTTGCTGAGCCAGAAATAGAGTAAAACTTTTGAAAGATTTTCTGAGGATGCCATAGCTAAAAACAACAGCAGGTAATGTAGAAGGACAGACTGCCCAACTGCTTTAAAATGTTCCTGTGATGTAGATGACAAAGTCAGTATTTTTAGAATTATGTGTATTTTATACATTATTTCCATTCCTTTTACTGTCAGTCCCTAGAGGAATTATCTGAAGGTTCTGAGGAATTGGTTTCTTTGGGCTGGAAAAAATAGTCATAATCTAAGAGAATTTTTGAAACTCTCCACTCTGAAATATTTTATAAAACACAGATTAACTAGATTGTAAACATTTTTGCAGCTATATCATTTAATCTTAATTCTGGATGTCACTCCATCGTAGACAGCTACAATTTTGAGAATCAAACTTCAAGATAACAAAAGTAATCTGATTAAATAAGGATTTTCTGAGAAACAGTTTTTACTACAGCTTGAGAACTAAAATAAAATTGGAATAAAATAGCAGAGCACTCATACACCAGGTCTGAACAGTTATTGGATCCAGACTAGATTTTCTGATGTGAGGCAGAGATATCTCCCCTGATTCAGGCTGGAGATGTAAGAGCAGTACCTCTCCCTCTCTGTCTGATGGAATTCACTTTCTGTTGCTGGCATGGCTCCACTACTCTTAACAAAGAATATATGTTGTTCATGAACTCTGGCTGCCCAGATCCCACATGACTTCCTGTCCACTAAGCTACAGAAAGTCTTTCTTTCCCCTTTTATCCATAGTAAATGATGCTGTAAAATATAAAGATTTTGATTTAGACTGAGTTCACAGTGAGAAATCATTTATTACCCAGACCCAAGAAAATTACTATAAACAAATTATAAAATCTAAAATATGTATTATACTTTAATCAAAAATATAAATTAACTATATTGAAAAAACTTCCAGTGGAATATGTATCTTTAGGCAGTCACTACTTATATTCCACTGAGATGAACAAAGAGGTTCAGCCATTCTTAGATGAGTAGTCAACAAAAGTTATGTTTGGAATTGTAAGCCTCATGTTTTTACAGCTTTAAAATTACAGAAAAAATTTATGAAATCTCTTGCTGACCTATGTAACACAGACTACACATGTCCATAGGAACATTTGATCATAACAGTATGGGACTTTACAACATTTATTTCCCCTTTCAAAACAGCTACTTTAGGTGATAGTAATTTTAGTTAAACATAGAACACTCAACTCAAACCTATGAACACTTTTATGTTTTAAAGCAATGAGAAATATTTGAATTCTAAAATAAATAGAAATATACAGAGAAGACAAAGTAGAAAAGAATGGATTTTACTAAATTATTCCAGGAAAAAAAATGCCATTTAGACCATCCTCTCCTGACAATCAGGCAGAAATTATGTGAAGAAGGAAGAGACATAAAGAACCAACCCTGAGCATTGAAACAAAAAGCCATATATAAGTAAACATTTCTTATTCTAAATATACTTGATTTTTTCTGAACAAGCTAGAGAAGATACTGCTAGGTCAAATTAAAAAAAACTGAACATCTAAGTATGATTTGTATCTTTGTGAAAGCATCCGTCATGTTTAAATTACAGTCAGTCTAATTTCACAATTATAATTAAATGTGTCCCACTCCTCATTATTGTTGTGCATGTCAGTAACGTTTTTAACAGCTTCATTGTTTTCCCTGGATCATCCAGAAACACACAGGTCAAACTGTTTATAAAAGTATTCCCACTAATGTGTGAAGGAAACAATTGGTGATGAAAAACACTGAATACATCAAACGCCGTTTACTGTCATTAAGATTATGTGCTAAAAGTTAAAACTGCAGCATTTGCATTACATGTTAAATCTGGTTATAGCAAATTGAAAGAAAATACTGTACAAGCACTTCTGGGGTTTTGGTGGGGTTTTTTTTACTAAGTACAAAGTCATAAATTTAAATTTCAGTAAATATAACTGATTAATCTAGCTACAAAACATATTAGCATGTATCTAATGCCCAGAATGTTACCCAAGAGACCTCATACAGCCACTGATTTATGGTGATTACAATGGTGAGGAGAATGAACAAACAAGCCATTGAAAAGCAAAACTGTCAAAATGACCTATTCCCTCTAGCTGTCCCTCCGGCACCTTCTTATTAAGTGCTGCCCTGAATATGGAGTGACTGTGTTTGGCAAGATCCTTGGAGCCTTTTACAGAATTCCATACAAATTTGTGCAAGCTACCTTGAGTATTAAGGATATATTCTGTTTTTATTTTACCAAGTACCACGTAACTTCAGTTATCCCCCACCTTCATCATCAATGGTACCACACAAAAGGGAAAAAATAATTCTTATATCTCTTCCTGTTCACTTCACATATGATGTATCTTTCTATTTTGCTGTGATCAGATTTTATTCATTTTCCATGTCTCCTGTGTCCAGTCAGGGTAATTTTCCTTGTATTTGGTTTTCTGGTTCTTTATAATTAAGCTGAAATTTTAAGATCTCAAAGAAACAAGTTTTTAATGTATACAGCTTAGAAAATGTGTGGATAGATGATAGATAGATAGATAGATAGATAGATAGATAGATAGATATGTGATGCCTTAAGTTTTAGCTTTCATATTTTTTAGATACTGTACTGCCTTAGTGCATGACTCTGAACTGCATATAAAGTGTTAGCAAGTTCTCTTCACAGTTTAGTTGGACAAAACAATCCTTTTCTAGCCTGAGAACAAAGAACACCATTGTAGCTTCAGTCCCTAAAAGTATAAACAACAGCGGTCTGTCAGTCTTCTCTGGAAATCTCTTCAGAAGTCTAACCTGCCACCTGATGATGTGAAAAGCAAAAGTTATGCAGTATCAAAAACTGTCCCTGCACTTTGCTGTTCTTTCCAGTACCTCACTGGATTGTTGTAACTTCCTGTAGTAGCGCTAGAATCCAATAATTCCAATGAATTGTAGAGGTTTCCTGGGGCACCAAAATATACATGGCAATACATATTGCACTTTCAAGATTAGATTTTTTCTTTGCTTTTGTTTTTGCTCTTTTTAACTTTTTGTTGTATAGAGTGAATTCATTAACTGCACTCAAGCACAAGACATTGAACTGGTATATTGCCAGGTACTGTGATAAAAGTGAAGCCCAGGAAACGAGCCTGTGGAGCAATTATGCATGAAATGTCTTTTAAATATATTTATTCATTACTGCTAATAAAAAGCTTGTCTGTAGATGATTCTTTAATTCGTTTCAGATGAAAATATTTCTAACTGTTCAAACCATAAGCATCTCCTGTTGAAAATTATGTTCTTATGGTTATTTAGAGAAAATTATTTCAGAATGTGAAGCTATGTCATTCTGTTTAGATAGTTACATGTAATCTCTAAAATAATAAACTGCAATATTTGTATACCTTTTTTTTCAGCACCAATGAGGCAGACCTTCCAATCACACAGCATTTATTACTGTTTCACAGATAAGAGTTGAGGTGAAGAGAAACAAATAGCTTTAGGATCTCCTTCTCCTAGAAAAAGATTCCAAGTTAGTGATTCATGGGCCTGAAATAAGATCACAACTTCACTGTTTTTCTGTAGACTCCAAATTATTAATAGATCATTGTCATCACAGAGTCAAGTGTACTATAAGGAAAATACAAGTTTGTTGCACTGGATATTCACAGATAGTAACACACCATTTAGATTTCCGTTGAGAACTGTTTGAAAGTTCAATGTAAAAACACAATCCCTATTAAATGTTGGATTTCATCCTCATAATAAATTTGACCCTGATATAACAATGTGATAAAAAAAAGGAAGAAAGAAAAATCACAAAAACCAGCAAATAACAGACTCTACACTGTACCAGTGCCTAGATGGCTGTGGGGTGGAGTTCATTGATTTAGACACTCCATACATGTTAACAGCCCAAAAGCTTGAAGTGCAAAAAAGATGGAGAATTCATAATTAAAAAATAGATGTGAGACACTCAAGGATTCTCACTTAAGCCCAGTTCAATGGTTGGAGGCACTGCCCAGTAAAATGCCTGCATGTGCCACAGCTCATCCCCCATGAATTTGTATTGTTACTGCCGCAGGGGCAATGCTGAAAATTTTCTCCGCAGTTTAAAAGCATAACTATTCTAGGAAACTCACAGGAAGGGAAAGATACCTAACTCAGAGAATCCCAAGAAGCTGATGACAATTTTCAAAGATCCCAGTGGAGCTGTAGCAACACTTGTAAATAACTGTGGTAACAAAAAGTACCATATATAGGTCTATTGGCTGCCATAGTGAACAAGATTTTTCTCAGCCCTTGCTTAGAGAAAGGCTTCAATACTCTTGAAGGTACCTGCTTGTACAAGGTCCTATCATTATAGATTCTTTAAGGCCAATTCTTAACTTCACATTTTAACTCATGTTCATTTCCCTTGCCTTCTCTATGAGCTGGAGTGAATAGTAACAGGGGGTTTTGGTTGTTTTTCTTCACTTTGTTAAACTACTATTTTAATCATGCTTTAATTCAGTAGCTGCAAACATTTGTTCCTCATCTTTGTCTGCTTTTCTATTGCCATAACCATCACATACATCTCAGTTCTCTGAACACCATAGCTGGAAGCAAAATAATTATAACAATAGTTGGCTAACTTTGGAGAAATCACAGGTATCTGATATACAGCTAAAGTTGCAGCATCAATCTACATTTGCTACAGAGAAATAAAGTTAAATCTGCTACTGCATTTCAACCCTTTATGATCCTTTCCCAGTTGCCTCAAGGTTTAATGGCACCAAGTTCCTAAAACATCTGAGTTCCTCTCTTTGAAGAGCTATGCAAATTGTTGTTTGTGTGCAAACTGGAATTTACTCTCCTAATTTTAATTGGTACACCATCATGCAGATGTCTGCTAATAGTAGCTTGGTTTGTAGATTAAGGTCAATAGACACAAACAGCACGGTATTATTTGTTACAACTAGAAAGATCAAAATCATAATGATAAAAAGCAGAGAGTTCAAATCACAGGAGAGACAGGTTCCTCATCTTCCTAAGGGTCTGTAACCTCAGCTAAACTTTAATCTGCAACTGGAGTGTTAATTTTGTCTGCTTGATCAGACACTTTCTGAACAGCTGGCAAACTGAAACTATTTGTCATTTATATACAGATAGTATTGACAGATCATGGGATCTTGCTGAAAGATAGGCTTCCAAGTGAAACTGTTGAAACTGACGGAATGGTTTCTAGGTCTGAGAAACACTGGATGTTTTTCTAGAATCAGTCACTATATCAAGTAAGTGTTTTTCAAGGGACCTACAAGTTATTTTTTCACCCTTGTTCCTCATTGCAGTAATGATTCCTAGGAAAATATCTCTATAGCAACAAATTTGCTTTCAAATTGCATAAATAAAATTGGTAGGAGATGCCTATGGAAAAAAAATATTCCTATGAACCCTAAAAGGCAAAAGAAAGAAATTACCTGTGTATTAAACTGAAGGTTTAATAAAGATATTAAAATATATAAGTCTTTTGGATTTTTTCTGCTGGAAACTTATCCGTTGACTTTGATAACAAGGAAAAATCAGATTTTATGTCTGCTTGCCTGATTTGATCAGATAAGTTGAAACAACTAGAACATTGGTTGAAAAAGGATTGGTTCACATTGGTTGAAAAAGGATTGGTTCATAGAGTCTCAAGCTTCAACATCTTTATTTCTAAAATGGACATAAAAAAGAAAGAAGGGAAATTAACCATTCTTGTTTCCACCTAATTGTATCTCTGTGCCACAAGAGTCTCTCTGAAAGAAAAATTAAACAGTAAAAATAAACTCTATATGCTTCTGCAGATCCTCAGTTAACACAAAACTATACTCCATTTCAGAGAAACTATTCAAGTTAAAAGGGCACACAGTATAAGATCCATACTGTTCTGCCAGACAGGGCATGTAACAACATACTCACACCACACAGACAAAGCACACTTCAATCAGGAGAATTCCTGAACAGAATGTAATTAATGTCACATGCCAAAACAATTAGTGAAGTGTCATTGGAGGCACAGCCGTTGCATCTACAGCTCCAAACTTCTGGGCCAAGATCCGGAAATTATATCACTTGAAAGCCCTTAACAGGAAATAATGAACATTTTTATGGCATCAGAACCATAATTCATATCAGCCATTTAATGTATGAACATAATTAAGCAGTCAATATACTTAGATGTAATGGCTGGTTTCTAAGCTTTCCTCTCCCACTCATTACAAAAAGAAGCTGAAAGATCATTAAGGAATGTAGGCATCATAGAGCCTAGTGAGCTCCTAGATAGTCAAGCATCCATGTTTGTGTTGTCAATATTATGCAAAGCTAATTCATAGTATCATAGAACCACAGAATATGCTGAATTGGAAGGATCCTGAGTCCAACTCTTTGTTGATGTTGGGGTAATTGTTGAAGTGAAGCAGGTGAAGAAGCAGGAAGGGCCTTTGCAAGGGTTTTACAGAGATGTTTATTTCAGTGTGCACAGTCCAGCGTTCAGAGGCAGAGGCAAAGGGGTTGGTCTGAGAGTCCAGGCAAAGTACATGGGGGTTTTGGGGTGGGGGAAGTACTATGAGAGACCAATTACTAGGGGGCATGGGGGAGTTACAAGGATGGGATTAGGGCACGGGGGCCAACAAGGAAACAGAGTGGGAGTGACCGAAAGGCTGACGGACAGGGAGAGGGCATGGGTGTGACCTAAGGAACAAGACAGGGATTGTTCTGAACTGATAGAACAGGATTTGTTATCAAAAGGAGACTGCTGAGAGACAGCCTCACATGTCTTTCTAATTGGGAGTGCCTTTCAAGGTCTCCACAACTCCTGGCCCTGTGCAGGACACCCCAAGAATCACACCATGTGCCTGAGAGTACTGTCTAAACACTTCTGGAAGTACGTAAGGGTTGCTGTGATCACTTCCCTGGGGAGCCTGTTCCAGTGCCCAGCCACCCTCTGGGTGAAGAACCTCCAGATTCAGCTTCATGCCATTTCTTTGAGTCTTGTCATTACAGTGAAGAGATCAGTGCCTGCCCCTCCTCTTCCACTCACAAAGAAGCTGTAACTGCAATAAGGTCTCCCCTCAGTCTCCTCCAGGCTGAACAGACCAAATGACCTCAGCCTCTCCTCATATGGCTTCCCCTCTAGGCCCTTCACCATCCCTGTGGCCTTCCTTTGGATGCTCCCTGATTGCTTAATGTCTTTTTTCTTTTATGGTGCCAAAAACTGCACACAGGGGTCAAAGTGAGACCACTCCAGTGCAGAGCAGAGCAGATTAATCACCTCCTTTGACTGCAATCTCATTGAAAAGAATAGAGTTAAAATTGAGTTATAAAGTATAACAAAAAGAGGATAATTTTTAACAGCTGAAACAGAAAAGAAAAGAAAAAAAAATCTGGAAGGTTTCTTTAAAAGTCATTTGAAAAATTACCATTTTTTCTGTTTGTATGGAAGGCACTAAACTTAGACAATGTCTACAGTATGCTTGTAATTGTATTCTGAAGACCATTTTTATTCATATGGCCTTGAAATACAAGCATGGAGAGACGCTCTATGAAATTAAAACTAAGTAAATTTCATATGTATAAAGGACAATAGATTTTATGCACCATATAATTGCCATAACTGCCTCAACCCTATAAGATATTACTAAAGAAATAGCTTGGTAAGAATAAATAAATTACAAAGGTCACTACTCCTCATGTTTATAGTGCAAACTAATAACTAGCTGAAATAAGAAATTATTCTTCCCCTACCGCTTTGTATACAAACAAAATATAATATACAGGATTGTGCATGGCTGTGCATGAGATGTGACTTACCACCTGTGAAGCACATAAAATACACTGACTACTGTAAGAGGAAAGAGCAGAGAAAATTACCAATGCAACCCATTTTGGAGTAGGAATCCCTGCATGCCTAAATTGGACTATGGAATCCAGGTTGACATCTTAGAGAATCTTTAATGCCTTGGCGGTGCCCAGACTACACTCATTCTACTGGAGTTGCAGTGATTGAGCCATTCAAGAAAAGTATGATCTCCATCCTAGTTCACCTTGGAGGAAAAAAAAACCACATAAAATCAAATACTATTTACATATTAATACTGTAAAACAGGATGGTAATAACATTTTCTTAATGCTTCTAGGCTGTGCAGTTTACCCTAACAGTTGTAGCTATATGCTTCCGGAGAGCACAGGATTAGAAGCATATCTATTATACTCTGTGACCTCTATTCTAAAGGGTTTCTGTGGAGTCACAGAACAAATTCTGAAGCTCTGTTTGTAAACTTTAAGGTGTTTAGCCCTTATGGGAGTCTGCTTGTCCTGATTCATCAGTGTCAAATCACAATGCATATCAACATATGTAGTCAGTAGTCAGATGTAGCTGTTAAGTTTGCATTTCATGGTCTCATTGAAGCTCTAGTAAGACCTATCAGTGCTGTACTGGGGCACCTCCTGGGAACTAGAGGCCTGTCAGCATGACCTTGGTGCCCAGGAAAATCATGGCCATCACACAGCATGAGCAGCACAACCTAGCCAGCATGGGTTTGTGAAAGGCAGCTTCACCAACCTGATCTCCTTCTATGAGAGGGTGACTTGCTCAATGGATGAGGGAAAGGCTGTGGATAATGTCTGCCTGGACTTTAGTAAAGCTTTTGACACTGTCTCCTGCATCATTCTCATGAAGAAATTGTCTGCTCATGACTTGGATGGGTGTTCATTATGTTAAAATCTGACTGGATGGCTGGCCCTAGAGAGGGATGGGGAATGGAGCTAAATTAGTTGGTGGTCATTCACAAGGGGTGTTTCCTAGGTTTCAGTGTTGTGACCAGTTCTGCTTAATATCTTTTTTAATGATCTGGATAAGGAGATTGGGTGCACACTTAGCAAGAAGATGGCACCAATTTGGGCAGGACTTTTGATATGTTGGAGGGTAGGAAGGCTCTGCAGATGGACCTGGACAGGCTGAATTGATGGGCTGAGGCCAAGGGTATGAGGTTCTATATGGCAAATTCCTTGCCCTGATTTTAGGTCACAAAAACCGCATTGAATGTTACAGGCTGGGAAAGAGTGGCTGGAAAGCTGCCTGATGGAAAAGGATGTGAGGGTGCTGTTTGACAGCCTGCTGAACATGAGCCAGTTGGCCAAGAAGGAAAATGACATCCTGGCCTGTGTCAGCAGTAGTGTGGCCAGCAGGACCAGGGCAATGATCATCCCCCTGTACACAGCACTGATGAGGCTGCACCTCTAGTACTGTGTCCAGTTTTGGGCCCCTCTTGGAAAGATAGGTGCTGCAGTCTGTCCAGAGAAGGGCAATGCACCTGGTGAAGGGTCTGGAACACAAGTCCTATGAGAATCAGCAGAGGAAGCCGAGAGTTTTTAGCATGGAGAAGAGGAGGCTCAGTAGAAACCTTATCACCCTCTACATCTACCTGAAAGGAGGTTGTGGACTGCTGGTCAGTCTTTTCTCCCAGGTAACAAGCAATAAGACAAGAGAAATCATTCTCAAGTTGTTCCAGGGGAAGTTTAGATTAGATATTAGAAAAAAATTCTCTACTGAAAGGTTTGTCAGTGATTGGAATAGGCTGCCCAGGGAAGGAGTAGAATCACCATCCCTACAAGTGTCCAAAAGCTGTGTAGATACGGTGCTTAGGGACATGGTTAAAGTAGAAGACCTTGCAATGTTAGTTTAATGGTTGGACTCAATGATCTTAGAGGCATTTTCCAACTTTAACGATGCTGTGATTCTATCACAAAGTTAAGTGTTTTTCCCTAAAAACTATGCCAGATCTGGCTCTATTAAGCCATACTTGATCTGCACTTTATAAATATACAGAATATGCAGAATATTTATACTTTATAAATATACAGAATAAATATACTTTATGTGCAAGTAGCTCTTCCACCATGGCATCTTCATTTCAGAAGGAAAATTAAGTTTTGCAATATCAAAAAATTACTGCATCAGTAGACATCTTAGCATAGCACACTTGCTGTAGAGTGCATGTTCTTGAAAGCTGACTGATCCAAAGAAATATGTTACTCTAGGTGTGAAGATTTTGAAAGACAGCAGTCAGCAGACAACAGCAGTTCCTCAAATCTCAGCTATTTTCCTTAAACCAAAATTAAGAATAATACTGTAAAGAAGTCAACCACAGTAAAAATGGATTACAGACAGGGAGGCTGCATTCAGTTACACTCCTCTCTACATCTTTCCTTGAATTCCACTGACAGAACTCTGCAAGGTATTCAGAATCTTCTGGAGCACAGAATTCTCTCAGCAGTCCTTTGTAAAACAGAACCCCTCCTATTCCTCCATCTTCCAACATACCAAGTTCATTACAACAAGTCACTAATGTTCCTCTCTTTTCTGAACAGGCTGAAAAGCAAGGAAACCATCACCCAGCTGGAAAAACACCAATGAAAAGTGTGATAGTTCATTCTTATGTCAAAGACTGTGAAGAGGAGAGAAAATGTGATAAATTAATCCAGTCTAATAAGGAGAGATTGTAATAAGAATAGGGACTCATTCAATTAATCCACTCAATATAATCCTATAGGAATGATATGGACCTCCCTGGATACCATATCTCAAGATATGACAATTCTTTTTTCTTAGCCAGCAGTTCCTGATTACGGAAAAGTAATTAGGCAAAACTGTCTAATAAAGTGGTATTTGAGAGATAACCAAAATATAACCAATTTTAAAATGTAGCAGATTATTTTATAGAACCTTCTTAAAGAAGACAGATCCTGCATAGGGTAGGCAAACCTTCCTCACAGATTGATTCAGATTGTCAGGGTGAGACAAGATATTTTATTTTGGTTTTTTGCATCCACTGAAAATACTTTGGGTATTTAGATTATCTGGTTGCTCTATATACAAAAAGAACTTCAAGAATTATGTAGGAAAAGTATTAGAGGATATAGGAGAAACTGTTTTTCATGCTCATTAGATATGACCCAAGGTCAATGACTAAGAGGCATAAAAGTTTTCCACAGAATTTTATTAACAGTTAGTTTCCCACTGAACAATATGCAAAGACTATAATACCTGTATCTCTGTAAAAAGGTAAAATGCAGTGGTCTAACTGGTTAGCTACACCATCAGTCTTCAAGGTCTGACCATATCCGCTGTGCCTGCACCAGTCATTCCTGCACACCATGCCCAAGTTCAGTTGTCTTATATCTAGTAAGTCACTTAAAATGAATAAGAAAAAAAGTATTATTCTCTGCTTCTTAATGTGTAGTTACACCATAACACATAACTTCAACCTCAAAGCTACAGTAACAAATCCCTTGCCAATTGAAAAGATAAACCAAAACACCAGACTGTAATGGAATCCTCATATATCCTCCTCAAGAGCAAATCAAATCCTATCAGCCCATTTTGCCTTATGTCTATCAAGCAAAACTGTTAGATTCTGCCTTTTTTCCCCATATCTATTGCATTGGTTCAATCTGCTTTACACTGAAATTTGTATTTTGGTTGACTATTACTTAGATATTTTTATCTGTAGTTTGATGATACATGATAAGAACAGTCTCTCTAAGTCATCTTTATCTGTCTGGTTTCCACTAGGCAAAGGTAATTCATGAGAGTTGGCATCTAGTCTGCATTTCCTGTTTTGTTAATCAAAATAAACAATAGACCTGTGTTAAATATACTCAAGCTCCTCCAGACATGTTTCTGTCACTTCATATAATGGATAAAACACAACTTGAAATTCTAATTTAAAGTTAATTCTCCTTATATGCTACTGTCTGCACTTTTTTTACAACCAGTTCTCCTTAGTCACATATTCCTTAACAGCTTCTTAATGATAATTTTTTCTCTGAAAAATCAGCAAACCTGATGCAATCACTAGTGCATATAATGATTATTACCGGGAGGACAGAAGGACAGATTTTTACATAATGAAAACTTGTTATGTATAATGTTTTTGCTTAAAATTTAATATATATTTATATAGTGCTAAGTTTAATATTTACATTTAAGATTAATTATTTTTCTTTTAATACTAGAAATTCTTTTTTTCAATTTTTGGGGTACTTCAAGAAAAATAATACTTTGATTGTGGATCTGAGTTTCCTAAGTATATATTTCCTTCAGATTTTAGGATTTTTCACAGCACACAGATTGCCCTGTGGAACATGGCTAACCACCTGCTTTCAATACCAAGTGGCATTGCTACATTTATTATCTTAGATCTTTCGGTAGCATTTGACATCAGTTGACATTGCTCATCATGGGATTTTCCTGGAGCATCTGGAATCTTGTGTTGGCCTAAAAATCATTACTCTACACTGCCCAGAGCAGTCAGTTTTAATCTTTTTAATTTGTATGTCTTCAGTGCAGTGGGCTCTGCTGCAAGACTTACTTTTTGTCCCCAGGCTTCTGAAGTCTGCATAATGCTCTCAGCCATAGTGTTTAAGTAACAGGGCACTTGCTGCAGCAATTAGTTAAACAGCAGATTCCTAAAAGTTTTCACTCAAGAGCGATAAAAAAAAAAATTAAAATTATAATATAATTCATATTCTGCTTTGTATCAAGTCACAGATGGCCATTCTTGGACTTAGCAGTAGAATTATTTCTTCATAGTGAGTCATTCAGGGAATTAAATATACTTTATTATTATTTTCTACCTATTCAGAGTTTAATCAATTTTTACTTATTGTTTCTATATAATAACTAACAAATTAATAGTGTTTAGAATAGGAGATGTTGTTAGATTATGTTCAGTAAATGTAATATGTAATTCATCCATACATCTCAGGATAGCAAGTCACTGATTTTTTTTTAATAATTAAGTATTCCTTTCTGAAAAACAGAAAATGGTGAGTATCAGATACTCTTCTTTGCACATACATAATTAATGCAGATATAAACACTAGTATTGTTATGAACTACTGCTTACCAAACTCTGCAGACAGCAAAGCCACTGCTTCTTTAAATTTTTAACTGAACGGGCATTAATTTGGCCAAGCCAGCTAGGTTTGATTATTTTTTTTTCATTGTCACTAAATTCTACATTGGAGATTTTTAGCTTTGTAATTCTGAACTGGGTTTCCACTTACAGCTTTCAGTAGCTTTACAGACACAAAATGTTGCTGTAGGAATGGATGAGAATTTGGATTGCTAGCCTTTCATAATGCATGTATAGTAAACAGACACATATTTGAGACTTATACTGGGAGTGGGGAAGGAGCAAGAAAGAACAGGGAAATGAAATGGCATGAAAGGAAGAGAGTTCAACAGATTAACCAGCAGAAAGACTGGAAGTTATATTAGGATGTCATTTGACAACGTGGCTTGATCAGATATCAAACTAAGCTAGCATATCAGTGTATTAGCCCTCCTCTTAATACCTTGTATTGGCTTCCACCCAAGGATCTGATTGATGTCTTTACACTCCCTCATCTGCCATCTGCCACAGAATATCTACGGCTCTTAAGGCTCTGGCTTTGGTAGCCAGTAAAACTTTTTTTTCTTTTTAATGTCTCTTGCCAAGTCAAGAAATTTGACGATTTAATTTACCAATCTTGATTATTCTGTAATTTCACTTTATTGTCTACTCCATTTCTGAATTAACCTACTGCAAGGGCTTTTTACCATTATATGATTCACCTCTGCAACTCAGCTCCTTCAGACATCAGGAAGATGGATGCAGTAAGCAACTTTAAGGCTGTTTAATTCATTCTGCCTGGAACAGTTTTTAATTAGATATCATTTGAGATTTTTTTTAATTACTTCTTGATGCTTCTGGTCACTGAACTCTGTAACATGCCCTAGTATGATAATGAGAAGTATGCCTTAGAAGTTGAAATGCTAGAATAATAAGCGCAAAATCCACTCAATATTATTCTTAGAGCCAGAAAAAAAGCTATGATTTGCCTTTTGCAAATTATTTTAATAAATTTTCTAAAATCATGGGTGAAAAAATAGCACAAAATCTCCAAATACAGAGACAGACTTTTTACACTTCTTTTTCTTTTTTTTGAGGGGCAGACCTGGGGAAAGACCCTAAGTGGCATTCAGATGGCAAAGTAAAATCTTTTATTTAATGCAGAAGAAGCTGAAGTTAAAACATAGAATCAGCAGAGGCTGAACTAACCATGAAAATAAATAGTAGCATAAAACCAGCCTCTGCCACCCCTTTCCCTTAAAAAAAAACCCAAACAAACAAACAACAATGCAAAAACAAAACAAAAACAAACAAACAAAAAACCCTTCCTGCATTCCAGAAAAACAGCTTGTACAGTTCTCTCTTGTCTGGGACAATCTCTGTATGATTTCTTCTTGCAGTTAGGTTTGTGGAAATTGTAGTTACAATACAATGAAGTGAGAGGACAAGAAATTTGAAAGGTTTGAACAACTACTAAGAAAAATTTGTAATTTTTGGTACTGAGTCTACTGTGAAAAATTTATTTTTGATGACAGGCATATTGCCTTCACTAGTAGCTTTGGGTAACTGCAACTAGATATTCCAGAACCAAAACCAACATACTGTATGGTTACTGTCATTACAACTTCCTTCTAGTAACTCATTAGAACCACAAAAGCTAAAGAAAAGTGCATAAAAATTACAGACATCTTTCCTTTCAGCAATCTCTCTTATGCTAAAGAAGATGTTCTTCTTAGGAGTGTCAAATCTCAGTAACAAATAGATAATAAAAGCAAGCACCTTAATCCAAACTACTAGAAGAAAAATCTTACTTTATGCAAGAATCAGGTGTCATGAGTACAAACCTATCAGCAAAACACTCTCAGGCTTCCTAAATGAGCTTCTCACTCTGCTGTCATAGGCACCCAGAGCTTTCTATCATAATCCAGTTCTTGTGTTTATATACTATAATGGTGCAGATGCTCTCAAAGCAGTGAGAGAAAAATATATTTAGACAGAAATTATCCAGAACAGGAAAAAGACCTACAACATGAAATAGGGCTTCTCCATCTCTGAATTCTGACTCAGATATAATATCTTTATCTTACAGTATTGCTCATCCCTGCTCATACAATTTTGTGTAGGAATAAAGAGATTTAGCAAGCACCAGAGAACAGAAAGAGATGCTGTTGCATTCACATGGAGAAAAAGGGAAAGAAGTGCTTTTCTGGAAATGTCTATCTCAACCCTATACTATATCCTTTAGTCTTATTCTTATGTATAGATTTTATGAGTACACTGTTTGTCATTGATACCAGCTGGAATATAATCAGGAGTATGAAAACCACTTATATAACTCATGCCACAATGACAGAGCATATGGACACCCTGTAAACTCTCATATTTCAGATAAAAATTTTCTGTCTCTAAGAATGATGGGAAAGCTACGATCAAGGCATCTAGGAGTTAAATGTTTTCACCAAGACCAGACTAAATTTTATTGCGAGAAAAGAGATTAGAGAAAAAAAATCATTTTCATGTAAGACATTGAGAAAGGCAAATCAATCTCCCTTGTCCAATAAGCTTCACACACAAAAGGAGTACTTGGTCTGTAAAAATTCTCATTCAATATCAGAAAATAAGTTGTTTTAATAAGTACAGAGAAAGCATTTTCAGTGGGAATTTAAGTTTATCTTTCTATTGACCTGAATGCCACCTTTATTTGACATTGCCGTCCTTTGGTTTGATCTCAAAATTCTATATCAGTAGGTAAATTACTTTGTCCTCTAAGTCACTCATCTTTGTTCTTTGTCCATCACATGAAGCCTTAGGATGCTATCTGTTAGTAAAAATATAAATGAAATGCAGAGTTACTTTAATTGATCAACAACAAACTGCCATATTTGTGTAAAAACAAGTATAGATATTTCTAACTAAATCTGTCATAAGAAACAGTTGCTAATTATGGTATCAACAGCAGTTTAATTGACATGGGAGCTAAATATCTTTGTTTGATTCCATACTACTGACAAATAATAAATTGGAAAAAAAATTAAGCATCAGGCATTTGGTTGGAATTGGTTAACATTTAGATATGATCAATCCAAGACATGAAGCATCATTAATCCAGGTAGTGACCCCTAGTTATGTTGCTCAACTGCTCACAGATCCACAAACCTAGTAGCTGAATTAATAGCATTAATTTTGTCTTTTCCATCACTGGCTAACTACAATAAGTGTACATTAGTAACAGCGGCATAAGTAAAGCCAGTGACACAAACATCTTGACACCATCTAAAAACATTTTTGCTTACTTTATATGGCAGAGCAGAGTAAGCCAATGCTTTGGTCTTCTGTAGAGCAATGCAAAAGTCTCCCTCATTTGAGAAATCAAGTGGCAAGCAACCATCACAATTAAGACATTTTCACGCTTTAACTCAATTAGTATAGTTAGATTTCTGATAAATTTAAAAGCAGAGTCCTACATTTCTTTCCACTGTTCTCAAAGCAAATAATCCATTAATCTTTTACCACATGGCTCACTAAAATTAATTCCTCACAATCTTTCCCTTGAAACTCATGATACTTGAAAATTTGCAGCCAAAGCATTTTGTTTACCCAGAAGAGTGTATCCTTAAAGACATTAGAATTTCGAGAAGGTGCTGCTTTTGATTATATAATACTAGGGCAGAGTATTAGTCACATATTTTTCTATGAAATTCCAGTTGCAGACATACAGGTCATGATACAAAACTTAAGAAAAAAAAAACTACCACTGCAGCAAGAATGCACAAACCATGCAAGTCTGTCCTGGCTAGAGAATCCCTAAGAGTTATTTGCATTAAATGAAACTTTTTAAGATTCTGCTGAGAAAGCATTGAAGCATTTAAAATGCAGACTGAAAAGTCACTGATAAAGATGTAAGAAAAATAGGTCTTTTATAGGAAGTTAAAATTAAAGCAAAACCAAGCATCCAGAAAACCCTGGTATTCTGGCCTACAGGTACTCTCTCAGGTTTTGCCATTGAAGTCAGAAATTAAAAAAAAAAAAAAAGAAGAAGCGTGTCCATATCCATAGTAATATTAAGGTTGTCCTTTCAAAAGCATATCTAAACTCAGGTACGTAGATACAGAAAACTTTGGTCAGTAATTTTGCTGCACAATCATGTTCCTGTAATTCCAGCATTTATAGTACAGCACAGGGTTATCCCAAATTTAACTTAAGCTGTCTGAAGATCCTGCAGCCAGAAAAACTGCTCAGTGAAGAGGCACAAATAGAAACTTTGGAAGGACACAAATTCCATTATTTACCAAAAGGTAAATGGTCTGTTTGGGGAGTAAATTCATTTGGGCCCAGATCCTTTATGGGGCAGTACTGCTACAAAGGGTAGATAAGGAATGTGTTCTAAGTTCTGGGTTCTGCATCACTAAAAAGCACAGAAAGACTTTTGTACTGCAGCCAGCCATCAGAACAATGATCACAATGTATTCATTCACTCTGGTGACTGGTCACATAAGCATCAATAGCCTAAGGAGCACTAAGAGGTGTTATCAGAAGAGCTGGTCTAAACCTCTCTGGTCTTGCTGAAAAGAAGGGGTAAATAAATTCTCTCTCTATATAATTCATTTTCCTTTCTAGCAAAAATTGTCAGATCCTGAAAGCATAGAAACCTGGGAAGTTCTCTCCATCATTCTGGATAGTTGGGGAAATAAAAAAGAAGGTTTAATCAGGTCAGCTTCAAGTATCTTGAAATTATGTCCTAGCTTCACTGAAGCCAGTCACCCTAAGAACATTAACATACTTCAGAATCCCAAATTAATTTGATGCAACTGCCACTCAGCTCCTGTCCTAGTACTTTCCATTTGCTAGGCACAACAAATCAGTGATAATTCAGACAGGGCAGATTTAAGGAACAATACATAATGTTCTTTTCAAGAACTTTCATTATTGCCTACAGCATCATTAGACTCAAGCTTCTGAGTAAAAACAAAGTCATACTTTACATTTACAGGAAATGTGAGCTGTGCTATATGAGGTGTATGTAATTCCCACTTTGTAGTGACAGTACTATGATTTCATTTAACCTTAGAAACAATCATTGCTGTTATTAAACTTGAAGTCTTTTACAGTCTGCAGAAAAGTTATTATTTTACAGCTACTTTGTATTTTCCTTTTTACCTCTCAGTAGTAAAAAAATCTAATATGCTGGCACATCTCATCTTCAGGATATAAGCAACTCCCCTGAAGTATCTGTCATTAAGGGCTATAAAGCATGAACAATTGGATGCAGATTACCTTGTCTATCCACAACACTTATGCATCTCTCCATTACTATGGTGCCTGAGCACTTCACAATTTTAAATGCAATTATTCTCATAAAACAAGAGAAGCACTACCATCAGCAGTTTCTAGAAAGAGGACAGAGGCACAGAAAGGCTATGGGACTTTATATGAAGTCAGTCACAGAGGCTAGCACTCAGACTAGTAGATTCACCTCTCCATTGTTTTATTTTGCCCCAAGCAAAGTATTCAGATAGAGGCAGTCTATATATAAAGCTCTCTGACATATTAATCTGTGTATGTGTGTGTATAATGCAGAAAGTGGAATTGTGCCCTGACCTAGTTAGGGGCTCCAGATGCTTCTGTAGGCTAAATAATTATGATAGCAATTATGTTAATTTAGAATAAAGTTACTGAATTCAATCAAGTTATTCCAGCATTTACATCAATCCGAGATGAGAATTGAGCACTGAGTGACACATCCACTAATGTTTTTGGACCTATTTAGAGTGTTCATAGCCTACATGATGGATTCAGTTGCCTCCTTAAGTCTAAAGTGTGCCCAGAGTAATGGGAAAGTGCTGCCCAAGCAGAAAGCCTCTCCTGTTCAATAAACACTGTCCTCTGAAGTACTAGCATTACTAGAGGAGAAAAGCTTCTTTAAGCTTTCTTGTTATCTCAAATGTTCTAGAACTGTGTAAAATTGTTTAGAGGTTACAGCGGCATTTCTGCTTTTACAGCTCATTTAACTATGCAATTAGACATTACAATAGATATGGAAGATTTAAAATTAGATATGCTTATCTTCAGTGCATGGGTCAGTACTTTTAACTTTAAAACAAATTAACATTTTGCTTCTCATCCCCCTCCCCTCTCTACCACAAAATGAGGGTGTTTATCTTAACTCAGCAATTCTTATTACTTCCATCAGATGGTAGGAAGAAAAGGGATAAGTTTTCTGGCTTTAAAAAGAAAGTGCTGCTGTAAAGCAATTGCAAGATAGCCAGATGAAGAATTCATTTTGTAAATGTGGAGAAAAATATGTGCGAATACAAAATTTCCATGATAGGAAGGTGTACAGGCAATCCAATGACTGGTAATTCAGTGCTGGAAATTACACCAGCTTGAACAGATATACAATATTATATTTCTATTCAAAATGGGGAAACTGAATGTCAGCGCAGTGGGGGACAAAGTAGTAGAGGAATATTGCATCTTTAATGGGATTTTGAATTCAAATATGCTGAGTAAAACTGCTTTAAATTGTATTGGAATAATAAACAGATAACGTTTTCATTTAAAAAACAAACCAGCTACTGGATCAACACATAGCTATAAAATCCATTCTTTTATGAAGAGGATGAGAAAATATGCCCTGGAAATAGAAATGAGAAGTGAAATCTCAACCATGTGGCCTTCTTCAGACTATGGAAGGAAAAATATAACAAGGTTAACTTTGTTCTTTTTTGTCTGCAGCCCAAAGAGAGTCTCAAAGCCACAATATCGTTTTTCATCATGGTTTCTATTTCTGGCATAGAAAAGGGAGGTTTGGGGGTGGAGAGGGGAGAGATTTAAGCTGCTTTCTTTTCTTTCCATTTTCTTCCACTCCCAGAATAGCATTATTTGTATTTAACGTCCTACATAATGTTGGAGTATTTGTGTGAGAAATTATGTATATTAGTTGTTACCCTCACCCAAAATTAGTAAATGAGAACAGTGTCACAGACTAAAGAATATCCACATTTCTGAGAGATCAAGAAGTCAACTTAATCCAGAAAGAGTACTTCCAGTGACCAATACCAAGTAGGACTGTTACAGAATGGAATAGATCTTCCATTCACTTGAGGCTTTGTTTAAACACAAAAAAAATCAGTAGAAATTGACTTATTATTTCAACAAGAGTAGGATCAGCTATTTATGTCCTATTATCTACAGTTTCCAAAGGCTGAAATGTTAATAATTAACCCTTTTCCCTCATTGATATTGAGGCACCATTAGAAACAGATCATCCTCTCTATGCAAAAAACAAAAAGTGCCCTCCTAAAGCATCTCAAACAATATAGAAAGTATAGCTTTAGGAGTCAGAGCATTTGTGAAGTTAGACATGTGTTCAAACAGCTAAAGAAAGTAAGGGTGAGTTCCCATCCTTGCCAAGGCCAACTAAAACTCCACAACCACCTGAAAAGAGATTGTAGCGAGCTGGGGGTCAGTCTCTTCTCCCAGGTGACAGGACAAGTGGAAATGGCCTCAAATTGCACCAAGGAAGGTTTAGATTAGGAAAAATTTCTTCACCAAGAAGGTTTTCAAGCATTGGATCAGGCTACATAGGGAAGTGGATGAGTCATCCACTCAGATCATCCCTGGAGGTATTTAAAAGACAAATTTAGAAGATGAGGCACTTAGGGACATGTCTTGGTCGTGAACATGGTGGTGCTAGACTGATTCAGTGGTTGGACTCAATGATCTTAGAGGTCTTTTCCAACCTCAACAATTTTATGATTCTGTTCTATGTTCCTATGATCTAAGTTATTTTCCCAACAACCCACAATTCCTGACGTTTTTGTTTGTCACTATTTGATTAAATGCAGAAGAAAATGCTTTCCTTTAAAAAGACCTTCTTTGAGCCATGGCTAGCAAAGTGATATGAGAAAATGAGAAATGAGAATTTTTTTCATACATATATGAGATCTCAGGTTTTCCTCACCATTTCCCTTTCCAAGCAAAACTTCTATGATTCTTAATTTTTTTTCCCAATTAAATACTTGAAATCTGCAGCTGTTTGGCTATAAATTCAAACCATAGGCTGGTAGAAAATATTTGGAAGAGAAACTTAGTGAACACACTGAAGGTAAAACACACTTTCATAAGCACATTAAACTTTGTCCCGTAGGATTGCAGAGGCATTGAACATAGAGAGCATTTTCATTTAAAGACTGGTAAAGCTCTTGCTGTTCTTGCTATCAGTGCTCACCTAGTTTAGCTAAGTTATTGAATTAAAAATTAATGAAGGACCAGGTTTGAAATTCTGCCCCACTGCACAAAGCTTATAAATACCCTACAACGATACTGCATCATCATGATAAATTATACATGTAATGGTTCTGAAAGTTATGTAAATTCAAGAAAACTTTAATAAAGTTGTACTCTAACTGACATTGATTGTGTACAGTTGCAGACACAACTTAATCAACTGATTCTGAGCTGCAGTAAAAGAGAAATATGTATTCTCGTCTCTTGTTTATTCCCTGGAAGAATAAACTGAAAATCACCAAATTATCCTCCCTTCACAACTGTCTGAATATTAATTGCGAGCTTGAAGGGTAACAAAACACATTCAGCATCACCAGGACTAGTAATTAATTTGAAAGTTTCAGACTCTGACATATTGTGTACACAGTGCTGAAATGATAACCCAAAGAATGTATTCCTCCTTTGCTGCTTATGGTCTGTGATCATTCTTGTAGATACATTCAGAATTTAAATTTTTCAGACTACAGACAGAATAAATTGCAGACATTTAGAAATTAATCCAAGGCAAAAAGGTCACTATAGAACAAAAATTCTATGCTATGTGTAAGTAATTCTGGTGCTAAAGTGTTCATAAGGAATATTCCTATCGTTTTTTATGAAATTAAAAATTGTGTTTTAAATCATTATGAAGAAAAAATGTGGTTAAACCACTATGTCACTCAGTGTTTTCACTATTGCCCTTTACAACTGACTCTAACAAACAAAATTTGTCAATACAGAGACTTCACAGAATGCCGACAAGCAAACTCTCACACTTTAGGAAAAATTTTTACACTTTTTAATGTTACATTTACTGAATCATCCCTTGGTAAAAATCTTTTTTCCTTACTTTAATTATTTGCACAAGGCTTAGTCGTTTACAAACCCATTGTAAGGCTTAAAGGAGAGTACTGACACTATTCTCTCACGAAAGCATTTACCAAAGGGCTAGTTAGAGTTGATGAGGACAGATAAAAGTATTTCAGTTTTCTCTAGACTTTTTAATTTCTTTAGATACAGAAGTCCATACCTGTATAACAGGAATTACGCTTCTTTCCCAAAGCTCAGCCTCATGTGTAAGTTATGCCAATACCTCAAAGCTTGCAAAGAGTCTGCAACAACAGCACTTAGACATTAGCTTCACTGAGCATGTTATTGGAGAGTAGATCATTTTAGTCATTTAAAAAGATACAAAAAGAAATATGAAAACACAGCTTGAATGTCCAATCCAGCTCAGTTTTGATATGCCTCTAACAAGTAGTAGAGGACTTAATTCTTGCTTGAAACAATTTTCTGAAGAAGCACAATTCTCAGAAGTTGTGAAATATGCCATGTAATTGGGTTGATGGTTATATGCACACTAAATTTTTGTATGGACATATTTGTTTCCCTTTCCCTACCCAGTCTGTCTAAATGCAAGACATTTGTCATCTGGAAGCAACAGGCATATTAGTGTGACCTTCAGAGAACAAAAATATCTGTTATATGCAAGATGCACCCTTTCTTTTATAATCTTTCTAAATATCAATGGCAGGCACAGATACTTTTAATTATCAACACAAGATATTAGCTTTATCAGAGCATAACATTTTCTCACCTGTTAGCTTCAGGGATTTATGTATGACATAACACATTCGGGGTTCATTTGGGCACCTTGCATGCCACTTATTGTGGTCACAGGTAAACACAGTGAGCCTGCTGACTGAAAATTATAGCATTCAAGGCTACAAAGAATTCAGCATTCAAAACCTCCACTTTTAAGTTCCAGGTTGTCTGAGGCAGGAAAAAATTTGGATTTGTTGTCCTACAAAGTCTAGTATCACTAAAAGTTCTTCAACATAACAATCATTAAACGAGAAAAACAGATAAAAGACAAGACACAAAAGCATTTCATCAAACCAATCAGGGATCAGTTATAAGAAGATCCAGAACTCAGACTTGGACAGCATCACAGTTCACTTATATTCAGGGTATGACTTAAATTATCTTATGATGAAGTCAGATTGGGTCCAGAGTAGAACATCTCCTAGGCAAGTAAGTTTTCAGATACATATTTTTGGGGTTGAGTCATTTGTCCTTCTAGAGGAAAACTGTAGAAGCGGGCACACATCACAGAAGTTCTTAAATAAATGACAGTAAAAGTCTTACTGACAGTTTTACAAACAAACTCCACTTTCACCAGGATATTCTTTAATGTGATGTGCCAAAAACTCCCTGTAGTAAAATCTTCTAAGGACACCTCCCTTCTTGCAATCGTACGGAGAAGCAATTATTCCTTTATTCTCTATGGGGGACAACTGGGAGTTTCAGGGTAAACCTGCAGTTGCCCTTTCCTTGCCCCCTCCCACGGGCAAATGAATACAAGCCACTAAATCTTTTCATCTCTATCTTAAGCTTCTTAAGGAAAGCTAGTTTCACCTGATCCTCACAAGACCTGGAGTCAGAGTGGAGCAATTCAGCATTCAGGGCTGCTAAAGCAGAAATTCAAAGGACATTCCTCCTCCCATCTCTTCAAACCTAGCCACCAGCAACTCAGTAACCTCTGGCCTATATAAAGAGATGCTTTATATAAAAGTACCGACACATCAATATGACACCTCAGTACTATAACGCCTCTGGTGATTGTTTCTAAGTTTTGAGATCAGAAGTGCAAAGAAACTTTGGATAACAGAGTGTCAAAAATAATCAGAGTAAGAAGTATGTTGTTTGTAGTCCTAAATGATAAATTCTTGTCCATAAACGCTCAGCACCTGATACAAATTCTCAGATGATCAGCAATACCTTAAATTCCACATCAAATCGAATCAATTTCTCTCCCTACCAGTTATATGTGTATTAATTCCTGGAGAGCCTGGGTGTCAAACACAATATTTCTGGTGGGTAGAAGTATTCTAATTTTCTTTCCATACTTGCAGACACTGTTTTAGTTTATTTATAAACCTTATCTCCTCTTGGACATGCAGATTCACATTCATCTATTCTGACTCTGAAAGTGTCTAATAAAAGTGGAGCTAGAGGAGGTAGGATTTCAGATACTTTAAAGGTGGGGATAGTTGAGCAATGCAAAAAAAAGATGAAAACTAGGAATCAATCCCCCTTCCAAATATAGACGTAGTGCAATTCAGATTTCTAGTGCTTTGTAGACATAGTTCCAAAAACTTGTTTTGCAAGGGTAAGGCTTTTCCTCTGTCAGCTTTTGACTTTAGTCTTTCATTTTCTTTATTTTCTCACAAGTGCCTTGGAACAAAATATTTGATTTCACGGTGAATGGAACCTTTTGTGTCAAGCTAAATTAAATGTTTCAGTCTTTCATTTCAGCAAGAAACATACCCTTCATTACTGTTTGAATAATTCTCTGCCTTTCTCTTTCCCTTCCCCTCCTCTCTATTTTATAGTCTAATTTGGCAAGGCTGTATCTGATATGAGTGCACAGTTTGTCAGACATTCTTGTCTTTTATTGACTAATTTTTATCAAATTTTTCAGAGTTCAAAGCTTCTATGTGAGTTTTGTGAAAATTGGTGTCTCACAAGATGGTAGACATGATACTAGTACTGAAGAAAAGGCAGACAGAATTTAGCATTAGACAATCACTGCTGGGCTGCTCAGCACATATTCACTATCTGATCAATTTGTATGTGTTGTCATCTAGACATGATCTTAGATGTACACTGTTTCTCACCCAGTAAGTAAACCAGAAAGTAGGTTGAGATTGACAGAACCTGACAACAGCATAAGGATAGTCTTCAGGAGCACAGAAAAAGATCTAGAAATATCTCAGTGCTGAGTTTGTGGTTCTTGCAGTGGAATGGGGGAGGGTGTTGTGGGAAATATAGTACATAAACTTATCATAAATCTATTCTATTGCTCCTTTGCCTATAGACTGGCTGCCAAAACAAAATTGACTGTTCACACACCTTCCAAATTACACTCTCCTCAAATGCTGAAAAAAAAGAACACTTACCAGTTGGGAAGGTTGGGGGTTTTCACTTCACAGTACTGTCTCTGACTGACAATTTCTGTGGACACTCCCAATAAAACAGAAAAGAACCCTGTAGGATTATCTTCTCTGCAGAAGCAGCAAAAGTCATTTGTTGTCCCACAAGTCTCAGGCCCAGTACTTTGTACCTACGAAGGAATTTCCAGACCCATTCTGACTCCTTCCCATGAAACCTTGCTGCACTGATTTAGGGATTGGCCTGCATTCACTAAACATTCAGTGTCCTTATTTGCCTTTAATAAATAATTGAGGCTGGCCATTATTAAGGAGACCTCCAATTGCCAAGTGTGAAATATCTGCCTAGAGGGCACATGATTAAGGACAAATTCATAGCTCATGTAACATATTCAATTTTCTTGGACCCACCTGATGAAACATGTCAGTTTACTAAGGAAAATTATTTGTGTCTGCATCTGTATCCAAATTCCTCCCATGCCAGGCTGGAATTACATCAAAAATGTACGCTCTCTTCTCTTTTTTGAAAATATTTTCAGACTATGTATGAACCAAGTTGTAATGGAGATCCCTAGCTGATATGTTCTAGAACTTGTAATTCTGCTGAAAAAAGGCCAAATATATATATATATCTTTCCTTCTTGGATTCACATCAGGACCAGGATCCTTTTCAAAATTGTTGTTCATGCAAATATTACCAAAATCATCCCATACACCTATGAATTATAAAAAAAACAGATCCTCAGCTTACCCATGAGCATAATTGTGCTTAACTGTCCTCACTTGGGCTAAGCAACACATCACATTACCCTATATATAATTCATGTAATATGTAGAGTTCTTCTCAATGCAAGTAAGGATGGAGACTTCACAACCTAGTATCTTTTGGGGGGCTAAAAGTCAAGAACAAAACAAGGCCAATAAATAATTTACATTATATTGGCATATATTTATGGATTCAAGAGACTGATTGAAGGGCTAGCATAAGAACACACTTACGATTGGAAATTGATTTTACTTTTTTCAAACAGAGCCAGAGTTTTCCTGGGGTTTAACCTGTCATTTGCATAGGTTAATTTTAAATGGCAGTGCAAATTTAGCTTGAAAAGATAATTACAATATTTCACCTCTTTTCATCTCAGGTTATGTAAATGAGACTTTAATCTTTTTGCAGTTCATATCATATTAATAAGTTTAAAAAAATGATTTATGTTATGCTGTCAATCACTTGATAGCAGTGGACACAAATGAAAGCATGTGGGTACAAATCAGGTTAATTTCCAACTACTCTCTTAAGTTTCTTTTTATCTATAGGGTTATGGCACATAATCTAGATAAGAATGTGAACAGAGAGATAGTTTTGACAGGTATCTTGTTAGATTGATTTGTCATTTTTGTCAGTAGCAAATTAATTCATCTCTCTGATAAGCAAACTGTTTCTTAGACAGTCAATTCTTTATGCAATATTTCATTTTCTAAGATTCCACAGCTCTGCTCAGGTTCAACTACATCTCACACATTATTATTGCTAAAAGTCTTCCTTACCACACTCTTTTTTTCCATAGTGAGAATAAGGCTCAAATAATTTTCTCCTGGTTTCTCTCTTCCATTTTCTTAAAAGTTCAGAATTCATTCCAAGAATAGTGCAACTCAGCTGGAATCAGGTTAGTCATAGGCACTAATGACTTGGCTTTGCTTGCAACAGGCACTTTTATTCCAAGGATGTGAAATGGATGGAGAAAGCTCCAGTTCCTAACCATCATGATCAGGTGACATTGTTTTTTACCTATATGTAAACTTTGTTCTCCATTTCACAGAGTAAGTATTTTCTGGGTCTTGGGGCCATCAGCCTGTCCCATGAGGAGTCAGTACAGTTACAGATTTTCTTATTGTAATTTGATTTCTTTGTTCTACAAACTACACACAAGGCCTGTTTCCTTCATGAGAAATACTGCAGAAATTATGTTCTGCATAAAGCTTAGAAAACACCATCTCCCTCTCTCTCCAGAAACCCTGTAACAACACCAATGCAGATACAAGCAGTGAAGCACTTCTGTCTCACTGAGCCCTACATTTACTCCTAGGAGATAGCAATATGACCTGGATAAGCTGTGTCTCCATACACAGAGCTTCCCTGTGGCACTAAGGAAAACTGATGAGATTTAACACTATAAAGAAATGTAGTGATTAAATGCTCAAGACCGAGGCTTTTGTTTTTAAATATTATTTATATAAATTTATTATTTTCAAAAGTCTTTTTTCAGATTTTGCAGAAGTTCTCTAAAACTAGTTATTCGCATTAAAGTGGTCACGTACTATCTTCCTTATGAAGTGAAACCAACCAGAAGTTTAGTCCTCCTGATGTGTTGTGAAATAACATAAATAACCATTTTCCAGTCCTTGAAACGTCTTTCTCATTGAAAGGAAAATGGTGGACTTCCTACAGCTATGAAAGATAGCAGACACCTGAGAAAAGGGATCATCTAAGGGAAAAAAATTATACCAACATAGTCTTAGTTGCTCTAAAAAAAAAAATAACTTTTATCAGTAGAAAATTTGGCTTATGGTTTATGTATGAACATTACCTAAGCCAGCCTTCATCTCTCTCTTACACCAAACTCAGTCTTTTTGCAGATTTCAAAGTGTTTTCCATATCATTTTATAGATTTCAAGGAAAAAAAGCAAATAGAACTGATGATGTGAGAAAGTCCTTCCGATATCTAATCTGGATTGAAAGAAAACTCACCAAGCACGTTCTTACAAGTTTTGAGGGGTTTTGGCTGCCATTAAAGATTCTATTGGGATATATCCAAACTACACCTGTAGTCTGAAATTTGCTTATTATAGTGCCCCTCTAAACTGAGCTCTCTTAAAATTTTCAGAATGTTTTTTCAAATGATGTGATTTAATAAATTGTACAGTAATGTTCTGCTTCCTGACTGCATGTGAGGAGGCTTCAAGTAATTACTTTTCCTTATTTTTCTCCCACACATGTACAAATGCATGCACTATGCCTCCCACGTTATCATAAACTCCCACGTTATCATAAATGTGCAGTGTAAAATTACTGCATTGACAAGGAAATAGAAATAATTAAGTCCTCTTCTTTACCACTAGATCATCCAGGTCACATTCCTTGTGACATTCAATGTAATAAAGTACTTTGACTCATTAAAATCAATAGGAGTACTACTGGACACAGTTGATATTAAATTTGTAGAAAAGTATTTTTCCCCCATGAGAATATGGTTGGATTCTTTTATACTCTTCTACCTTGTCTTGTTTTTGCTGCTACTCACATGAAAGCAATTCCAATTTTGAAAAATTAAGTAGGGCTTTCATTAGCTGCTACTCACATAAGGTTAGTTCGGGTTTATTTTATGAAGGCTAAATGATGTTTGTTCACTTGACTTGTCTTTCAGCAATGTAAAACAACCTGGTTTGTATGAAACATCTTCTAAGGCCTCAAATTCAATGTAGAGAAAAAAATCTCCTTTTCCCTTCTCTTACAAGGTGAAATAAAGTACAAAAAATTAAAAGTTCAACTTTGGTAATGACACTAAAATATTCAGGAATGTAAAAAGGAGAGAGAGCACAGACTAGAACTTTACTCCACAGCTTGCAGTAAAAATGTTTTACTGTAAAAGGTTGTTTTACTCTTGGGAATTCATCTGCTGTCTGGTTTTAATGTGTTACATAGTCTACTCCATAGTAGTAAAATAGTAATTCCAGCACTGAAAGCATTTTTGTTATTTGTTTTTTCTCTAAAGAACAAATTACCAGTTTTCACCTGGGAAAAGCTCCCAGCTGAAATGCTCAAACATTCAGTGGATCGGGTTTTCCAAAGCAATGCTCATTCTTATTTTATTTCTTTTTTCAAGACAAAATTACTGTTGCTGAGGATTATATAAAAATGCAATCCTACAAAGTAAATAATCTATTCTATAGCAGATATTAAGAATAAAAGAAAATTAAGCATCTCATTCACAGGTTCAGAGTCCCCTTTTTTAAAATAAAAATCTGTACCCTTTATCAGTCTAGTTCTTTTCTTGAAAGCCAATCAGACTGTAGGTAGTGTATTGAATAGTAACACAATAAGCAGCTGTCACTTTACAAAACTAATATCCATTAAACAAAATGGTCGTAAGTGCATCAATCTAATGTAATAGCAAGAATGTCATTGAAATAGAAAGTTGCACAGGATCAATGTCCCCTGCCTTGAAAATAAACATTGTGCTTTCGACTCAGCACTTATCAAGCAGCAGGAGAACATTATCCTGTGATAACATCCTATTCTATTGACATTATCTGTTAACTAGAGATACTCAGTGAAATACCAGCTTTTCTCACTTTGGCTAAAATAAGCACTCCTTTTACATCTGCTAGCCATAATTATTGGGAGTGTGTATTTCCTATAACCTGACTTTAAAAATATAAAAATTATTAAAAAATAGTTTGCAACTTATACTACTACTTATATAGCTATAGAATGGTCTTTAATGAGCAAGAGGCAGTGAAGCATTAGACTTAGAGCTACCTCCAGATTGCTTTCTACTGCTGTCAAACCCTTCCCTGGCTAATAATTATTTTGTCATTTGCTTCTCGCATTGTCAAGCTGTGATTTTTCCTTGGCTATCCCATGTCTAAAAAACCTTTCCAATATCCAGTCTGACTGTCGTACTGTCTTCAGAGTTTGTTTTTTGGACAAAGAGGGTAGAGTGTGGGAAGCATTTTTTGGTTTGATTTTGAAGTAAAACTTTTCTCAGATCTGTTTTAAATAAGCAAGTACAGCAGGACCAGATAACATTTTGACTGATAAATCAAAGATTACTGATCCTGGGTCGAAATCTTCCTCCCACTAAGACCCAGGTGCATCTCCCTTAGAAGTCAGCAAATTATTGGAGCACTGCCAGACCCTCTACAGGCACCTGATGGATTTCTTAATTCCATCTGTCCTTCACAATTTAGTTACTAATTTCATAGCTGAGGCTGCTGTCTGGTATGTGAATTATTTCAAGGCATCATCTCATTCACAAACTGGAATTTTGGCCTCCACTATGCCATCACCCTCTCACTCAAGTGTCTGTAGATATTCACTGACAATCATTGCTTTATGAGGCCTTTATTTTAACTTTCTTTTGTGTGATTTCTTTCACTTAGAAAATAAAAACTCTTAATCTTACTCCCTGAATGTGTGAAAATTGCATAAGGCATCATGTAGTTTTCAAAAACAGAAAGGGGAAAAAAAAAATCCACCTTTTTAGACCTTAAGAAACTTGCTCCATTATTGTGAAAAATAGGGTAATTAGTTTGCGCATTCCAAGTGAAGTGTTCTAAATTTATTGCAAAATTGCCACATATTCCTATACATGATTAAATAACAAATAAAAGGGCTATATCAAATTATGTTAGCCTTTTGTCTAGGAGGAGTAGCTACTACACAGTTTTATCCCATGGAGGTGAAGTAGCTGGTCTGCTACATAATGAGGTTTAGAGTATTGATGTGGAACAGTTTTCCTTGTTGAAAGTTTAATGTCAGCTGTATTCCTTTGCATGCATAATGTTTCCCACACACTTGTCAATATCAGGGAAAAAACAGTTGCAGGAGTGGTGAATGTGAGGGAATTAAAATTTTAAAAACGAAAATTAAACCAGAAATAAGAGGACATCTTATATAATGAAGAATGTGAAATGAATGCAGCTGGCTAAGCATCCTTCTATCCTGCTATATGTGGGCAAGTTGTCTCATGACAGCCCATCACAATGCCACATTGCCTTATGTGTTGCATTTAAGCATGTTTGGCACAAGGATTTTGCCCTGGCTTTCTTACCACTTAGGCAGATTGGAGCTTTCCCGTGGACTGGCTTACAGTGTGCTGTGAACGTTTTTGCCTTTCCTTCAAATCTCCATGACTGCTTGACCATTTTTAGAGCTTTTCTTAAGCCTGCATACTCCTTTGTTCTGTCCTTTCCCACTACCTACTCCCTTTCTTCAACTCCAATCTCAACTAGCTATTTTGTGGTCATGATGCTCCACAGAATGTTTTTCCTAGAATACTGATGTCCTAGAATAATCTCATGACAGAAGAGGTGTAGGCCTACCATCTGCATCTCGCAATTTCCATTGTGTCCACATTTCCATGTCTCTTTCTTGGACTGTTTCCATAAAGTTAAAGTGTCTTCAAAGAGAGAGGGAAAACAATGCAGGAACAAGAATAGTCCACAATGTCAATGGGTGAATGGTAATACTCCATCCCCTAGAGCCTCCAGTGAAACAATGCTCTATGGCCTAAAGTCAGAGGCAAATATGGAGTATCCTGTTCATACTGGAATCTCCACATATCTTGAATTTCATCTTGCCTTTTTTTGTCTTTTCTTGCTGATCCAGCCTTACTATTTGAGCATAACTTTTACACTCTCACCAACTCTATATATAGTGAGTACATTCTACCTGAAGTTGAAGCTTTATCATTGGAGGTTAATTACTGAATATATTTCAGTACATTTCTAATTATTCTTCAGGATGGACAAGCCAAAGTAACAGATTTTGTTTCACAAGGGAAGAAAACATGAAGGCAGAAGGAAGAGGGCGGGTGATTCTGGAATCAACCCACAAATATAGCAATCTCATACCCTGTGACTTATTCATTATTCTGTCATGTCCCAGTGTATTCACTCCCATCAGAAAGGCACTAAAGAAACCAGCCTGTTTGTTACATAAAGCACAGTAGAACCACCCAGACATATGTGAGAAGAACATTTAGATGTTTCCCACTTCACAGAACAGCAGTGAGGGTAAAAATGGTATATTTCAACTTTTTCATACATTAGGATACCATAATGTTGTACAAGGTAATTTATGCATCCCTCCTGGGCCTTATTACCACACAGGTGCTGCAGAGAAGGACAAAATAGTAGCTAAAATCTATTGAAATTACATATAGGCAAGCAGTTAGGGGCAAGTTCTGGTTGTCCTCTGTGAGAACACACAGTAAGTGTTACAAATATAAGAAATATCTATATTCCTTGGCATATTTTTGCTCAGTATCTCAGAGCTCATGGCAATATTTTGCATATGGACAATTTTTAATATACACTAATATATAAAATGAGTTCATGGTTGCTTTCTTGGTGTACATGGGGGTTTTATTGATATTATTTGTAAAATTGGTAGAAAGCTTTAAAAAAACCCTGAAATATTAATTAGGATTGTAAAGGAAAATCCCTGTGAAAATATTTTCATTTGGCTATGGCTGGGTGAGAAAAGGAAAAATGGTTTGGAGTTACTAAGTTTCACAGTGGGTTCTAAAACACTGAACATTGGTAATCATCTTATGCTGCTTCCTTCCCAGGAGTAGTTGCTTCTTGGGAAGTCCAGCTCTAAAATAGCAAGTGGCTGAAAGGCTTGGCCATTCTTACCTGGCTGAAAGTCTCTCGTATACCCTCTTCAGACTGGGGATTTCAGACAGGGTTTCCCACATGAGATTAGTGCCTTTGCCAAACAGGCTGTTAGCTACTTTGACGTAGATCTCTCAAACCCTTTCTCGGATCTGTTCTACTTTATAAAATTAAAAATTAATTTAACCACATCAAGAGGCAGCCTGAGTTTGTATGACAGTGATTAGAGCACTTTCAGAGGCAACAAATTGATATTTGAGTACTTGTTCAACAGAAGTTTGATTAGTTATTCAAAATGGAACAGCCACAGCAAGGGAAATGTACTCCTGGAAACAGTGTGTGGCAGTAAAGGCACTCAGATGACTCAAGTCTGTAATTAGAATGAACTGAGAAAAATTCATGTAGCATCATTTGCACGGAATGTCCTAATGTCTTGAATATTTCCTATTGTACACATGTGTACACATGTGGTTCTCACTGCTTTTTCATATGTAAGTTTGAAAGGTCACATCTTAAAATGGAAACAAAACAATCAAAGAAAATTCTACAGCTTCTAATCAAGGTCTGCTAGTCACTAAAGTCTGCCCTAACTCCAGAACACTTCTCAATATTTTACTGCTAATAGAACATGTACAGAAAAAAATCTCCCTTCTGTTCCAGCAAGTTTATCATATGGTTTCAGTGGTTCACAACAGCTCTGTTCAGTAATCAATCATGATTACTAGCTATATACAGTACACACAGCAGAAGATATTAATCTGGGACAGTCTGGAGTAGCATGCTAATTAGTGATATGCTGAAACAGCATTTGGGCATGGCTCCTTGAAATTACAATCTTTCCATTGGCACAATTGCCTCACCCTAACTATCTCACTCTACAAATGATGTATCATTTTATAAAATTAATTGGCCTGTTACATCAACAGAGTCTGGAAGAAGGCTGGTATTATGCATTAAATCTGAATAATGTTATGCTTCATATTGTATGCTGCATTGCACCATGTCTTTCAAATATCACCAGATACTTTTCACTTATGGGAGAGCAATAAGTTTTTAATATGATAATTATAATTTATAACATACGATACATATTAGTATCCTAGTAGTCTTTTGCTGTAGTATGTAAAAATCATATCTGTCCTGATAGCAAAGAATTTTGTAAACCTATTTTTGAAGATGCTGGGTCAGTCTGAAGAAAGGAAATCAGAGCAAGGGTGAGAAATCAAAGCTCCAGCCCCAGTGACAGATTTCAACATCTACCTTCACAGGAAATGCCTAAAGTCTAACAATGTAAATATAGTTAAGTCTGATTTGTTGGTTGGGTTTGATTTTATTTATCATCTCCCAGAAACAAAGGCTGGTCTTTAAAACTACTAAAGAAAATAGCACAGCACAAGTAGTCATATCCCAAAGGTGCCTTTGGGCTGAAGAATCAAGAAGTAATCCAGAAGCTCATTTTCTGTGTGGAGAAACAGCAAGTCCTTATGCAAGGAGTGATTATATACATGAAAACATTTGCCTTGAGATAAGGGCTGTTGGCCTGGGTTTCTTAAAATATGTGTAAAGAGTACCAGAGCAATTTTCCAGTAGAATTTAATGCAATATCTGCACTGGTACTACTGTATTACATCCTAAACTGCACTGTGGCATTCATTTCATTCATTCACCAATGGCTATAATAAACCATATCCATGATAGATTTGAGCTCAGGACTTCCTGGTTGTAAATAAACATGCATTACTAAAAGAATTACATGTTTTCAAAACATATTAAAGGGCACAGGAATTAGAGCTCGTAAAAAATTTTTTTTACAGAAAATTTCTTAACAGGTAGTCTTTTTCCTTGATGTTTGGTCCATTTTCTGCAAGACAGAGGGAAAAAAGGGTCTTTCAATTTTAATTCCCCTCCTTAGCTTCCTTCATTCTTTTTTCCAGAAGAAGGAAATTTCAAAACCAAGACAATCATTTCAGTCTTTTCCCTGCTCCTTTTTTTTTTTTTTTTTGTGGGAAAAATATAAATTTTCCCTGAAATCAGAAAGGTATAAGCAATAAAGATGTTGAAAAAGTTCTAAAACCTGAAGGAGTTGAAATTCCATTTTTCTTCTAAAATTCTTAATTGCAACAGAATCAGTTTTCTCAATAGGAAATATATAGCTAGAGAAGTCAGTTACTAAGTCCTAAAAAGCTTTTGTTATTTCATATAAATTAAACCCTACTAAACTTTAAATTGAGTGCTTTGGAGATAGAATCTGAGAGATTTGAAGTCATGGTTCAACATTCATCGTTACTTAATATATGTATTGTCTGACCCACTGGCGGAACAAATGTGGTCTGGATCAAGTGCAAGCACACAATTACATATCTCTCCAGTCACCCACACAGCAAGCAATACAATGCTTATGTGCTATGGCAGGGCAGGGGCTAAATGACTGGACAAGAACTGCTGAGACAGCAGAGTGAGGTTATACTGTTTCTGTGCTTTGCATTTGAGCAATTTTTTATTTGTTGCTATCCACTCAAAAACCCAACTTACCATTTGGTGGAGCGGCAGCCTGAGGCACTCTGCTCTTCACATCAGATAGCACACATATAATCAACAAATTATTGCTCCTCAGCATCCACTGAGACGGCCACCTTTGGAGAGAAGAGATACCTAGTCCTAAGGCGCATTCAGTCTCTTTTTATTGAGACTGTTAACAAGGGGCAACTGCAATCAGTTCTGACAATGCCTTTAGTGCTGCTGATGCCCATCACTGAAAAATGGTCTGAGAGCAAAGCTGTTGACAGAATTCAAGCAGCTGCTTGAGAATAAATAATTTTCAGAGTCTAATTTCATTTCAAGGTCAACTCAGCCCCTTCCTGATATTTGTTCTGTGCAATTTTTATACAAAAACTTTGACACGGGTTCTTTCAGTTTTTAAGGGTGAGTTCTGCAGTATCTGCCCCCATTTCATCAGACTGAAGGCAAAAATCAGCCTAGTATTTATGTGCATCTCCCCCATCTTCTCCTAAAACTCAGGCTTTTCTAGAAGTGATGGAATTAGTTGAAGGAATCCTGCAATTACTCAGTGTGATTAAACATGAAATCAAGCCTCAGTCTTCTGCTAAGTAACTATAGTGTAGGCATTCACTTGTACACAAGTTAACATATTCAAAGGGTCCTTCAACATGGTTCACTGTGCATGAAAGATACAGCTCCAGCAGCTGTGCACTTGATATAGAATTCAAGCAACAGTCCTAGGATTAAAGTTCCCTGAATTCATTATCTGTGCTCAGAAATACCCAGTCACCTTCAGAAAGTGTCTGCCCACTGAACTGTAAACATGACCATCACGGCATTCTGAAAAGATAAGCTAAATACAATAGAAAGGATAAAGAATAGCTTCAGTTATACAATATTGGGCACTTAAGCAAAATTGGAAGTGCAAATCTCATCTAAAATGTAGTGGTTGAAGAATACAAAAAACATGTCACCACCAAAGTTGGAGGATTTCTGTAATACTGAATTAGTTCATGTAGTAGTTGCTAATTTTCTGCTTAAGTGGCTACTCTAAGATAAAAACAGTTACCAGATACAAAAGATAACTTTTTGAAAAAACTCAGACAAGAAATAAACAGAAGAGTGATTTCAAAGTACATAATTCCTAATGCTTAGAGTGTCACTGCTTCACCAGTGACAAACTTATAATGGGAAAATCCTACCAAGTGGCTAACTCCCATCTACATTTCCACAATATCAGCAAAGCACAGAAAGCATCCATTCCCTTGAGAAAGCATGGGAAAGCTCCATTTATTATAGGAAACATGAAAAACACCTTGAGTAAAGAAAACCAAAATAGTAACACTAAAGTAGAACAACTGAGTAGTCTGCTTTGCCTTATAACTAAACAACCTCAGCATGAAATGGTGGCATTCAGTTGAACATGTTCTTTTCTGAATCAAAAGTGGTATTTTCATAAGTCTTTCATGAAAGTACTCAAAAAAAAAAACCCATAAAAATGCCGACAAACAAGAATTCCCTAGGTCTTTGGCTGTCAGATGACTGACTACTGAATTGATATACTATATTTTCAGTTTATTCCATGAAGAGGTTTTGGATGCTATATTAAAACTGTGTTCAAGACTTTTTTCAAAGATGCAAATTAAAGTGTGGTACTTTATTTTCCATGAAAATGCATTTTATTTTAGTATCTACAGCTATTTGCTTATATGACGTGTAGTCTACTGACACTGAACATAATGGTTTTTAGGAGAGGGCATTTTGCCTTATATTTCTCATAACAGATTTTTTCCTACTTTTCATAGCTAAATAATGTGCTATGTTCCTAACAGTCTTCCTTCTACCACAAAAGTATCCATAAGCAGTATGTTATTATTTGGCCTATTGCCCCACATTCAAAAGTGTTCTCACTTGTATTAAAAATGTAGAACTCTGAATTAATTTAGTAGGAATTGATTATGAGTCACTATAAGATTTTGAAAATCCCTACCTACCTAGCAATTTAGGAGTCTAATTTTAGACTCTCCCTCCTCTGGGCAGGGAGGATATAAAATGCTTGTAAAAATAGACTGTGTGGCAAAGAATGATGAAGAAGGCTCAGGTTTGTTGTGTGCTGAGATATATGCAGAATACAGCTGACACTTTGCTACTAGAATGTTCTTAATGAAGTTAATAAGCAAGTGGACAAATAAGAATTTCAAGCATTACATTAGTAGCATATTGACCAACATTTGCATTTTAGAAAAACCCAATCTTAACTGAAGATGAAGAACCGTTTCCTTTTATCATCACCGAGAATATTCTTCCCTATTTGGCTCTCCAAAGCTGAGCAAGAAAAAGACACGTTTTTTCAAGTCTGAGATAATATTTCAGATCATAACCATGAAGGTTCAAACACTCTTCCAATCTCAAAGAAACTAGGAGATTTACAGTTAGAGCCATTGCTTATAACGTGAGAAATGGAGATTTGGGATTTTGATGCAAGGTCAGAGTGGACACTTAAATTTGAGTTTCTTAATCCCCAGTAAACTGTAAATATGACTTATAGGGGACTACATTGTACATGAATTAAAATAATTTCAAATACTTGATCAACAGAGATAAAAGAGAACACAAGAGTAAATTATTTCTGATGCAGGAATAAGGGGAGATCATGATACAGTATTTTCTGTACATATACAAAAATGCCTATGGGCTGCAAGAAAATACCTGTTTACTCATCTGAATATGACATTTGGAATTATACCTAATTAAAACTAGGCACAGAACCAAAATATGAACCTGCTGGGGTGTGTGCGTTGCATTGACAGCAATGTTACTTGAATGTTTTATTCAAACTGGTATTACATGTTTCACTTGGAACTATATTTTACACAGCTATATATCTATAAAAATAAGATGTTTTCAAATATTTTTATAAAGCTTTTATTGCTGTGATAGAATTTTTGTAACCTCCACCAAGTCTTTATTATCTTGAGAAAGGGAGCTATAAAACTGCTGGGTTTAAAATCAATTTATTTTTAAGCCATCTTCCACTAGCAATTGCAACCTTGCTCACTGCTACCTTCAGTTTGGTACTTGCATTTCTATAGGAGTTCCTGCAAAATGTACTTTTTCCCCTCATTCTCAATTACAGGTTTCAGAAAGAAAACTATGGTGACAAACTGACACTAAAGAGACCTTTCAGCAAGTTAGCCCAGAAGGGGTCAGCTTTGTCTCTGAAGTACTTAGAAATGTATTGTACATGCCTCTACTATGACAATAACTGAGAATAGAGCTGCTGGGTATAAAATCCATGATCTTCCCTGATATTAGCCTTCACAGTGCTCAATATGTGGTATATTGAAAGCCTTTGTAATGAAGTGGCAGCTGGAAGTGGAAGAAACAGGAACAGCAGTGTTGAGGATCTTATGAAACTTCCCAGAAGGACAGCCTCTTAGATGCATAGATAAAATGGAAGATGTAAAAACGTGGTATTCTACCCAGATGGTATCTACAACACTTCAGTGATAATAGTCAGGAAGATCTCAGATGTCCCTGCCACACTCAGAGAAAATGCTTCATTTTACAGCACCAGTGTCATTCTCTGCGGAGGGCGGAGCCTTCCACACGTTGCAGTACTTGTGCAACTGGGTGAGGTGAGATGTAAAGAAAAGTCTACATTTGGCAATTCATCCATCTACGATGTTCCAATCACATTTTAAGAAACACGGGAAAGTGTGTGGCAGAACAATAAAAAGATTACTCAGTTTGAAAATTTAGCTTGCAAGCCTGCTCTAAGGCTAGAATTTGAAGCAGGATCCTCAATCCCAAAGGTCAGTGACCTTTCACTAGGGTAATAGATATTCTGTGACAAATGCCTCTTTCTCCCTGCTCCCTCTCATTCCATTTCAAACCTGAGATAACTTCCTGACAATATTTTTGACAAAAGTTACAACTCTGTTCTTTCTTCCATTTAGAATGCCTTCACATAATAATAGCTCTGCTTTGAGCCACAGAGTTGAGCTCACATGGAAGCATTTTGTTGACAGAGACATAATAAGCAGTTTAGAAGAATTTATTTAAGAAGGAAGGTACACATTTAATTTTCATACTCAAATACTATGCTTCTTAAAAAGTCATTCCAAAGATTTCAGGTTGTCTCCAGAATAGCAAATAACCTTCCTAAACTAGTAAAAAGTATCAACTTTGTCTTTGTTGTGAAAGGCAAAGTGAGATATAAACAGAAAGGGCATGGCAGATGAAGTTGAATCCATTTCTTATGGAGTTTTCTACGCTCCTATTTGGGAGATTAGTTTGTTTATTAGGATTAACATCTTCCCAAATCCACCAAGATAATAACACAATATTAAAATGCAGGAGGTTACCCCATCAAAATGTTAAACATCTTACAAAATGTGCTAAGAAATGGTGATGATAATTAATTCTTACCTGTAGAGTGTAGTACAAAATTCCACTGATATTCAACAGTGTGAGTAAACTTCAAGTCATTGCTCCTGAGCATGAGTTCATCACAGCCAGATGTTTACTTTGTTCTTTCAGATCTTAAGTGTTGTTGGGAAAAGAAAATTCTAACACCAAAATATTCAAGACAGTTTTTTCAGCTCACTTTTTCTTTTCTGTTTTCTTGTTATTCCAAGCTCTATTATGAACTTTTGTAACAAAAACACAACAAAACAAAAAACCATATACTAATCCCAACAAGTTAGAATGCTAATTGGCTTTAACATGATACAAATTAATAACTTTGAAAAGATCACTGTGTTTAATACATTTTATATGAAGCATTAAGAAAAATAGTTGTCACATCTTTCACATACTAGGCAGTGCTAACTGAACCTACATATTCTTGCATTCTTCCTCCCCTTAATAAATTTCTCCAGAAAGAGAAATGAACATAGAGAGGCGTGAAAGGAAATTCCATGAGAGCAATTAAAATTGAGGTCTTCTCAAAAACTCTTATTGCATATTTATATTTGGTGAAGAATGATGGAAAGACAAGCAAGAACATAATGTGGACTGTATCACTGTGGGCACTGCTCAGACACAGAAATTTCAGTGACTAACTAGAAAGCAGTGAGGAGAGGAAGGAAATTATGTCTCAAATGCAAAGTTCTGTTCTATTTGTTTTCTTTCCTTTATGAGGAAAAAAAGAAGCTATTTCTTAGATGGGAAATGACAAAACTCTTAAGGTAGTAAATTCCAAAGGACCCAATGAATTCAGGAGCACCCTTACAAAAGAGCATTTTGCAAGTACCACTAAGAAAGCACCAGGCATGAACTTCTGACCAGTTACAACTTTTAAAATAATTAACTACCTTCACTTGCAATGCCTAGCAACCTCACAGCCCATCACAGATCCAATGCATCCTTTCACTCCACTGCAGAAAGCCATCTCTTTTCTATCTGAATGCCAAGCTGCAGAGGATGAAATCAACCTACATGATACAGGCAGAATCTTTAATTACACAGAGAGAGAAAAAGATTCAGTCAAGGCTCATTGATCCTGAATATGTAATGCTGCCATTCAGAATTACCCCTTTCAGCTGACAAGCTTACTTCCCATAGTAACAGAGAGAAATGTTACAACCAGCGTTCTCACATTTTTAGGGATCGTAAGGTCAGTATGCAGAATCTGGATTCTCTCATTACCTCTTAACCTTCTAATGCCTAATATTTTCTGAATGTGAACTGCTCTTGCTCTGTAGGCCTTTGTCTTGTTCTTTCTAATGACTGATTTTATCATGGGGCAAGGGCAGGGTCTTCCAAAAAAAGAAAAAAAAAAAAATATATCTAGGGAACCTCCTTGACCAAACAGGGGAAGTTACTGGAGTGTGTCACACTTCTTTGCTGCCCAAGACCACTTCCTTCCTTCCAAAGCTCAAAATACAGTCCCTGTGTATGCCCAGGACAAATTGTAACTGTACATATCCAACAGCATAAAAATAAGCTAAAATAGACTACAATGACTAATAGCTAAATATCTAAAGGTATTCTCATATTCACATTTCTCAATTTGTTCAAGTTCTTCTATATAGATAACTTCTTGAAACTCCACATATTTGTGCATTTTAACACTTTCTTCCCCATTTTGGATCAGATACTTATCTGGCCTTGAGATTAAATAAATCAAACTTCTTTCAAAATGTTTTAAAATGGCAAAAGTTTGCCAACACAGTGTTTTTGGTTGAGTTACTCTCTGTATGAAATTCATGGTGCAAGCTACCAGTCACAGAGGATCATGCAACTTAAATGTGTGTAACACATACAATTTTATTCTGTATTTCTAAATTACAAAGCTTAATCACAATAAAATAAGTGACTGAGCAGTAAGACTAAAGTAATTTCTCAGTTCAGCTATTTTTGTTTAGATACTTAGTTCAGTCATTTTTGACAGCTGGCTGGCAACCTCCACATCTAAAAGCAAGATCTGAGCTCTGAGATTATTCTAATGACTGTAACCTCCCAGCCCCACCGAACACACTGCCAATATACTCACGAGTAGGTCCCCTCCAATAGCAGTAAAAAACCTACATTCTCTAAAGTGAAATGCTGGTCATGCTTTTCATGTCCTACATCTTCACCAGTGCCCTCACCAGGACAGGGCAAAGTTAAGGAAACAAAGTTTAGTGCCTCAAGAGGACGAAGTAATGGATGACAGTACTTAGAAAAAAATCTCATTAAGGTGAAAAACATCTATCCACAATCATAAACATAACAACAATTAGATACCTATACATGCTGGGGCTGTTGCCATGAGGTAAGGTTTTCAAAAGTTGGAGAAGTTTACAGAGGCTAGCAGCAATTTTAGTGAAGTCTGTGCAAAAAAAACAAACACGCTCTTCTTCTCTGATGGAGCTTTATTTTTATTCCTTTTTTGTTGTCCTGATTTAAAATGAGATTAATTCCAATAGAAAATTTCTGATTGCTCTTTGAATGCAGAGAAACAAAGTGGAACAGATTAACAAGGTGCTGTGCTGGTACTGATGCCTGTTGCTGGTATCTTTTGTCACAAAAGTATTTTCAGAAAGCAAGCAGAATCTGACAAGTCATCAACATTAGTCTCTTTCTCTCTAACAGTATTTCCACAGATTAATTAACTCAAATGTCATTCTCTTATAGCTGCATGCACTCTACAGAAGAGTACTTGGTAGCTGCTGTGTGTTTTGGATCAAACAAAGCTCTGCAGGGATACAGTCATAACTCCTGTAAATTACTAATTGCACTGGAATGTTACAAAATGGCTTTTCAGATATATCCTGGGAAAAGTCTTAGTCCAAATGCATTTTCAGAGCTAAAGATTCACCATGGCCCTTTCTTCACCATTAGAAAAATCTGTTGTTGCCTTTCTACCTGTATTTTGAGAACAAAAGATGTTACCTTTAGTAGACATAGATCTTTACTTGGGCCATTACACTTCAGTGTTTATTCATACCTAGGGTACAGCTATATAACTTATTCAGCAACATGGTGTGGCATTGCACCCTTAAGGGGAAAAGAGCACTCAAGGTTCATGGATGCTCATGGTAAAATGGAAACACAAAAATCAGAGGTTCCAAAAAAAAAAAGTACAAGATTTTACTAGTAAATTATATACACTTGGCATGGAAATTGGTGTGGTAGTCCCTTATCTCCTAGTATAAGCCCAAGCAGTGTTTTTTGGATAAAAGGGTAGGGTGAGAGGCAAGGGGGGGAGGGAGTGAGAGAGAGAGAGAGAGAGAACTGGATTAAAGAGAGGGAGACAGAGAGAGAAAGAAAGGGAAATTATCAGTCCTGTTTCTAGCATCAATCAAGCTGATGGGGTGCTCAGAATCCTGGAGAGCATTTATGAGGGTATCTTTTCATAGATAAATTTTCCCTGCCCTGGAGAGAATTCCCTCACTTTCTATGCAAACTAGTTATCAGGTGCAGTCTGTTCTTCTTTGGTTTGGAGAGCTTTGGGAGTCTTTGGTGGTCTTGATCCCACCTCTACAGCCCATATTTACTTCTCCCCCTCATTCCTACACCTGTGCTATACTGTACTGTGCTTATCTCCAGGAGCCAGCATAAGTATGTGTCCCTCCAGACAAGTGCTGCCCTACCTGCATCAATCCCCCCTTCTCCAGCCACACCCTGCTCTTTCTCGCAGCATGTTCTTACCAACAATCCTTGGCTGGCTCCAAGGCTACCCAGCTGTAGGTGTTTGAGACATGCACATCAGCCAATTATCTTCTAGGTTTCCACACATGGGGAATTGTTATGAGGAACTCCTGCTTGTCTGTTGATTTGCATCATGTAAGCAGCTCATGCACACATCCCATTGTGCAGGTTCAGGCCTGGCACCAACCCTCAAAAATCAGAACCAAAAATTATTCTCTACATTCGACACATCTGAAAGACATTCAGTAACTTATATAAAATTTGCTTCTTACTCTGGTCAAGCAAATCCTCTTGTACTTTCAAAAACATAAATGTGTCTTTATCTTCAGGCAATAAAGCAAAGCAGAAATAGCATGGCCATGCTGGCCAGGATGAACCTAAAGCGCTAGAGAATAGTTCACCAGGCTCAGGTGCTTCAAGTGTCTTCTTGCAAACTTTTGTTGCCCTTTACTGACTTTGGTAAATCTGAGTCTTTCTTTGCCCTCATCAATGGATCTCTGCTCCTAAATGTCCATCCTCAAGACAAAAGAGCACAGTCACTCTTTCAAAGGCTTTTCCTTTTTTTTTCCCCCGTTTTCCTTGCCATTCTTAAAGCAAGTCCAGAAGGGTGTGTTCTAATTGTCTCCTTCCAAACAATGTAACGATTTCCCCCTTACAACTTTTCCTGCTAGGGTTAGAATGAAAAGCAATTATCAGTGAGCATTTCAGGGTAAATGACACCTAGTATAAAACCTACATGGATAAATTGGTGAATATACAAACAGGTAGCAAAAACACATTGAAAAAAGTATTTCACATTTGAACCTGACACAAAGCAACTCTGAATAATAGATTTATTTTAAGAAGAAAAAAAAAAAACAACAAAAACCTACCCAGTAAGATGCAATGACTGTAGAAGCCAGAAGGATAAAAAAATCCTCTGAATTATCACCATTTTCTGACCAGCTACTAAACTAACAGTTAAAAGGGGCTGAATACTTTCTAGGCTAATACAGGAAGGCATTATGACAATCCTGTTCCTAAGCTTCTCTGAGCTTAAATCAGCATGGGCATATTAGAATAATGCCACATAATTTTCTACATGAATCTATCATTTTGCTGTTACCTGAAGGGACATTGTAAGATACACTATAGTACTATAAATGTAAATATTCTGTACACCAAGTGTTCCATGAGAATGGAAACTTAATGATGTATATATTACAACATCACTGCTGGAGTTAGGATTGTATTAACATTTTTGTGATAACCCACCCCACCATTTCCCAGAGGTTTATAACTCAACTGTAAAAATTTACAAGTTAAAATTTAACATATCAAGTCCATCCCAGGAGCACATTTTTAAAGGAGACAGCCATCTGTATGTTTTGAGATTGAAAATATATATATAAGCATTAAACATACTTGTTAGTGTTCAATTTAATGGGAAAAAAAATTAAGAAAAAAAAAGTCATAACAGCCAAACCTGAAAGCGTCAAGTTAAAATAATTAATGCACAATTAAAATAATTTTTCAAAAACAGTTTATGAAGTGTCAAAGTAACTGTTAGGAATAAAACCCAATGAGAAATTACAAGATCCTGAATTTCTTCTATGTTTATTTATTTTTCTGTATTTAAAGACCTAATTTTCAACCTGTTCTGTTTGAGGACACAGCACTGATTTTGCTAGTACAGCTACAAATTTACTTCCTGAGTTATTGATATGCTTTTATAATGCAGGATACATTCTAAGTAAACTGAGCCATGAAAGAGTTTCTTTTCCTCAAGCATCCTTTCTCCCCAGAGCTCAGCTTTTCCATTCCACAGATTTAACTCACCCTGGTAGCCACCATGTCCAGCTCAAATCTCAAGTAGCTGTGAAGGAATCAAAGCTTTCACTTCCCTGATCCAGTACCTATAGTTGTTGAGGTTAGTTCTAAAGAGACCTTTGTTTGCTCAGGTCATACCTAATATGACTAAGGAAGATAGCTTTTTCTATGTCTGCAACGGTATTGTAAAGCTTTGATACTCACTTATATTTCCATTCATTTTTCTCTGTTATTGCTGCTGTATACATTCTTCTTTCTTGAATATAAATAAGGTTTATTGCTAAGATCTAGGTTATTGCCATAAGCTATTCTACAAAATGTAAACTATTCCTTCTTCTGTAAGAGTCTGGGAATGATCTGAGCCCAAACTCAATATATATTTTTCTTCAGAATAATAATGAAATTATGCAACATACCCCAAAACTGGGAAATCGGAGGTGGGATGATTGAATACATGCAAATTTGAAACTAGGATTTCAAAACCACCTTACATTTTGTTTTCAGAAAATCAAGTTACCTCTCTGTACCTTCCTGTAGCTTCATTTTTTTTGCATAAAAATTAAAAGGAATCGTAATATTCTCCCATCAGCTAAAAGTATTTGTATTATAATTCAGTGTAACTGTACTTAGGGTGAGGGGGTGGAGCAAGATGATTTTTAAGGTGCCTTCCAACTCCAACCATTCTGTGTTAACACCTCTGCATTATACAATGGCAGATATCCCATGGACTGAAGAGTGTATGTGTAAAAACATGAGGTACACAAGAGAGTATTGAAGAACACAGAAATTTCTCAATTTTCATTCGTTAATGTTTTCTATTTCTGTTGGAGAAAGATGACTGAGAAGCCAAAGCAGTGCAACACTTAAAAGCAGGAGTCTTCCAGATGGATCCAAGTGGAAAAAATTCAACTGCAAAAATCAATTGTGATGGCAACAGTATGCACTGATGTGCATGGAAACAAATCACAGGTTCTTGTGCAGAAATATGAAAATCAGGGCAAAAACTTACTACTTACATACTTACTTGAAGCTGACTAGATCCTTTCAAGCTAAAAACAGATACTCAGTGAAGTAACCATGAAGCTGGGAGCAGCAAAACACAACAGCTTTGAGGATTATGATCAGACTATCAAATAGTGATGTATACTTACTTTAGAAGTTTGTTTGCACTTTGCAATCAGCCATATGTTTTTTCTCTCCTTAATAATTTCCTGTTCTAGCACTCAAAATCCACAGCAGTTAAGCTGAAACTTCTGCCTCTAAGTCATGTTAGTGTTGAGAAGTGGTTGCCATAGAATCTTTCATTGGTAGCCAGAGCAGACCTTGAGAGGGCAGGATATGTGTACAAGAATTATAGAAAAGTCATTGCCAAGAGCATTCTTAAGACCTTTCTCCAGCAGCCCTTTCCTGCCTAACAAATGCCACTGGGCCTTAGACATGTGACTGGCCTGTCTGTAGGAGGGAAGACCAGAGCTCCAAGTGAAGTTTAAATTCAAATCCTGACCTTCCCACCAGACTGGTTATCTTTCCAGATAATGTGGATGTTGGTTCTCAAGTCTTGGCAGATTTGATAAAATTGCTATTCCCAGGTTTTCAGATGATCTTTTTTCTAGCATTTCTCATTTTCCCTCCTCCATCTCCCTTGGTAGATGCACTGAATGATAGTGTTGTACAAGCCTGGTGAGCTCTCATGAGAATCAATTTGACTAATACATATAAAAGGGGGTATTTAACCACAAGAGGAAATTTTTTCCCCTGAACTGGAGAACAAGAGCAATAATTTTAGCTAGAGTTTCTCTATGGCAGTTGGAGAGAAGTGATGGTTTCCCCATGGATTAACATTTCCTGACTTTGCTCTTCACACAAAGGTTACAACTACTTATGTTATATGCAAGCTATGCATAATAATTAGAAACAGGGCACACTGTCTAAATCATCATACTTGTTAGCATTTCAATGCCGATATCATTTTAATCCTTGCATTTCTAATGTCAACAGTAGCCGCTTACAGTTGCCATTGAAATCTTTAATTTCTCTCCTCTTCATATTGCATCTATGTACACACATTGTTCATTGATTATGGTTTGGCATTTCTTCTAGGTTTTTATAACTTTGCAGTAGATTTATGAACACAAGAACTTAAACTGGCAACCTAGTACATGTTATACAAGAGAGGTTATATTTAGATGAAAAATACTGAAGTTACTATCCTATTCAGCAGGATTATATAGACAATAAAGGTCAGCGGTGATACATACTATTATGCTAACATGCAAAAGAATGCATAGTAGTAGTACTACATGATGGGAAGGGTTTATTTATCATAAAAGCAGGTCATGCTTTAGGAATAACTTCAGGATACCAGTAGACAGTGATAGTGAATAATTGTATAGGAAAAAGTATTTTCATGTCAGATAAAACAATTTAAAACTGGAGTCAGAATCTCAATTCCTAACAAAGCAAAGAAAAATACCTGAGGAACTTCAGAAAGAAGCTTTCATAAAGGCTTTGAGGTGGTGTGGTTGTTTCCATCAGCAGGTTTCTTGGCAGTGGATCTATCCATTCATATTAAACTCATACTGAAAAGTCCTGACTGTGACAATGACTTTGGCATATCATGCATCAAGAATAACAAGTATTTTCTGTGATGTCCCATAGTCAGTAAAAACTAACTAAATCAGGACATTCTCTAATAATTAAACATTTTTAGTTTTCATAACCAATACTTGCCTCCCTCACAATTCTTCCAGATTTTCTGCAGTTCGGAAAAGAAAGGGGGTAAAAATTTCTCTTCTTGGTAGTTTTCTTATGGAAGGTGATGAGTATTACAAGGTACTTAAGGCCCTGTACAAGTCAGTTCTGAAACACAGTTCATGCATTACTTATGAGATTTCACTGAAATGTAAATCTGAGCAATTTTCATTTGTTCCCTTGGTCCTAAATGAAACAACATTTACTGAGTCCAAGGAATCGTTCTCAGAGCTCAAATTCTAGAGAGAAGTGTGTGGTATGGTAAAAATTATTAATAAAAAATACATACATGTCCAGGCAAATAAAGCTTCTGCACTAAAAATCTTCACATTTGTCTGTGTTAATGTTTAATGCATTTGTAAAAAGCAGTCCTGCCTTGTAGGATATAGCCACAAAAGTGTCCTGCAATCTACTAGCACTTATGATCACAGCATGGGTCCAAAGAGGATTGTCAGAAATGCATGATCCATGTTTGATAGATCAGAGGAACCGTACAGAGTATATTAAAGCCATATTATAGCTGCTAAAAAGAAAGCAAAAATATTTCTGGATTAGCTCTAAAATTAGAGGTTAACTTATCATTTGATTGGCTTAAGTATAGAGCACATTAACAGTAGGTATTGGAGCTTGCTGAGAAAACTCAGTTATGACCTACAGAAACAAATTACATAAGAGGGAGCTAAAAAAATTAAAATTACACTAATAGTTATGTTTGTAAGTGCCATGTCTTTCTAATATAATAAACTAAAAATTTTGGAATACTATAATGTGTTCTACCATAACCAGTTTATATCCATAGTATTGAAAACAAAGTATAGTACATAGTTTCTTAGGTTTAAAAAATGCCTAGTAATTTATCTGGACAGGTTTCTCACATCTCTGAGTTAATAGGATAGGTAGCACTTAAAATCAATATAAACTTAGCACTCAGGCAGAATATACTTGCTCTAGCATTTTTTCAGATGATTTTACAAAGGGTTATTTCAGTGATACTGCTGCTGTTCCTACATTTGTGTCCAGGTAAGAGTACCATGATCTGCCAGTCCAGTGGAAAATATTTCCAATTATCTTCACAAGATATTTCAATTTCAACTGAAAAAGACATTAAAAGGGTTTTTTGTATCTAAAGACTATAGAGATATCAGTAAAAGTTAAAGCACTGAATTGAGTAATTGCACAGAATTTCAAAGTGCTAATATTTGAAGTAAATGTGACCCCAAAAAAACACATTAGAAGCAGACACCTTGTTGAAATGCAAGCTCAAGTTATTCTCCCTTGAAAGATAAAAAAGGGCAGGGGATCTCAGCTTAGTCTCAAGTTGTTATACGTACACACATGACTACTTATAATCTGAACTTGAGACTTGAATTCTTTCTTATTGAACAAAAGCTTAATCCTCCAAACTCCTTGGGGAATTAGCCTTAAACAGGTGAAAATAAAATACAATTAACATCGAAGTGAAAGGAGATGAGGAGCCCTTTGAGACTGTAGTGAAAAAAAAAAAAAAGGCAAAACAAATTAAATTTTCCAGCCTGAATAAATCTTTGTAGGAAATATTAAAACAAAAAAGGGTAAGAGGAAGAAATTAAATAGATCCAAAATTATGAGTGCACTAGAAAACACAATACAATAAACTTGAAACCAGTCTCTTGAGAAAAGATTAAAAATAAGAATTGTAAACTATATGAGAAGTATTTTGTAGAAACTGCATCTTGTTCAAAAATAAAACAATCTAACTTATCTTTCCAGATGCAATTTTCTGCAGTTTAATTTGGTAGGCTAAGTATTGGTTTTGAACTTTTAGCTGATTTCTGTCTAACTAACTTTAATTGTTATGTTTACTTCTAATTAGCATTCAGCAATTCCATTATTAGGAGTTATTTACTATGTAAAGAGGCACAAAAATACCTTGAAGCCAGAGCAACCAACTGACATGTCGTTAAAAATTTCTCAAAATACTGAAGAAGAGGTTCCAAAATTGCTGCAAACTTGTACTATCACAGGAGGAGTCAAGAATTATTTACAATCCACTCTTGTAGTTAATGGCTCCCAAACAAGAGAGTCAAAGTATACCACCATGTCTCCAAAATTTTTTATGATTGAACTGTAGTTTGTAAGACAAGAGTATTTCCTAATATATGTCATGTGATTAGGAATGTGCTCTTGTGCATTGTGCAAAATTAATTTGTGTGTGTACAGTAATTGGTTTTAAAGAGCCAAGGGACAAAGCAGATATTGAGCATTTCCAAAAAAAATATGGTGAAGTCTTTCAAACCAAGATTCCTTGCTATCTGATTCCCTAGGGTTACAGTCTCCATAAGGGCAAAATCCTATTTATAGGACAGAACTGGCAGAGTGTTGAACCACTGGAATATCAAATCTTTTATCATTAACTTGGCAGCTAGAAATTAAGCCAAAGTCCCCAGTTTGTACTTGAAATTGGAGAAATTTCCATGGGTGTCTTTGTTCTAGTTTCAGTGTGCACAGTAATGCAGCAATGGAGATGCAGTCAGAGATTGGCAGCTGTGTACTTCAACCCCCAGCTTGAATTTTAGTTATTAGTCCCTGTGTTTTTGTATATGTAGATACAGAGATACAAGTATATTCATTTTGTTCTTAGTGTGCTGCAATCACACCTACATTTTACTTTGTAGTTATACCTTCAGGGAATAGCTTTCAGGAATATTATGCTGGGAAACATCCCAGGAAAATGTCATTAAATGTCTGCATCTTCTTTCCTATCCCTCTCTTACTCCTGAAATTTTCTCCTTCACATCAAAAGTTTACTGTTACTTTGAAGTAATAGCAATCAAAGAAAAGGGAGAAAGCTGGCTCTCTCAGAGCCAGTGTTGAAAAGTTCCTGAGGATGTGGGAGAGATGAAAGAAACTGGAATTGTTTCAATCAAAGATAAGTTGGAAGTGGGAATGCAAGGATTTTTGGACAAGCCCATGGAAAGATGGGGGGAGGTATACATATATTTACACATATATTTGAGGGGTGAAAGGAAGTAAGCACAAAATTTCTGAAATCTACTTCTTTATGTTATTCATTAAATCCTTGATTTGCCTCCTTGCAGACAACTTCTTGGTACTATTTCAAAAATGAATCCAAGTTTAAATAAAACAGTCATAGAAAATATCTGCAAAGCCCTTCAGAGTGGGTACAATAAATGACAAGTCTCTGCAGCTACAGAAAGATGATGTTGATATGTTTAAGCATTTCATCCATTTCAAACCTTTCTTCAAAAATATTTCAGTCTTTATCAGTTCCTAGAGCTAAAAAGAGTGGACAAATAAATACAGCTCTTTGGATTACAACACTTTCAGGTTTAAGAATAAATGTAATTTAAAATATTCTTTTATTGCATATCAGTTTTTAGTAAGTGGAAGTCAAAGTCAGCAAACTCTGAAAGAAGGTAACTAGTTTGGCTCTGAGAAATTCAGGGCATTTGAGAGCTCCTCTCAAAGATACAACATACAGATGTCCTAGAACTCACCTGGAAGAAATACTGTCCAATCTAATATGGATGCCTGCAGGTATAAATCCACCTTCTCTGCTTGCCATTTGCAAAACCCACTCATTGCAATTCTATAAATATCCCTTTAAATCAAAGGAGTTGTAGTTTCTAATATCCAGAATGATGTCCCATCTTTGAAGAATCTCAGAAGAGAGAAAACTTCATTCCTTTTCTCTTCTTCACTACAGGAATAATTAACAAAAATGAGAAAGGACAACAATATTAATAAAGCCTCATTTGTGTCTCCAAACATATGTAGATGACTCCACACTCCAAATTTACTATCCCAAGCTTCATCCAGATATTAAAGCAGCAAGACAGAGATTGTATTTCACTGATAGGAACAGAGAACTAGAGATCTGCCAGTCATCTCACCATCTGGGCTTATATGAAACAGGGAAATACAGTCTGGAGCACAAACTATTTTCCATAGCCACAAAAGCAACATCTTTTCTTTGACCCCACACACTGGCAAATGCTAGGTACCTTTTCAACAAAACAAATGTATGCATCATAGCAAAGGAGAGGAAGGGGAACTTGTACCTTTTATGCCAATCCTTCTCCAAAAAATAGCAGCTCCGCTTTCTCTGAACCACTTGGTCCAGAAATGGATCAAAAATGAAGAAGGCAAGATGAAGATGATCTGCTCAATGGTATCAATTGAAAGTGATTCCACCAGCTTTTTGGTAGATCAAGTATTGAATCTGCATATCTGTAAGTCAATATCAGCAGCAACAGCATGAAACTTCAGTGTTTTGCTGAAGTATAACAGGAGGAATAGGTATGGAGCAGGGTGGGTTAGGAAAGCAGAGAGACAGCCTGAATTATGCACATCATGCATGGATCCTACACATTTTTGCGCCTTTATTCTGATTCTATAAAATTTCATCTTTAGGGGGGTTGAGGAGGAGAAGGAAAAAAAAGCACAAGACTACCCATCACAGTCCTGTGATTACAGAGAAATCCTGTAAGTCTGAATTATGTTCAAAAAGCAAGAAAAAGATTCATAGATGCAGGAATATCAGAGATGAAAAGCTATGCTACTAATTTACTCTTTCCATGAGCAGCACCAACCTGAAAGTCAGAGTTACACCCTCCTTCCCTCACCACAGCCTGACACAGAATACCCAGTTAGAAACTAAACTGAGAAACCATACCATCAAAAGATGAGATGGCCATTCTGCTTGGGGGAAAAAAGAGGTAACAATCATTGACTCCCTTGAATTCATCAATTCCAAACTTTCCTTCCAGTGGATTCTCTTCACAAACTTCTGCTGCCATCACTACATAGATAATAGTGATCTCCTTTCATAAGGGCAAAAAACATCATGCCCAAGGATTCAAACCAAATTAAATTCATTCATATTACTGCCATTTGATATTTCATAGGAGGAATTATAATCATCTTCTGAACAAATATAGAGGCTGTTATGTGAAGATTGCAGGGTAATTCAGCTTGGAAGGGATCTCAGGCTGTTTCTAGTCCAACCTCCTGCTCAAAGCAGAGCCAACTCTGAGTACTGATTCCTGGAACCTGACTCCATCTCTTTCATGATCTCTCTGGCACTGGAAGCTGATATTAAGTGTCCCCTTATCTACTGTGCCATCTCTTCTCCAACAAGCCCAGTTCCCTCAGTATCTCCTCACAGGACAAATGCTACAGCTCACTCACCATTCTTTAAAGTAGTTGAATATTAGCTTCTAGATGGAAATAGAGCACATCAAATATTGATTCATTCATCCAGTAACAACTTATGGAAGAAATAGTACAGAAAGGTTAGAAATAAGATATTAGAAGTTTTTTTTTATAATGGCACTATGATCTATACTGGTGCAGTTAAATAACAAACTGCTATACTGAAAATATTGCTATAGAATCTCTTATAATTCATAAAATCATAGGGAAAGTCAGGTTGGAAGGAATTCTAGTCCAACTTCTTCCCAGAAGCAAGGTCAGCTGTGAAGTCAAGGTTTTAATTCTTCAGTCATCTACTATCATGGGCAGCAGATGAAGAATTCAACCTTATTTTCAAGAATTCAATTTCTTGCTAACTCACATCTCATTACAAGATTCTAAGGAATGAAAATATTTCACTATGCACATGGAAATTATAAGGCAAGAGGGAGGGGAAACCATCTGTAGTAGAATACACTGCTCCTGTTTACATTCTCCTATCAGTTTGTTTACAGTGAACCCTCCTGAACCTCTCCTTGTTAGATAGGATGCCTTCCCTTTGTGTTAAGCAGGCTTATGCTCAAAGTCAGAATGAGCAGATGGAAAGAAAACTTTTAACAACAAGAGTGCTTCTCCATTGTACTTATGATAACAAAACAGTACAAAGTGTCAGCAGTAGGCAGTCTCCTGCCATCTATAATATTGGGTAAATTTTTGGTTTTCTTCAATCCAGAGTAGGCTGTTTCTGAGCAACTTGAAACATGCAGAAAATTATTTTTAAAAAACCTAGTCAACTGAGGACAAAATTCAAAGGAAGTCTTTCATTCCACAAGGTCTTATCCTTTTGTGTATAATAAATGCAAAAGAAGTAGTCAACCTACAGCCTTGGTTCAGACGTAATGCACAAGTACAATTCATTTATGTCCCCACTTCCTGTTTCGCAGTCAGGGCACCTTAGGCAAAGGCGGGAAGAGAAACAAACACCTCAAACAGGCAATTAGAATCTGCTTCTAACCAATCCCCTCAGTGTTGAATTCAGACACAGCAGCTTGCACAGCAGTTTCTGGACCCTGCTTCTAGATCTGCCTGAACCCCTGGGATTGCTGGAGAACTACTGGGTACTCTGAGGGGCATCAAGGCTCCTGCCACTGCCAGGTAAGGATAGCTACAGGAGATTGAAGTCTCTAGCAAGCTCTAGCAGCTTCTAACAAGATCTCGTAGCTCTTGGTCAAAGGTTGTTCTAGTCCTAATCAGGATATTAGGAAGGGTCAACCACCCTTTCAGCAGGAGCTGCAGAGAGGCATGGAGTGCATTCATTTGGATGTGGATAAAGGGGCTAGAAAAATTTTATATGTGCCTAGCCAGCAGTAATGACATGGCATAGGGCACGGTGACTGAAGCAATTAGTCCTGCTATCCTCTGGTTACTGAGGACTGCTTGGAAGAAGCAGGATCCACTCAACAAGTGGAGCAAAAGCATCTTTACCAACAGGCTGGCCAGCCTGGTAAGGAGACCTTCAAACCAGGAACAAGGGGGCCAGGAAGTTGGCAACAGCCAATGCAGAAAGGAAATGATGAGTGGGGTTGGCAAGTGTGCGATGTGATGTGGACAGGAAACACCTCAATCTGACCTGAAGAGGATGCTTCAAGTCTGTGCAAGCAAATGGAGTGCCAAAAGGACAGCAGTTTGCTTAAGTTTTCTCTGAAATCAGTACACTAGTGCTTCTCTGAAGTGCCTGTACACTAGTTTGCAGCATGAGGAACAGGCAGGAGTAATTAGATGTCTGTTACAGGGCTACAACCTCCTTTGGTTAGAGATGTGGGGTAGCTAACTAAAGTGCTGCAATGGGTGAACAGAGGCTTATTAGTAAACCTTCTTAGGAATGATGGATACAGATGCATCCACCACTTGGACGGTCAAGATGGTGGGGAGAGAGGATTGCCCTTGATGTGAAAACAGCAGATGGGTGATGAGCCAGCTGACAGCTCGTAAGTCAGAATCATTGGGCAGACCCAAATCAGTAATATCATGAGGAAATACTGGATTTTATGGCCTTCTTCAGACAGCTGTAATAAGCCTCATGTGCAGAGGCCCTTGTGCTCATGCAGACTTCAACCATTTTTCAAGGATCATTTCCCTCCAAATTCTAGATTGGCCCACCACAATGTGCAGACAGCCAAAGGCAGCAGAGAGCTCCTGAGAATCTCAACTATTAAAAAAAGAATTAGAAGAGGTGGCAGGAGGGACACTTGACTCAGGAGGAATACAGAGATACAGTCCAAGTGCGGGATGATGTGTTGGTGTTAGGTACAACAAAACCTATTTAAAGCTGAATGTGACAGGGAATCTACAAGGTAATCAGCCTTACTTCAATCTCTGAGAAGGTAATGAAGCAAAAAAGATTGGAAGTACTTTCCAGAAAGATTTTGGCACTTCCTCCTATAACTTTCTCATACACATATTGAAGAAATACAGAGTAGATTAGTGGATAGTAAGCAAGGTGGATTGTAAACTGGCTGAACTGGCGGGATCAAAGGGCTGTGATCTTCAGCACAAGGTCCAGGTGATACCAACCCCTAGCAGTGTCCCCCTGGGGTTGATACTGGGGCCAGTGCTGGTTAACATGTTCATCAATTACCTGGAATATGGGCCTGAGTGCACATGAACAGGAGGAGTGGCTGGTACACCAGATGGTTATGTTGCCATTTCAGAGCCACAACAGCCTGGACAAATGAGCCAGCAGAAAGGTCATGAAGAGGGAAAGGCAGAAGTCCTGTATGTAGGAAGGAATAATCCCATCCATCAGCACAAGCTAGGGGCCAACTAGCTTGGAAGCAGCTCAGCAGAGACTCTGCAAAGGAGGGAATGGAGAACTTGATCATTAACCAGCCAAGTGCCCTCGTGGCAAAGGCAAAGGCAGTCAGCAGATGCCTGGTTTGTGTTAGGGAGAGTACTGCCAGAAGGCTGAGAGGGCTGATCCTTCTCCTTCACTCAGTACTGGTGAAGCCATTGAGTGCTCGGCACAGTCCTGGAATCCCCAGTGCAAGAGAGACATGGACATAGGTGGAACAAGTCTGTTTACAGGCTGTGAGGATGATTAAGGGTCACATGAGGAAAGGCTGAGAGCTGGGACTCTTCAGCCTGGAAAAGGCTCACATCTGATCCTGTCAGTAAAGAAGATGGAAATAGACTCTTCTCAGTGGTACGAGCCATAAGTTAAAGTACATGAAGTCCTGCTTAACCATTAAAAAAAAAAAAACAAGAAGAAGAAAGAAACTCCACATTTTCAGTCTGAGGGAGACTAAGCATTGGAACAGGCTTTCCAGAGAGGTTGTGGAGTCTTGGCCCTTGAGGATAAGATCAGATTTAACACAGCCCTGAGCAACCTGCTCTAGCTGACCCCTTCTTGGAGAAAGGGGGCTGGACAACCTCCAGATATCACTTTCCGCCTCCATGAGTCTGTGATTCTGTGTCAGTGTGGTCACCTTCCCAAACTCACAACCAAAGTGCAGGGACCTTTCATAGTGTTACATGTAGACTTGTGTTCACTTGATGGGAGCCCTCATCTGTTTTAGCTACATTACAAGAATGCATTCACATCCATAACAGAAAAGGATCATGACCTACAAGCCCTGGAGTGCTGTAGGAACATGTGTATGCCGCACTGCGCCAGAAACATTGGGAACTGCTGATGGAGGAGAGTCTTCTAGTTAAAAAGCCTAAGCAGAGACATTATAATTAGCTATGGACTCAAAGCTATATTTGCTGGCAGTAGAACTCCCAAGAAGAATTACTCTGACTTACAGTAATTTTCCACTGAGGATTTCAAACTTCACCAAAAAAAATTTTTTTATGAGTTCATAACATAAGAGCAGAGATGAGAACACTCCCCAGGAAAGTTTTCTCTGCTGGAATATTTCTGTAATATTTTTGCATCCTTTCTCCACTCTGATTACATACAAGACTGTATTTGCTGGCAAAAGGATTAGGAAAACTGAAAAAACATTGACATACTCTTCAGAACTAATGATGAAAAGAAACGGCTATTTAGTTTCCAAAATATTTCTATTTGTCAGATTTTTTTTTTTATTTTGCAGTTTTGAAACAGAAAATGGGGGGAGAGAGCAAAGAAAAATAAAAAGAAAATACCACTTGAGTCTATCCTGTTGACACTGGCACTTGTAAAGGAAAGCAGAGCTAGAGGTTTGCTCTCCTGCTCTGAATTAAACAAAGAAGGGAATTGAATTTAAGTCTCCAGTTAATGCCCTGTGGGTTAATTTATGGACTATGTTAGGCAAAAAAACCAAAAGTCTGTGGGGCTAATATGACTTTACTATGCCTTTACCATATCAAGCACTAAAATAGTTCAAAAACTGGCACACTTCATCTTCTTAGCAGAAAATAACCGTTATATTTTTTAACATTTTATGGAAAAGAGAAAAACAAGCAAAAAAGAAGCTGAAAGCTGAAAGGAGGTATTTCTAGATGGGAGACTGTTCGTTTTACCATGGAATCTTTTCTATCACCAAGCACATTTTACAGGATGATAACAGTGCTAGGAGAAGTCCTTTATAGGACAGCAAACCATTTTGTGGGATGAACTAGGTTAATTTAAAAAACAAAACAGAAAAAGACAAAATAAGGAGCACCAAAAACATCAAAAAGGTAGAACATATAATACCTGTTCATGAATCCTACACCACATGGCACAGTCATATGATATACATATACATACCTGCACATATGCACTGCTATGTCCTGCATCACTCCTGTTTGCAGACACACCACAACGAGCTTTAAGCTAAGTACATAACTGTTGTTGTCAGCATAATCACAGCATCTCAGTGCAGTCTGGGAGACCTACTGGGGAAATTTACCCAAGACCCATTGGTAATCTCTGCTAAGGCCAACACTTCCAGAATACTAATAACTATATTTGAAATAGAACATTTAACTTACTATATTGGCACAAGACATACTTATTCAATACTACTGAAAGATATTCTCTTAACTCATAATTCATCATGGACAGAAAAAGAAAAGGAGCAGATTATAAAGCTGATAAAGAGGCAGCAACCTTGTACATTTACACCACTTTTACCATCACCTAAGAAACATCTATCTGCATCTTTGTTCAAAGGTTCCCAGCACAGTATTTCAGAAGAGCGGTCTCACCTGGCTAGGAAGCAGTCACAGCAGAGGTCAGGGAGCCTGTAAGAGTGAGACATTAATTTCAGACAACCAGACATCCTCCAGGATCCCTTCTTACTTGAACTGTCTGAACAGTCTCTGTCTCTCTCCCAAGTCCAAGATACTCAAAGCCCCAAATGCCATGAGGGATCCCAGGACATGGCAAGAGCCATGAAAGTCAAGCTCTTCAACCTAGCTTTCCCTCCAGAATGGAGAGATGTAAATGGATCGACATCTAATTGTTTCAACCACCGTGTTGTTTAATCACCAATTAGACCTCATTTCTCATCTGCTAAGTTCAACCTATTGATTTCCAGTCACACACTCTTCTTGTTTACGGTAAAGACAAAGGCATGCCTCCTGTCAGCTCAGAGGAAACAGTAACTGTGGCCCCATGTGTACCCCATGCAGCAGCCCCATCAGCACACATCTCTGCCTGTGCCGTGCCCAGATGCCCACGTCAGGAGCAGGGCATTTTATTTCAGGCATAGCTGCACAATAACAAGTCTGAAAGCTCTGGGCTGAAGCTGGCTCAGAGCAAACATCTGACTATGCAGATACTATAGTCGAAAGCTGCCCTGGGGTTGTGCCTGCAGAACTCTCTGTTCGCATTAGTTTTCTGACTTTCTCAGACTTTTCTTAGAATAATTTTACATAACAGATTGGGATGGCACTTGGGGTAGGTGCAGCAGCATAACCCTTTATATAGGGGTTGTATAGAGGCCTCTGTACAGCAGAAGTACCAAACTAAAAGCAACACTCATCTTCAGTGCCTGGCTGTCAGCTGTTCTTGGATGAATATATTTTTTAGCACCTTGTCAGTATTCCTGATGGTCAGGCACCTTCTTAAGAAAGTTTTTAAATCATTGTTTCGACACAATGATTTGGTTTCAACAAAATAGTAATTCCTGACAAAAAAAATTTGTGCATTCATTAATGCTGAGCAGCTCCATCAATTTCTTAAAATAAGCAAAAGTAACAGCACCAGAAGCAATGAGCTGCAGTCAAATGCATAGTAGAGGCAGGAAAAAAGGCAAAAAGTGACAATGTAGCCAAGAAACTCTAAAAAAGGTTTGCATTTATTCCCTGGGTATTTTATATGCTGACCAGTATAAACCTACTGTTTTTGCAAGACATTAATTCATCTCAGCTACATACTGTACATTTTCTTGTTGCTGTGATCTGAATGGGTCATTCTTATCTACCACTTCACAGTTTATACATCTTATTGATACTACAAAATTAAATTCTTAGCAAAAGGACAGTCTGTCATTTTGTGGAAAGTAATCTACACAAAGCTATGCTTCTGTTAAATTATCTGTACCTATCAAAATAATCTGATTACTTCTAAGCTTCCCTAAACTATTCAGAAGGAGAAAATTCTGTTAGGAGTTAGGATTTTTATGTCATTCTAATGTGCTTAACAAGATAAATCATTACAGAATTCAAACACTTTGGCAACATATATCCCTGGCAGGGGAATGGACATTAAAATGGCAACAAAATCCGTTTCTCATGCTCAGGAGACACCCTAGAGGGCTGTCCTGGAACAGAACTTCAGTTCTGTATGGGCTTAAGTCAGATAAAACCAGTTGAAGGAAATAAAATAGAATGTTGGAGAACAGACATTTCAGCAGTTCCTATGAAGAAAGGAAAAAATTGCAAACCTACCATCACAGATAGCTGTAGAGACACAAGCTGATTAACGAAAAAATAAAGCACCTGATCCTGTGTTTGGCTAGATGCTGAAAAGCGAAGTCCATTTTTTTAGAAGAACAAGACGACAAAGATACAATCTGTTTAGAACAAGAATGTAATTTTCAGTTGCATGTCCACTTTCAGCAAGTGCAGTTGCTGCAGGAAAAACAGAAATCGAATCGCACTTGCTGCTAAATACATATTTAATTGCTTATGTTTTTTTTATATTTTGTTTTGCACCAGACTGTTTACTCTGCTCATGATGATGTGGAATTAGTGTTGCTAAGTTTTCTGCTTCCTTTAAGCAGTCCTAAAGTGCCGCCTAGTGCACATTTAAGGCACCATCCCTGCCTAACACAGCAGTGCCAGGGCTGAGCATGCAGAATATTCTGGCAGATTTAATTTCATGTAAAAAGACTTCATTATCTCCCTCCAGTCCATTTCATCAAATTTTGGGGGCTGAAGTGGATTCTGCATCTCTAGGAATGTGTATTAGTAGAAGTTAATCCAGTAAAACTCTAGATTGATGTAACAGCAGAAGTTGTACTAGTGCTATCTAGCCTTCTAACCTGCACAGCTGTGACAGAGGAGGGAGGGCTTGTCAGGGAGGCTGGAGCACTCTGGGACTGGCTCTCAGCACCAGCTCCCACCAGGATACTTGCAGTAACATCAATCTAACGCAGCAGGCTGGACCCTGCCCAGGGGCCATCAGCCCCACAGAGACAATCCAAGCCCCAGACCCTCTGTCCTCTACTCAGCAAGAAAGGATGAGCCCTATGGCTCTGTTTAGACTTAGGAAAACAAACCTTAAGGAGTGGATTGATCTCTTCTGAGGCTTTGGAAGAGAGTGCCGGGGCCTGATACTCTCCCTAGAGTCACAGCTGGCTGCATCAAACTAAGCAGCTACAGCAACAGATATTGCTGAAAACTGCAGTTATTTAACCACACACAGACATAGCATTTTACATCATCCTAACTGCTCGTGTTTTCCCTGGGAGTGAACAAATCACCAGTGCTCTGTGGTAAAGTGAAGGAAAAGAGAAATTGTTCCTTTTTTTTAATCACAAAGAGCTGTGACTTACTTAAAATCCTGTCAAGAACTACATGTAAAAATCTGAAATTACCTGAGCTTTTAGCTACCTGACATTTGCTCGAGCCACAGACTTCTTTCTCCCTTACAAAACCATGTACACTCCAAATGAGCTCTGCTTTTCCTTCACTAATAATCTTAACACTGCAGTGGTATGAAAGAGCTTGTTTCTCAAATGCTTAAATATTACTCTTGATGTATAGGGATCTACCCGTCTTTTGTGATATGTTGTGATAAGCTAATTTCTTCTGCAAAGCTTTCCTGCCAATAAATTGTACTGAAGGAAATCATAGAATAAGGATCCTCAAGTCCTACACCCAACCCTTCACAGCACCATCCCTAAGAGTCACACCCTGTGCCTGAGAGCATTGTCCAAACACTTCTTGAACTCTGTCAGGCTTGGTGCTATGATCACTTCCCTGGGGAGCCTGTTCCAGTACCTAACCTCCCTCTAGGTGAGGAACCTTTGCCTAATATCCAACCTAAACCTCCTCTAGCTCAGCTTCAGCCCATTCCCTTGGGTCCTGTCACTGTCTCCACAGAGCAGAGATCAGTGCCTGCCCCTCCTCTTCTCCTCATGAGAAAGTTATAACCTCAATGATGTTTCCCCTCAATCCCCTCTTCCCCAGGCTGAGCAGACCAAGTGACCTCAGCCATTCCTCATACCACTTCACCTCAACGCCCTTCATCACCTTTGCTGCCCTCCTTTGGACACTCTCTAATAGTTTTTTACCTTTCTTTTACTGCAGTGCCCAGACCTGCCCCCAGCACTCGAGGTGAGGCCGCCCCAGCTCAGAGCAGAGCAGGACAATCCCTCCCTTGCCCAGCTGGCCATGCTGTCCCTGATCCCTCAGGACACGCTCAGCCCTCCTGGCTGCCAGGGCACTGCTGGCTCATATCCAACTTTCCATTGACCAGGACCCTCAGGTCTCTTTTTGTGGCACTGCTTTCCAGCCTCTCATTCCCCAGTTTGAACCTACATCCAGCGTTGTCCCACCCCACGTACAGAATCCAGCACTTTTCCTTGTTGATCTTCACATGGTGGTGATTGCCCACCCTCTGATTTGTCCAGGTCTCTCTGCAGGGCCTCCCTGCCTTTGAGGGAGTCAACAGCTCCATAATCTGCAAACTTGTTCAGTCCCTTCCAGTCCTGTATTGAAGTAATTTATGAAGATGTTGAAGAGGACAGGGCTGAGGATGAAGCTCTGTGGAGCCCCATTAGTGACAGGTCACCACTCTCATGTCTACCCATTCACTGTAACGCTTTGTGCCTGATCTGTGAGCCAGTTGCTAACCCATTACATGAAGTGTTTATTCAGCTGTTTGCTGGAAATTTGGTAAACTAGAGCTGTAAACAACATTTTCAGCTGGATAATTATAAAAAAATATTGAGAGTCCTGTGGCTATCACTGTTGCAAATAAACCCAAAACCAATTGAGGATCAATAACACATCCAGCTGACAAATCTCAGTGACAAGATGTCCATAAAATTAGAGCAGCAGCATCTGCTTTCCCCCTGCTGCCTCACAGAAATCACTTCAATCTTGTCTGTTTAGATATTTAGCATTTACATTGATGAGATGAATCTAAATTCCCAGGCAGAAGTCACTGTACCTATACATCAAGAATATTTTAACTTCTTTTCATTTTCTCTTTGGGATTAAATCAGAGTTCATAGTATGCCTCTGCCTTTTGTGGTTTTATTAATTTGTGCCTAATTACTTATAGAGCTATTTTGGTTTGACATTATTTCTACTTGAGCTCTGTTAAAAGATCTTCAGCAGCTGTTCCAGATAAGTGTAAGCATTATTTCACATCCATTTTATCATCAGAATTAATGAAGAGAAAGAAGCACCTGACTTATTGTGTAATCCAGGGCAAGCGGTTTTTCTCTCTGCTTAGTTTCTACATCAGTACCACCTTCACAAAGACTTATCAAGAGTCATTTTTTCCTATTCATACAGCACTAATCACACCCAAAAAATGCCAAGAAAATAACCAGCCCTCTTTTCTGTGTCTTTTAATGGTGTATTTAAAATTGGTGTAGTTGTGGAATCCAAATATTTTAAAGTGTCATTAGACTACAGATAACAGGACCCAAAAGATCGTTAGTCCATCTGGTCAAACCAAGACAATAAGACTTTATACTACAAGATTTGAAAACACCCTATAATGTCACAGCAAGAACTGCTATGCAGTAATGAATTAATTTATTTATATTTGCCACAAGCAGCTTGTTCTCTCATTCTCTTCCCTGTAACCAAATTACATATGCAAAGTAGGATCTGGTAGGATTGTTTTTTCCTGCATAAATATATACATGCTGCTGTGTGCCTATTTTAGAGAAGTCAAGGTCAAAAAAGTATACTTTCCATTTGAAACAGAAACTCCCACTGTGGTTCCTATAGAAGATTATTTTAAAGTCTCTGCTGAAATAGACCTTATTTGCCTGAACAGCCAAAGCGACAGTACCTGAAGGCTTTCTTCTGAAAGTTGTGCTTGGTGGAGTGTTGAATGGACCCAGCCTTTAAACACCTTCAAGCTCTAAGGGGTTCAAATTTGGTCAAAGAAACTGAGATCAATATCACTGAAGGGCTGCTTGCAAGAAGCCACTGAAGCTGTCCAGTCTAGTCTCACCCTCCAACCAGGATTATCAGCAGAACTGAATCAGGTCATCAATGGAAAAGTCCTCAAAAATGGTCAGTCACCTGGCTGGGTGCTGCACTGCACTCCTAGGAAGAAAGGTTGGCTGACTTGACCCTCCCCATGCAGAAATCATGATCATTACCTCCTGATCTATCATTTGTACCTTCTGAAGAATTTTGGTTCTCTCATTTTCATAACTCCCCATATTGAAGTAGTTATAAATATCTACTAGATCACTCCTAGTCTCTACCTGACTTTATACAAGCCCAGCTCCCTCAAAGAGTACATTCCTGCAGTCCATCTTGGTGGCCCACTGACAGACTATCAATAAATAAGTTATGTATTTACTTTATTGAAACATGGCTGTGTTCTGAATAAAACTTCCTAAGTCACTGGGATTTATATTTAAACATGCTCTAATGGTGTAGACTCCAAAGCTGCATCATCTGCTGGGCAGGACAGTACAGAGAATGATTGAGGGTCCTTCAGATCTTACTGTACAAGAGCACACACAGAGAATTCATGCTCCCCATAGAGAATACTGTACTGTGGCTGAAATTACTTCAATGTACACCTCAGGTCTAAACTAAAACTCTTTTGTGTATATTGTTAACATTCCATATGGTTGTGGTTCGGCCCCTATCCCCAGATCATTTTGATTGGACTCATATAACCTTACACAACTGAACAATGCACTATAACATGCATTAAATTGCTCATATCTTAGCTCAGCTCTTTCTAGATATTGTCAGGTTTCATAATGTCACAGTCAACTACACCACCCCAATGGATCTTTGTAATGACTCCAGGTAAACTTTCAGCAGATCTGGAAGACGATTGACCCTCCTGAGAGGATGGAGCCATATATGAAAGATCAGTTAGCAGAAGCATGATTCTCTTTACACTATTGTTTGTCTTGGACCAAGTATTTACAATTTCAGGATTTACAACTAAAATCTAAAGTGAAAACATCAGCGGAATAACCATAGCTACAGTTTCATTAATAAACTGAAGAGTTAGAAATTAGAATGTGGAATGTATTTTCAGTATACAATCTAGTGTTCAGCTCAGAGCAAGAGCAGCAGAGTCTGGCCTGCAAAGTACCCCTTGAACACCACCTAAAGCTTAGGCCAACATAGGATCTACTTCTTACAGCTCTCGTGTCAGTCACTTCCTTTCCAGTCACTGGTCTAAAAATTGCCTTTTTATCCCTGAACATTTTCACTTCAGAAAACCACTTAAGTAGCTTTAGTTCAGGACTGTGTCAGCTCCACTCTAGTCTGAGCTACATCATATTTTCCTCAGTCAGACCTTTTTTGATCCAATGCATCCAGTTCACTGGCTGTTTTGACATCTGCATTCTGAGAGCCATGCTATTCCAAAATGGCAGAAAAAAAAATACAAATTAACATACTGCTAGAAACAGAGAGAATCTGCAACAAGATTTATGATAGACACCACATCTCAAAATTTTATGTTAAGCATTGAAAGATGGAATTCTATTCGTAGGTTGTATTGTCCAGTTTCTAGTTGCTGTTCTGCAATTTTGCACATGCATGCAAACAAGTGAGAAAACAATATTTTACTTTTCTCTCCCAAAAGAAAAACATTTTAATCCTGGATCTGAAAGCACCAATGTACAAAGGCCGCTTAAAGGCAGTAATAAAAACCTAACACCTACCCTACCTGCCAATATCTGTGGTGCAGATAACTCAGCTAGAATCACCAAGGGTTTGGCTTAGTTTTAATCTAGCAACTGTTTCAGAGGATTTCCATTACTTTTACACAAATGCGAATGTTTTCCATGCATCATTGCATACCAGCAACATTTTCCAATGTCTTTCTTCAATAAATTTTTACAGAAGACCACAGCAGGAAATTCTGCATGCCCCATTGGGCTAGCAATCATTAAATATACAACATCCTAATGAAAAGCAGTTTAGAGTACCAGCAAAGAACTTTTCACACATTGACAACCAGTTTCTCAGCTTTTGAAAGCCTCATAAAAAGGCTTCCAGCTGCCATATAGTATTTGCAACCAAACAAAAACTAATCTTTGGCAAATGTCTTTGCAAAAAATAACTACAGAGGATAATAAAGTGGTTAAAAACAGTCACACCAAGGGTAAAAACAAACACTAACCCAATCTTTTTTAGCCTTCATTCCTATTTTGAATTGATATGACTCACTCTTCCACATCATTCTCCCACCTGTGCAAACTTGGAGGCAAAATACCAATTTCAGTCCTTCAGCACAGACAAATATGACAACTGTCCTGTACTCAGCCAAATTTCACACATCTCAGCATTCAATAGCACAGAACCCAAATTTAGTTCAGCTGAAGCTTAGTACAGACTGACACAGTAGTATTTTGACATTCAACTATGTTTTTCATAAATTTATGATCAATTCATGAGTAAATCTCATTTCATAAGCAAGACAAGGGAGTGCAGTTTCTCAAGGCTCTCGCCTTCCCTTTCCCTTTGGCTGCACAGGGACCTCTGACAGCCCTCAGGGCAGCAGGACCATGATCATGGTCTGGACATCAGTGATAGAGAGCAGAAGCCTTTTCCAAGGGCTTGTATTTCACTGTTTTCCAGCTGCAGGAGCCAGTCAGCAAGGCACACAGCAGTGCTAACCCTCTCCAGCACAGCACAGAGAGGAGGGGTAAGACTGCACCCAGAGGGGGAACACCTAGGGGCAAGCGAGGCCAGGGAAGTTGAATGGAGAGCATTTGGGGTTGTTATGGGCTGGGCATCAGCAAGGCAGCTGGGGCCACGCTTGGCAATGCACCAATGTACAAATCCAACCTGGCAGGAGTAACAAAAGAGTCAGATGATTTGAATCAGCATCAAAGGCTTTATCACAATCCCCCATCCAAATCCTACCCAAAAAGTATCTTGGCATTTGGAAAGGAAACTTAAAATGATACTTGTGGAAGAAGGCCTTGTGGCAGCTGGACTACCATGCTGCACTCTCAGTAAAAATCAGTCTTTCCCCCAACCCAAGCCTGTATTCCCAGACAGCAAGCTGCAACTTTCTCAGAGAAGATAGTGGGTTTGTAGCTATGTGATATGACTCAATACACAGCCAAAGGCAATGGCACATATCTGACCTATTTTAAACTACAAAATGTGGAAACAACTCTCAGCAAGAAAATATGAGCTTTACTTTCAAGAGCAGGGAGGCCAAAGCAGTCCAGTTATTTACCACCCAAGATGCTAAGGAGGAAAAATAAGTCTCGCTTCCAGTGTTGTTACAGAATCTCAGAAATATTCATGTCTCTAAATACTAGATGATGTTCCTAATACTCTTCACTAATGCTCCCCTCATTTTTTCCTGGTCACCAGCAAGCTTAAACTACAAGTATCTTGAACTGATCTCATTTAATATAGGAAATTTTTTTTCTAGATTGTGTTACATTATTTTCTTATTTACTTTGAAAGTAATATATTATTTAAACATAAATTAGTTGGGATCACAAAAACGCAATGTCAGAAATAGTAGAAAGACAAATGTATATTTAACTTTCAGCTATTTTTTAATTTTGTAATTCCACAAGAGAAAAAACAGACTTTTCCTGCTCCATATCAAAGCAAGCAAAAATATCACTAATGTGGAAATAGTACATTGCAAATATTTAGAAATTGTTTCTCTAATCCTTTTAACCTATCCCCATGAACTCCACATAAAAAAACAAAGAAACAAACAAAAGAAAAGAAAAAAAAAACACAAATAGAGCCTTGTTTTAAGCATTTTTTACTTAAACTTTTTCCACTTTGCATTTTTAAGTATAGGGAACAAAATTTTTATGTGCTGCATTTGGAACTTACACTTAAAAAAAACCAATGGGTACGTATTTTTTCTTGTCCTGCTCCCTCTTTCTAAGGAACTTGTGCAAGAATCACCTTTTAGCATATCTGCTGAGCTTATTGGCCTGGTCATTAAAAAAAAAAGCAAAGTAAAAACACAGATGTCTGCCATTAGAGCTACCTAAAGTAGCAAGAGTCAGCCAGGAGCCTGCCTCCAGTGACATCTGTGAAGATGTCCTTTCAAAAAAAGGAAATGTTTGCTCCCTCTCATCACTGATTTTCATAAGATTCATTGGCTGAGACAGCTATTCATGCACAGCAGTTATGATCCCCTCAGACTTTCACTGACCTTCAGGGAATTATAAAAGAAGGAACCAATTTCCAGTTCTGGAAAGGAGGAGGGAGAAAGACAAGCCCCCTCTCACTGTGTAAAGGTAAATACTTCAACAGAAAGAGCTCTGATGTTATGAAAGAATTCCTAACAGCAGGAAAGAAGGCATCAAATCAACTGCTGTCATTTTAAATATTTCCTACAAAGGAGGAAATACGCTTTAGTGCAATGAGATATCCAGCAGTGGATTTTTATGTAGCATGCTCAAGAATTAATCTCCATGTTCAACCCTGCACTACTACAGCTGAGTCAGCACCATTCTTTTAAATGACCTGATTCTGCAATGGCATTATTAATATCATGAAAATTACTTTCCTCCTTGCTGTTTTGTGCTATCAATGGAAAGCCACAGAAGCAAAATGCATTAGCTCTCACAGGTCTCCTCTAGGATTATTTGCATCAATACAAACTGAATTAATCATGGAGACATTTGAATAATCACCAGTTGCGTGATAGTGCCAGAGCTGTGTCAGGAGCTGTGGTTCACTTCTGTAAAATGTTGCGTTTTATTTGTGTCATTGTCATCTGAACCGTGCATATTTTATCATTCCCTATCAGGATGATATCTCGCAATCTACACTGTTATTCCTTTTTATTTCTTGGCATATTTTATATATACTGCCTGCTTTCTGTTCTCTAATGTTCAATCCTAAATTTTTAAGTGGCACATACTTAAATTTATGAATCTGAAGAGGGGAATTAATTCTAAAAAATATCAGCATAACAGAGACCCCCTTTGTTCTGAAAGACATTGACTCAACCTTTGATTTGTAGTGTTTTGTATAACTCTAGGCTTTAACTGCAAAGAGGAGAACAACTAGAGAACCAGAGGATTGCTCTGATGGTCAGTAAAGTTTAGCTCTTATTTCTGAGCACTGCAATAATTCAAGCAGACTGCAAATGTTAAGAGTAAAGTACTTTGGAAAAAAACACTCATGACAAAATTGACCAGTTCTAATCCTATTGGATTAGTAACCAGTGGGTTCAAGGCATTTGTGGAGCCTGTTTAGCAACCAAAATTCTAAAAACTTCAGTATTTCTAGCAATATATTAGTAAATATTTTAAATTCAAAAGAGGTTCAGATAGCTAGAGTCAGAATTCTGATGAAAGTGCTATAGGGTTTGTCAACATATTTAATCTGCAAAACGAATTTTAAAATATACTTCATGAAACAAAAGCAAGCAGACTTTTCATAAGACAAAGAACATACTAGGAACCTATCAAACATTGTGATATACTGCTGAAAAAAATGCACCTCCCTCAAAAATAGTACATATATACAAATTAAAGAGATTCAACAGGCATGAGAGTTACAAGCTGTCTTACACACACAAACACAAAAGCAGGAGTCAAATTACCTGTACTGAAAATTATAGAAACACACATTTACGTCCCATGGTTCAAGCAAGTTTTAAACTATGAAAGAAAAATATCCTTATCAAAGGGAATTCAGAATAACCAACTATGGTTGCCACAGGCTTTGGAAGAAGGACAGCCACAATCTCATCCATCTTGCCCACCACTTTTCTGAGTCTTTCCAGCTTCCAGGCCCCTGCTGCAACAGTATGGTAAGATAAACATGATTTCCCAGAGACACAAAATTTCATGATGCAAACACCCTCTAAGCAAAACTATGGAAATAGTATCACCATACCAACAATAATAAAACTGGAACAGCAAAAAGCTGCAGTGTACTAAAAAGCATCCAATCAAAGGAAACACTGACTTTCAGTGGAGTAAATATATTCATCTCTGCCCGAAAGGAGGCAAGACCTGTCATTTGGGAGGGTAAAGGCACTTCATGAAAGTACCACAGCCAATTTATCCAAACATTCAACTGAGCTATTTTTCATTAATTTTCTTCTGAAATGCTTTTTTCTTTCTTGTATGTGGAACACAATGCTTCACAGAAGTCCACATGGGGAAAAAAAATCAAGTGTTTAATCCTACCCTGTTACTGTACAGCTCCAGTTACCATAACAACTTGCTGTAGCTCTTCTCATAATAGGCTTAGGGTAGCTTGTCCATTAAACCATTCTGGAACTTCAGCTAATACACTATTCTGCATCCATGCAGCTCCTCTGTTGCCAGAAATTTATTTCATTTTAAGCGTAAATATAGATCACAGTATTTGAGATTTTATGGCTAGAAAAGCCAGACTACAGGAAAGATAGCACAACCATCATTTATCAATATGGCATTGCATTAATCATTAATAAAAACCCCAAAACACAGCCTACAGCTGTTCATCAAATGCTTCAATATTTCACTGTGCTTGCAACAGGAAATAAAGTATTTTAAATATGTGTGAATTTGTAGCTATATTTTCAGTTGCGTCACCAGTTCATTTACAACAATCTGTAGTTTTTAATTTCTAGATTTGAGAATTAAATGTTATTTAAGCCTGTAATATATTTCAACTCTTTCTCAGATATCTTTTATCGCTGTCTTTTGAGAAAGTACTCCAGCTATAGAAAATGTCTGTGAAATCTGCCAAAATGCTGTGGGTAAAGTTGGAAATCTGGTACTAATTTTTTTTCTCCATTTCACAATACAGATATTCTTTCATAACATTTATTGTTAAATATCAGCTTCCCTCTAGCACAATTTTGGTAGGAAATGTTTGTAAAAAGGCTAAGATGGAACTTGATGTCAAAGTACTAGGTTGAATGATCCTCAAAATATCTTTTAGCTGTTTTGAGCACTAATAATTATTTAATGAAATTACACTATCTATTAAAGATAATTAGTCACAGTGTTTCAATGCAAGAGAAAATATGTACATCCAGGCTGGTCTGCCATTTGGTGTTCCCAGTCAAACACATTGGAGTAAAGGTGCTAGGCAAATGCAATTTTCAAATGTTCGGAGTCCTTTAGATACCCTCTACTGTCAGGCAGGGTAAAAGACTAAATTTAAAGCTCCAGAATTTTTTTCTCTTGAAGGAGAGAATAAACCTTTTTCTCCAGATGACAAATTTAAATACAGACAGCTCCATTTTTCGCTCTGCAGAAAGCCTTAAAACCTCCTTTTCAGCAGGTCATAAATGGGAACTCACAGGTTTTCCCCTATAGCTGATGCTCAAGACCCATCCACAACCCCAACAAAATTTTACTCCTCTGGCTCAGGCCCTTGGAGCAGGCTGCACTCTAATCCTGTATCTGGTTTTAGTGCAACAATTCTAGCAAATTCTTACTAATACCAGGAATCTGCCTATTAGATCCAAGACCCAGAGGCAAAGTAGACAAGGAGTGGTACCCTCTCTAATTCTACAGGACAACAGGATAACTTCCACAAGAATTGTGTGAAAGTCTCTGCCCTGCTTGCTGCCTACTCCCATCTCTCAAAATGCATGTGCAGGTGGGAACCAGGATGAAGGTGGGCAATAGCCTTACTTACATATATGAAAACTCCTCACAGTTTCACTGGTATTCCAAGCAATTATTAAGACATTTTCTGTACCTTGTCAACTGTTACAACAAAATTAGAGTCCATTTATTGTTTTTGAAATTTCTTTGTTTCCTTTTTAAATGAATTTCCTACTTTAAATCCTATCCAGCAGAAGCTTATTTCTATCGAAATCATTTGTATCTGCAAAGTTCTATGAGTTATTCAAATTTGAGGTGTGTTATTTTGTGAAGTTTGAACTTTAAATCATTCCTAAATCAAAGCCAACAACGTGGCATATTTGGACTCAATTTTATGTGCAAAGACCGTTATTATCTAGTCGGCAATCTCCTCTCAATTTTAAGTATTTTAAAAAGATCACTGAGGGAAAAATTCTGCAGTGTTTCAGTCAATGCATACAAGTCATTAGCTAGCAGAATGTCTGACCTTAACTATGGATAGAATTTTGTCTGTTTAATTAACAAGTGATGAAGAACAGCCAGAATTTTTGCATGTAAGCATCCTAAGTGGCTCTAGTCCAATTGATTAGTATTTCCTGAGCAGAAGTGGCAGGCTAGCAAACACCACTTTGCAGATGTCAGCTCACTCTGGCATCAGTAAAGTCTCTACTAAAAACTTGCAAAGGACATCTAAGTACAATAAGCAGATCTTTATTTCGGACCATTAAAATGCTGGAAATTGCTGTGTCATTAAAACCAGCAAAATGGATATGAAAAGCAATTATTTCTACCTTTAAATAAAAGTGTACTTGAATCTTCCTTGGAAAAATAGCAGCATAAAATTCTTGAAAAATCACTAATCTGTTTAACATGGTCCAACTTAATAGGGCAAATTCCTCAATATGCAGCCTCCTGTGGAGGATAAGTCAAAGTGAAAGATCAAGAACAGGTGATGAAATGACACAGTAGAACCTGAAGGTTACCACTCCCTTACAACTATAGTTAACTCTATGGTCAAGTTAACAGGTTTTTACTATATACAAATTAATGCCCTGTTTCTATTTTAAAAATTCGTATCAATCACTGGCCAGTCCGTTTACATGAGGGAACAAATAAACATTCCTTTAGGATCACATTGCAAAATCCAAAGCTGTTGTCCAAGACTCTACTTTGTAAAACAGTCTGAGCACAACTTGTAGGCAGGGTGAGAACGAACTTCCTGGGAATTCTATGTAAATGCAAGATTTGGAAAAACACATAGGAGCTGTGAGGTTCTGGCACAAGGAATGATGGAAGCCCAAAAGAATTTTAGTTAGCAATAGCCTTAGAAGGCCTGGAACACAGAAACTGCTTCCTGTCAAGTAAAGCTAGACTTCCATACATCTTCATACACCTGTCATACATAGGTATAGGACAGTGCCAGAGAAATGCTTGCCTCATCTGGACCCTCCTCTGAAGAAGCCCCAGTGGGGGCAATCACTAAAAACAAGAATTCCAGAGACATTCATATCCTGAGATGCTGTAACAGCTATATATCTACAAAAAAACATTGAGAACTAGGTGCAAAGCCACATCCAAGTATACATGCAAAGTCTTCTCTATTGTCATAGCATGAACAGTGAGTTTGGCCAAGTGAGTTTATCCTTTGTGCTCTTCTAAGCACAGGTTTTTTGCTGTATCTCTTACCAAGCAGCTGGATGTTGCATCAATTCATAATACCCTGAGTATTACCACTTGCAAATTACTTCCAAGGGAATGAGTACTCGGGAATTTGTCGGAGACCTGATTAGATGGTGAAATGAATCAGTGTTAGAACTGCAGCAGACTTTGATCAGTTTAAAAATGGCTTGTTTGAACATCTGAAATCATTAGCGAGGTGCAAATGGGAGTGATTTAATATAGTGTTGAGAGCAATTAGATTGGAGCTCATTTTGTAGTGTCTATTGAGAACATTATTTTTATCTGGTTTAGAAACACTATAATACTTGCATAATAGATGCGACACCCATTCTCCTTGAGCATTGTTATAGATGTCTTTTCAGTAATATTCATACATGTGAAAGCAGCAGTAAAAATAGTATTTGCTCTTGATCTTTTTCTGGGAGAAGGCTGAAGATTTTGGTGGATCAAATACTTGTTCAGCCTTCCAAGCTCTTTAGACATTTATCCAAAGATCTACTAAAGCAGTCAATGCAGATGGAAATGAAACTTTAAGACCTAGCTCTACAAGGTATTTATATTGAATTGCTTTAGAAAAATCCAACTACACATACTTAAAAAATGCACCTTCCTTACAAAATGCCATTAATCTCGAAGCTATGCCTCCAGTTTGTCCCAAAATTTATGGCATTACATTTAAAATAAAACCTAGTAAAATGAACAACCTCCAGAAAGATCTGGTTCAGAAAATATTGTGCTCAAAGTCCCAGAGTTTTTCATTATTTATCAAATTGATTTCTATGTGAAATTTGTGGTTGCCTTCTCTCCTCTTCCCAGCAGTTCTGCCTCTGTCTCCAATAACAGAAATTTAAAGCTCTTTCTTGTATCATTTTGCAGTAAAAAAGAGTTGGGAAATATAGCTGGTTTAATGGTAGCCTGTAGAAAAAAAAATATATATTGACTGTAGTGGTCTGAAAATCGAGATATATAGCTCAAGAAGTGACCTACTGACAGACAGCAGGGTTTTCAAAGTATCATTATTCCATATAGTTTTATATCTACTTGCATTAAAGTAGATCACATTAAGGGCCTGAGCCAAACCAGTTCAAACTCAAGAAGTTATTAGTAAGCTTGGTAGTCTATATACATAAACTAAAAAATGCCATTTAGAAACCAGGTCTGCCTCCATGTGATTTATGTGCAAACGCAAAATTGTGTGAAATAGACTAGTAAATGGAGGGCTTTCGTTTTTTCCTAGTGGCTGTGTTAACCATTAGTCATTTCTTACACATAACACTTACTAATAAATGGATCATGTCAGGTTTTCAAGTTGTTTTCCTCATATACATGCATGTGATGTATAGAATTAATTTTATCTTCATTTATATACAAAAATTTGGAGCCTAAAATATGCTCATAAACAGAAATTCTATGACAGTAAAGGAAGCTACTAAGCCAAAATATGAGGTTCATATAACCAGCTTTTTCATTCGCATCTATTAAGTCTCTTGTTTACTCAGGCATTGCTGAGATATTTGTCTCTCTGCCTAAACAAAAAGCTACAGCTTCCTTCAGGGAAGCATCGGTAGTTCATATCAGTGGCACAAGCATGTTCTGTACTGTTTCTGGATGCGGATTCATCCCAAATCAAAGGATGATTGCCTGTTTCTCTAAGTCCTATTCCAGGTTCCACACGTAAGTTTTGGGTTTTCTAGGGCAGCATTGACATGGGAATCAGCTTTGGCACATTAATCTTCACTATTTAATGCTGCAAATGCTCCTCCTCTGCCAAATAATTTATACCTTTTACTGACACTAAATCCTTAGAACAAACATATTAACTATAGAAAGGATCAATTTCAAATAAAATTATGATTTCTGCCCCAATGCCAAATTTTCACTTGGGAGCCTAAATTTTTTTTACCAGGCAAAGCAAAAACTGCTGCTCCCCTCATTAGCACTCCACAGTTATTGAATGATTACTTCTCATTCAAATACTTCCTAAAAACTCACCTTGCAGATGCACGTGAATGTGGGGGACTAAGTGCATGATTTTCACTAAGCTTCATTCATCCTGCATTTTCAGTCAGGTATTTTATAGGAGCCACATAGCATAATATTTGTCATATGTTTTATAAAGCACAGAGTACACTAATATTAAATAAAAGGTTAAGAAACAGAGTAAAACTAATGAGGAAAAAAAGAGGTTGTTCCAGTATCATAGGAATTTCCAATATTTATTCTTATTGATTTTCTCTCCTGCAGGCCACGATGACATGGAAGACAGAGCAAAGCAAAGCAATTCAGCTCATGAGTTACATCTAGTTCCCATGAGGAAGCTGATGAGAACAAGCTTAAGTGGAATCATCCAAAAACATTTGAACTATGAGTTATTTTTCTGATGTAAAATGTTCCCTGTGCAAAACACAGAATTTTATATATTTTTAAAATTCTGTAAAAAACTGGCTATGTTCAAAAAGTAACAAGAATTATTCTTCTTCTGCAAATTACCAAATGGAAAGTAAACAAACAAGCTCTCAATGCAATTTGTCCCCACTAAAGAGTTTCATTGTTTTGGGTAAGGAAAAGAGTTGTGATATTATTTTATTTTAAACAAACAGTCCTTCAAGAACATCAAGTCACTTAAAGCAGAACCATTAAAATAAAATTTAAAAGAAAGCAAACTAATTTCTGCCCTTGTTATAAGATGGATAATTACACAAAACCCAACAAGAGCGAAAGCCAGATCATTACAGAGAGAGTTAAATAGAGAGAAGCTCCCAGAGGAGCACATAACAGATGTGGATGGTATATTACACCATTGTTATCAGGCAAAACTATTCTCTTTTCTTGTAAATTAAGTTAATGTATTAGTATTAATACTTAGGGATTTGAAAAATAAACCAGATTTCAATTACCATCACATTTCTATACACGGTGAGGATCGAGTCCTTTGTGTCAGGACACATCCTGCAGAGTATTACCTACTTAGAAGTGATTTCTCTGGGTTTTTAGCTCTAGTGCTTGCAGGACAACAGGGCAAGAACATGGGAGGGTGGGAAGGCTGACATGGGTGGCAGCAACAAAAATTCTGACTGGTTCCTCATTGAGACCCCATGTAGGCTTCCAACAGTACACATCCACCAACCCAACAGGGCTAAAGAAAAGCAAAATTAGGGCAGGCCTTAGAGCAGTCCATTTAAAATATCCCTAGGACTGATCTGAACAGACAGTGCAGAGCTAAGGGCTGTGGCATGTGCATGAGTAGGGAGAAGCAGCACTCAAGGGCCACCCAAGGGCCCCAAGTCTGATCCAGTCAAGAGAGAGGGAATAAAAACATTTCCTCACCTCCCCTGCTGCAGCCTCACAGCTCATTTGTGTTCTCCAGTATGACCTCGCCATGGGCCTTGCCAGGGGAATCTCTTTGCATTTGGGCAAAGGCCCTGAGCCTTTATATCTATCTCTCCCTGCATAGCTTCACAGAGAACCTCCCTGTGCCACATCCAAGCGATACAAGCTAGGGCTGAAGGTTCCTTAGTAGTACAAGAAGCCTTCCTCCCACCTCTGGAGCAAAAAATGGGAAACTTGCATAATTAGTTAATTTAAACCCTGTAATGAGCATTGTTTTATGTTCTGACATTAAAGAATATAGGAATAATTTAAAACCTGGAAGGCAAATTCACTGTTGGTGCGAACAGCTGACTCCAGTGACATTCAGCTTGTTTATGCAAGCAGTGAATTTGGCCTGCGTGTACTTTTTGCTCAATGCTTCTGTCAGACAATGCAGAACAAACAATATTTGGCTTCATCTCACTCTGGGCAGATCAACTATTTGCACCCAGGACTTTTTTCTTTGCCTGCCAGTTTGAATTTTCCCCCAGCCCAGGCTTTGATGTACCTTTATAACAGCTGCAAAACACATTTCATGCCAAGGAGCAATTTGCAGGCACAGCACTAGACATTTCAGAGCATTGCTAGTTATTCATACAGTATTTTTTTGGCAGCTTTTCGAAATATAATACCATAGAACTGTCGTCTCTCACAGTAACAAGTATTTTCATGCATTAGTCTTTTTTGTGAAAATAATTTATAATTTTTTACCACAACAGAGAACTCATCCTAGCGACATAGAAATTTTTAATCCAATAGTTCATTTTAATAGTGCTAATCCTAAAGCAGTCTTAACAAAAGCTATGTTGACATACTTGTACAGAACATCTCAGGTAACAGAAAAGGAGGGGAAAAAGGCAAACCCATAAGAAGCACCTTACGTCCCCACTGCATGTTTTAGTTGACCTACCTTTCCCCAGGAAAAGAATGCAATGCCTGATAAATCATATACATGCTGTGAAAGCAAAGGCTTATTTCTCTGTTCCTGCTTTTTCTATACAAAATGTACATAGAAATACTTTTAATTTGGATAATAATTCTCCATAAGAAAAGATTTCTGTTAAGCAGATATAAGTCTTATGTACCTCATTTACTCAAAACTCCTAATACTAGGCTAGGAAGGCCTTGCATTTTGTCTGAATTTGTGAGTAATTACATAGCAAAGATATGGTAAATAGTATTTGTTTTTAAAAAACCCAAACATATCTTGTCCCATAGTTCACTATCAGCAAAAAGTAAAGCTGCTCATATTAGCTTTGCTCAATGAAAAGAGCTTCCATCACAGGCTAGATTCTGGAATATGAGAGGGTGACTTGTTCTTAGTTTAGTTACCTTTTAAGACTCAAATATATCTCCTACAAAGTTGTCCAAGGACAGTTTCATCACAGAATTTGAATTCCATTGATATTCAACTACTAGTAATCCACTCCTACAGGCCAACAGCCCCAGGGCACCATTTCTAGCCTTCTATTTTTCTCAGTTCAGCAGGCACATCACTGTTTTCTTACTTTGTGTTTCACATCACAGGCAGACTGAGCCATCACCCTGAGCTACATTTTCAATGTAGAAATCAGACATTCAAATCTCATATTCTCAGTTTCTTTGCCATCCCAGCTCACCAAACCCTCCCGTCTCATTCACCTTGTCAAGTCATCTCAGCAGAGTTAAAGGCATCCTGATATTCTGGCTTTTAGGAAAACACTAATTCATCCCCAGGATCTGGGCTGCAGGCACTTCAAGGAGAACAGCAAGTTTCAGCCCACCAGCACAGGTCCCCTCTGTCCTGGAAGGCAGATGAGCCCTGCTTCTGCAGGAAGGAGTGTCCTTGTCCCATCTGCTCCAGGCCCAGAGCCTCTTTGGGAAATAGAGAAAAGGATAACCCCTGCCAATTCACCACTCCGCTCCTGCCCCCTCACACACCATCCCCAGGTACCAGGGATGAACAATTTGATGTTTAGCTGGCAGCAAGCATCCTGTTCTCTCAGAGAAAGTAAACTAATTGCCTTCATTATTACTGCTGTTTCTCATCCCATTTCTGCTTTGTGCCACTTGGCTCTTTTGATCACTCACCTTAAATATACACAAACTTCAATCCATTTAGATTTACCAGTGTTGTATTACTCTCTCAGAAAGCAAGTTTTCTCATAGTGTGATAGCATTTGGAGAAGTAAGGAATCAGTGTCTCCCATTGCACCTTATTTACTTTTCCCCTCCCTCCACATGTCAGTTAATAAAAAAGTATGGATGCAAAGTATACGAAAATCTTATGAGATTAACTCCTGCACAAATATACAGAGAAGTTAAACACCATCACCTAGGCAATCAATAGCAAAGTCAGAAGAAGACCCAATCTCTTGATCCAAATCCAAAAGTCTCAGAAAAGTATTTTATGTCTAATATCATGTTGATTTAATTTATGACATATTTCTCATTGTTGTTGCTTGAAATACTTTCAACAGGGAAAGAAAAAATAAATTATGAGCTGTCCTTTATTTTCCTGGTTTAGTTTTAAATTAAAAAGAACTTCACATCATCCCTAAATCCTATATTTCAAAATTTAAGTTTGCTTAAAGAAGAAAAGATCAAATGAACAGTAGAAATTGTGGATTTTTTTTGTTTAAAAAGAGGAAATTTTTATTTAAAAAGGAAGGAAAATATGTACAAGTATTTCTCAACTGTAGCTTGCTAGACATAGATATAAAGTACAAGTGCAATTTAATTGACAGAATATTAAATACATAAGAAAAACAGTCAAACCCTAAAGATTGATTTTCTAATATTTAAAACTTTACTTAGAAGCATTTTTGGCTATTTGCTAAGTGAAAGAGATCCACATATCCAAAATGATCAGAGCACATAGCACAGCAGCCAGGTAGCTTTAGGGTTGTCATTTAAGAAACCCAGACAGGAAAATACACAGCCAGCAAGGCAGCTGGATGCACAATTTATTTCCAGTCCCTTTTCTCATAATAAAGACTACTTTTCTGTCATAGAAGCAGCATTCATTATATTTGAAGCAGTGAAACAATGAAAACATCATCACACTGTAATTGGCCTGAGGGATGCTGGCACGTCAGTTCTTTGAGTCAGAGGAGCATTGTGGCTCATTCCTCCAGTGATCCCCAAGTAGAAACAGCTCTGCAGCTGAGAGCTCCTACACCTTTGTTATAGCTATTAGTCTGCCCTGTCAGGGTTAGATATCCTAAAATGGAGTAAGCAAACTCAACAATCAGTCATCCCTACAGGATTCCACTCTGGCTTGTCACAAATTGTGAGGTTTATGAGCAATTACAATTAAATCATTTTGTGCTGAAACTGTTATTGAGAGACACGACAGAAACAAAACCTGCAGCATAATTCAATTTGTTTTCTCACTAAAGATACATTGTTGATCAGCATTTTTCAAATCAAGGCCTTCTACCCTTGTGTCTTGTAAAAGACAGAGGACATTTCTCTAACCTCATTAAGTTCTCAACAAAGACCAGAAGGAATACTGTCTTCAGTTTTCAAAAGATGACATATGGTGTGTTCCACAGGATTGTCAGAACTAATCTCTGAAATCTTCATCTTAAATTGGCTGACAACTGTGCTAAGCTAAAGTTATTTTTGTATTAACTCTTAGGAATACAGATTGCCAGCAAATAGTAAAGCCAGTAACCTTTGCAATGCCTTTTAGCTGTGGACCTGAAAGGCTCAAGGCATTATACATGTGCCAGCCTTCAAAACATCCAGTAGGAGAGATACTAAAGCCACTTTAAGGTAGAAGCATTGAGTAACAAAAATAGATGGCAAGAGAAGTTTGCAACTCAAGGACAGACATAATTTCCCAGTCTAGCTCACAGCTACAGACAGTCTTGTCATTAAAGGAAGTTATTTCCTAAATGTTTTCCAGACCCACTACAATATCAGCACCAGCCAGTTTGAAAACTTCTGAAATCTAACATTTTTGCATTTACAGAAAAACATACACAGAAGGCACTCACCCCAGTTTTGTTGACTTTATGAAAGCTGTTCTGGTCAGGACTCACAAAAATACTGATTCCAAGACTTCTATTGATGTAAGTCAAGAATTTGATGAAACCATGGAGACCTCTGCCTAAATAGAGAATTAAATTGCTATTGTCCTGAGCAAGTACCTAAAGTGNCCCCCCCCCCCCCCCCCAAATCTATAAAACATCATTCTGCACTTCATAGAACCCATGGAGAAAGCTGATTAAGCACTAACATAGTCAGTTATTACAACCAGAAATCATGTAGGATGGGACTTAATTAAAGGAAAGGTTTTCCTATGAAGTACAGAGTCATCAATTGCAACTTCTCCTTCCATCATTTCAGATGGTCTCTTCCAGCTTTTGCTGAAGTCTGTTTCCAGCATTACTCTGTGGAGCATGTGAGGCTATCTAAAAAAATCAATAAGACCAGTGAACACTAGAAAAATCTGTTTTAACAACACATCCAGACTAATTTTTCTCAGAAACTAGACAATATAGACATTTTTTATCTTAGTAGTAGAGAAAAGGAAAGCTCACATCTCTAGAAATCATTTCCCTTTGCTGATTTCTTGATCAGACACAAGATCTTTCCTCAATTCCATCTAGAGAAGTTGCCTTACCCCTTCCTAGATTTTCTTCGCACTAAGGCATATTGCAACATACTACTGCTCCAAGGTGAGGTATTTTTCTCATAAAACATTTGACTAGAAGAAAAGCCTTTTTGGAAGCAAGGAATATCTATTGTCCCCAAGACATTTTTGTGTTAGATTCCTACATATTTTTATCTCTAAACCTTGCTCCTCACAGCTTCTTCCTAGCTGTATTTCCATAAACAGCTACAAGCCATACTTATTTTTGATCTGCATGTTCATTGTGCTTGACTGTAGTGTTATAAATCACAGCCCATCTGGGTATGTCTTTTTTCTTTATCTGACTACTGTTTACAAGAATTTGCCTCTGCATATTCCCCAAGCTGGGAACGTGGTTATTCGATCATGATACATAAAGATCACTTCAGAGATAATCTCAGATTCAGCAAAGTATAGGCAAAAAGATAGGCATTCCTTTTTATGAACACCAAAGAAAAAGTCTTCAGCTGGTTTTGTTCAGGGAACATCAACTTACACAGTGTCTTTGGGAGACATCACTTGGATTCTTGTGAAGAGAGAGTCATCAGAGCCAGAGACTCTCTGGCATGCACCAAACATTAAGTTCGCAAGCTCCTTTAGGCAGAGAGAAAGAAACAAAGCATTCAAGTCCTTTTATATCACATACACATAATACACAAGTGAAGGAGCAAAAAATAACACCAGTATAAACTCTTCATCTAGCAGTGTTGCGGTTCATTGTTTTCCTTCAGTTATATTTGTTTTAATGTTTTTTGTATAAGATGGTTTCTCCTTATTACCCCCCTATGTTACTTTCCCAGTTAGTCCGCTCCAGGTCCCCTTTTTCCCGCCGTTAGGCTTGTTTACCTCCCTAAGCCCCTCCCATCCTTCCCGAACCTTCCCTGCCAATCCTCTAAGCCCTATCCCCTCCAAGTTATCAATCACCCTTGGCCACGCCCCTTGTTCTTGAATGTTCGCTGCCAGTTACTTGTTTACTGTTGTAGGATTGATCAGTTTGAATTGTACCCCTCCCACCGTGTATCCCATTGGTTCTTTGTAATATCACCCCACCTGGTGCTCCTCCCTTGAGTTTTCCCAATTGGTTGTTACTTGTACCCTCCCCTGGGGGGTGGGCCCCTATTTAAGTTCGTGTACAACGATTTCTTTCGCATTTGGTTGCTTCCCTTCCTGAGTTTCTCAGCTCTCCTGTTCCTTGCCTTGAATAAATCCTTCTCCCTGGAAGCCTCCAAAGGTCTCTCTCTCAGCTCTTTACTTGGTGCAGTCGCGTCACACTTTGCTAAAGGCACGGTGCCTTTACTGGGACTTTGGGGTTATTCAAGAACCCGAAGACCAGCCACTCCTGCCGCAGGCCCACTGAGTGGGCTAGCCGGGGGACACACACAAGGCGTGTGTGTGCGTGGACAGTGGGCAGCGACATAGCAGGTCATCACCTCCATGGGAACTGCTATAGCAAAGATTTCATTCCAGCTTCATATTGATCAGATGAAAATCAGTTAACCATTTTCTCCTCACAAAGATTCTTGTCATGAAACTGCAAGTATCTTAGTGGTATAGAAGTTTCTTGCTCGATAACAGAAGTGAAGCTTTAACTTCAACAGTCCTGAAAATTAGGCCACTAACTTCATTGTGCTGGATGCTATTCTCAAATCTCACTGCTTTCAAAGGAATTATAAATGTCTATCTATTGTTCAAAATTTTATCTGTTGATTTTATGAAGGTTTTTTCTGCAGCTGTACAGTCATAATACCATAGGCATGCCTAGATTTTTGCAAACTTTATTTCAATTGTTCCCTAAAAATTAATGATGATCTTTTGCAGTAGGCCAGTAAAAGTTCAGAAACTGTAGACTCTCTTACAGAGCTGTGAGAAGCATTCTCAAAAGAAAATAGACATTACTGCAGAAATTCACATCATCAGAACACATGAAGTGTTAGATCGGAGAATACCATAAGATTGTCAGATCAGTTACAGTTGGCCTATAATTAATAGCATTGCAATGATAAGCATATGCATGTACATATATGTGGAAATTTTTATATGCATAAAATAGCTTTATCTCGCATAATATTCATAACATATAAATTAACATGTAATATAAATAATTCTCTTCTACAATGCTAATGATAGTGGTTTCCAGTTAGACCTCATACACAATAAAAGCTTATGCCTTTGCCAAACCATGTATCAGAACATGCAACACTATCTGGAAAGCATTGGCAGCCAGAAGGCCCTAGGTTTGCAAACATCTAGAAATCCAAGCCTGTTTTACACCAGCTACATTGGCAAAAGTGTTTTGCTTTTAAACTGAAATCTTGACCTTTCTAGGGCAATAACATTTTCTATTCTGCATTGCCATTTCCAAATATAGTCCTTTCTGTAGTGGGTTTGCAGGAAGGCATTCAGAGCATTTTCAAGTGAAATACAAATCTATTTTCCCAAGCAAAGCTGTGAAATTCTAAGGATAGGGGAAATGGTTACTGCTGATGTTTGTTATGTGAAGATACATGGCTGGCCAGGATCTAAGTGCCCCAAGATGTATTTGTGAGAGCCTCCAAAAATCATGAAGAGTGATAAAGTACTGTTTCAACAGCATCTGTAGGTCACACCACCTTTCCTACTGGTTTCAGTGGTCCAATAGGTTTTACCATGCCAGATTTGTGGCTGCACTCTGGTGGGGTCAGACTCCCCAGGTGTGTCCAGCCCTGTCTCTTTAGGCAGGGAAGTAGCTCTGTAAAACAACAATGCCCTCCTGTAGGAACAGTCACTGCCATGAACACAGACAGCCCAGCTCCAGGGGACTCGCTCGTTCCTCCCTCATTTCTACACTTGGTGTTTTATCCAAATGTTCATCTTCATGACCATAGCATATCTAGAATTCTCCTAGATGGCTACAGAAGAGCAGGACCTGAAACACATCTGCTGCCTTCTCTTGACTTCTGATTCAGAAAAATTTTAATAAATCATACCATTTAAATAATCATATTAACATGAGAAGTTGCCACCACTATGTTGCTTCCTCTCCTTGTACCTCCATCTGGTCTTTTTACCACATAGCACCTCTGAGATGAGGACTAATTATTGCTTTGTGTTTGCACTGCAACATGATTAAGCCCTACTTACAAGCATTTAAAATAATGATTACATACTTTTAAAAATTGCCACACAGACAATTCAGGCACAACTGTTTTTTGTCAGTGCACGTAAAAAAAAGACCTCACTTTACAGTCATTTGGAAAACAAGATACAGCACTGAGGACAATACAAATTGGCAAATTTATATACATAGAGATATAGAGATATAGAAATAGATATAGATTTAAATCCCTGTCTAAAAACTTCAGGACCTAGGATGAACTTTTAACAGGCCTAAGCCTGTTCCTATCTCAACCAACTCTCTAGTGAATAGAGAAAACAAATAAAGCTCATGGAGGCATCCTTGAAATCTGGCCTTAAGATTAAATAACAAAAATTACATGGAGTTTCTTTCCCACTATTTGGGGTTTAATTAGCTTAACATTTGCAAGATGTGACATCATTTAGTCTAAACTAGGCACTTCATCTGATCTGGCCTCGAGTATCATAGACACAACCAATTCCACAATGTTTTTCCAGGGAAACAGATTTTTGCCTGTAAAATAAGTTAAAGTGTTAGTATCTCCAGGTTTACCCAATATATCTATAAATGATGGCATACATTAATGTGACATGAGCTTTCAATGAGTTCATGAGAGAAACATTTCTGTGTTGATGCCATCAGTGTGTCAAATTCCTTTCTAGTTGTAGCAACAACATTCATTGTTCTCTCCATTGGACTATGAAGAGTTGTGCTGGTTAGTTTGGGGTTCTCATAAAGCAAAGAACCTGAGAAAAAGTGGATCTTTTGATCTATGTAAATATTAAACTAAAGAAAATTATGATGAGATTGTTAAGGTGATACAGGTTATTACATTAACCCACCTCAGCAACTCATGAAGAATGAAAGCCGGGCCATGAAACTCATCTGTAATTGTTTAATGTGGATGAAAACCAACAGTTTAAAACTGATCACATAACTCACAGATAGTGTGCAGTGTTAATGTACAACACCCATATGAGACAAAAAAGGAAAAAAATCTATTTTTTGATCTAGCAATTGTTTAGAGAAATGGAATTTAAATCAGAATTTATCATCTAAAAATGACAACTCAGAATTTGAACATATTAACATGTTATTGTACTTAATAAGTCAATATTTTCAGGGAACAGGAGTATCTTTGTCTAATTTCCTGGGATGTTATTAGGACATAAAAATTGCATGGGAAAGCATGGTTGTGCTCACTTGTACACCTTAGTAACAATATCATATGAAGATCTTGCACATGCCACATACTTCTCTGCCAGGTTAATTTTCAGTTTATTAAACATTTCATGGAATTTAGTTAACTCTAGGAATAAGCCCATAACAAGTACACAAATGTGACAGATAAGAGGCAGCAAAGAGAGAGGCACCACAGGCCAGCTCTGCATCCCCAGCACTCACAAGCTCTGTTTGCCCCTGATACCCCCCAACACCATTCACAGGCAGAGGAAATTAAAAACCTGAATTTAAGCTGAAGGGTAGAATAAAGTACAATATGCCTGCAGCACATGACTCATTCAATATCACTACCCCCAGGCCAGCAATGTTGGGGAAGATTGCTACAGGCAGATTTAATGCCATCTTTAATATGCTTAGCATAAGCTTTTTTTTTTTTAATTGGCTATACTGAGTGATTTTTTTTTTAATTAACAATAATGGAGTGCAGTCTCCAGACTCCAAGGAGTTTTTCTAAATAAAACTAGCTCTAATGACAGTCTCTGAGCTTTTTCAACCCAGTGAAATAAGGTAACTCCAGTGTCATTTGAAAGTGACACTAGCAGAAGAATACTGCTCTATCTACCCCTCTGAAAGAAGGAAAACCTTCAGGAAAATTTGTTCCCCATTCAGAGTCACATGACTAAACTCCACTTAGATTAAGTCAAAACCAAAAGGTATTGATTCTCTCTGATTTTCAACAAGATAGTTTTGAGGTGTCACATGATAAACAGAGTACACAAGAGTCTGGCTGGGTACAGCACTGGAGTTAATTCCCTTCCTTCTCACAAGTACTTAAAAATATAGGATGTTCAATTTAGACAATATAGTTTAATTTCACAAAAATGTATGTCCTATACTAAGCAAAAAGAAAAAAAATAATCCAAAACACCGCATCAACATTTTAGGAAGATTTCAATGTGGAGATCAGGAAATAGATCCTTTTGCTCCCTTCCTGTACCCACCAGAGTATTTATACTCTTTATACAATGTGACAGAGCAGTACTTTAATAAGTAGGATAAAATTTAAAATCTATTTCAGTACTGAATAGGTATGACTCGGACATAAACTCACCAAAATTTCCACAGGAGAAGGGAGTCTTCACAGATGATTGCTTGACTTTCATAGGAGGTTAAAGAATATGTTGACCCCTTTCCTACTCACATTTTCTGGTTCTGTTTTCCCTATTATTCTTTCTTTGGTTATCATAACCAATAAAAACAAAGAACTTCAGGTTAAATAGCATTCCCAGTTATAGAAGTAACATTGCACATATTGGGATTAAGGCAATGAATACAGGCTTGTAGTCCCCAAAATTTTCAAAGATAGTACCTAGAAATCATGAGAATGGGTGTGAGCAGATTGCACACAAGAGATTGAAGGTGATACCTAAAACACTACATGACTTTCAGAATTAATAGGATTTGATCCTTTAAAGAAAGAAAAAAAAAATCTGGGAAAAAAAAAGAAGTGTGACCATGAAAATACAATACTAAGCTACAACCACAGAAGCTGCTCTTGATAACTGTTCTCTTCACTGTGCATATAACCTGTAGAGTCTCTCCAGAGACACTCACCTCCCTGAGAGGTGTGAGCTGTTCTCCAGACTGAACAGACACCCCTGCTCTGTGTGACCAACCAACAGCTTCATTTGAGACACAGATCCAGAGAAACCAGAGCTGACTGTGCCAGGTTTTGGGGCTTACACCAGGCTACTTTCAATCTCCCCTGCTTTTACCTTCCCTGTTCCAGCAACCATCACATAGGGAAGAATGTAAAAGGAGAAAATCCCTGTAGCCCACAAAAGAAAAATTAACAAAATAGCAAATCTGTATCTGCAGTAAAGCAGGCAGATTCTCACTGCCAGAAAGGGAGGAGCCTGAGACAAGTTCAGCCATCCTCAACGTGAGGAAGGATAGGTTGGTTTCTTTGCTGACTAAAATCCTTCCACTACAAGTACTATGAATAAATGTTGTATTTTAAGAATCTGTTCAGATGAAGTGCATGGAAATTATTTTTGTAATCAGATTCTGAAATGTTTGGGGTATTTTTTTTCACATTGGTTAAGAACTAGTATAGGCCTCTTCAAGTAAAACTTCAGGTATTCATATGTATTACTCAGCAGACATTAGAAAAGCAAAAAACAACCAAAATACAAACAAGTTTTTATTGAGGTACATCAAGAGACCCTTAAAAACCTATTTCAGCATGAGATGGAGAGAGTTTTAGCATTTTGAACAAACTTTAAAATCCCATTCTTGTGCTGTTTGCAGAAAAAAAAACCCCGCAAACTATTCCCTGCAGCCAGAGAGTCTGCTCTGATAAGAGTTTTATGAGACTAAGCATAATTTAAAATGGAATAGTCTTTTTTTTCTCCATATAATTTGCTGTTTCTCCCTGTTCTCTGTCTATCCCATAACTTTATTTTTTAGAAGTAGTTTTCCTTTGAATTAGATTTTAAATACTCATCATTACAATTCTGTTATGTAAGACTTCAAGCACAAATGTTCCTCTCAGTCAGGAAAAATGTCCTGTGACAAGTAAAATTTTAAAGTTGCTTAGTTTTCAGGTAACATCTTTGCTTAGGCTTTAAAAAAGAATACCAAAAAAACCCCACCACTAAACAAAAAATTCCGTAACTCCTGAAAATCCAGCGTATAAATGGATCCACTTTGTTCAAGGATCTCCAATTCACTGTTGACACAATAATCCTTCATGATCCTTCAGTTTCCAACATGTGCCACCTATCCAATCTCAATTTGGCCATTTTTAATCATTAATAATGTTCTAGTATTAATCGTTCTCTGACAATATATTAATTATGCATCTGCATGGATTTTGCAGGTTGAATCTTTATTAGCTGCAAGGTTTTTCCTCCTCTTCCAAAAACCCCTCACCTTACTGTGCCTAGGCTGTTAGATGACCTCTTTCAACAGGCAAGGAATCACAGCTAGCACTACTAAAGCAAATCCCTTGGCATCTCTCCATCCTATGAGGATAAGTATAAATCAGCTATCCTCTAAGTCTCTGTTCATTATTTGCTCCTGGAAGCTGGTATTCTCAGCATACCTTCCTAACAAAAGTTGTAAATTGATAAGATATATATCCCTGTAACATGGCAAACCCTATTTTCACTTCCCTTTGAAACAAAACTGTCCCTTAAAATAAATGTAATGACATAAGCTGTCCCTTTTTCTTCCAGATAGTTAAAAACATTTCAGGCCAAAAACACACGGGCAAACCAGGCATTAGGGTCTAAGCAATATCTCCACTGTATAGGAGAAGTACAGGCAATGCTAGAGAACCACTGTCTGATTCTCAGGAGTGCTCAAATGCAGAAAAGACTTGTCAGATTGCCAGTACCTGCAGGCCCCCTCCACCTTCAAAATTTAAGGAGATATATGTCTCATAAACAGCACATTTTAAGGGCAAGGATATAAGGGAACTTCAGCTAGGGACACATTTTAGGTTCTGCAACAGTGATATTACAATTAATACATAAGCAATATTCCAGCATGCATCAAACTCCATTGAAACACATTTTAATTCTAAATTTTATTCTGATCAACCCCTATTAATGCAGGGAGTGGTCAGCATTTACTTCATTTTTAGCATTTACTGTACTGTACTATTTCCTTTTAACAATTGGATTTGAGATACAGCATAGACTATAGATCTTCACATAATATTTTGAAAAGTACTCAACCTCTTTTTTTTCTGCCTGTCAGGGCTCTTCAAAGGTCTAAAATCATCTGAGCTATAAATAATTATATTGCTTTGCTATACAATCACAGATTTCTCACACTTCTCTTTTCTCTGCAGGTCATACACATCCAGTGTTACAACCATTCCATAAAATGGCTTGTGCTTTTGTTAAAATGTGTTTTCCACAGAGGAAACTCCAAATTGAGAATAATTTTTTAAAAACCTCTGAAAACTAACTTCTGTCTTTTGATTAAAAGGCAAAATATTTGAGCAAATATTTACTACTAAGTAGTCTCCAGGTTTTCTGAGTGAAACTACAGCAGCCCCACCAGGCAGCCAGCTTTAGCTTCTGGCAACATCCCTGCACAGGTTTTTCCCTGATGGGCTCTGCAGCAGCACAGCAGCTCACCGAGGTGGGCAGGCACCAGCACAGCACATTGCTTTCAAGAGGGCAGGCAAATCTTTTCAATCGCTGTTTGAGTAGTAAAATACTGAAATTATATTGCTGGAGGAAAATGAGGGCAACATTGATATAAAGGTCAAAGCATACAAACTCACTTCTCAGAGAGAAGCTAAGATACTTTTACCTAATGCTATGTTAATAAGGGTGGAGTAGATACCAATACTGTTTGCAGCTCACATAAATAAAATTGTGCATAGTACTTGGTAAAGTGGTGGGTGTTAAGGTTTCACTTATGCTTTCACCAGGAGAAAATGCAAAGTCAAAAACCTTTTGTATGATAGCTTCATAAAACAGTCAAAAACCCTTTGTACAATAGCTTCATAAAGCACAGTAAAAATCCTTTTGTAAGATAGCTTCATTAACATTAAAAACATGTAAGAGTATGACATTCCTCTTGTACAGGGAACAGCTACAAAGGTAGTAACCCTTGCCTCCTGAACATCACTTTATGTTACTTGATAGCAAACCCCTGTGGAAAGCACATTAAACAATATTAGCATAGAGCTTCCTGCTTCACAGAGAACAGAATCTCCTCACAGTGACTAGAGCAAATGGAAGAAAAATTATGTCACAAAAGGTGACCTCTGAATAGTTTTATAGAGAGGTGATAATACAAACCTATTCTCCCAAAATAGAACAGCACAAGAATTGCAGTTACTACGTAAGGAGGATTAGTTCAATTCTCTTATAGCAAGGAGAAAGTATTCTGTTTAAATTTAAGAAACTAAAAATTAAGAAATATGATTACACTAGGACAAATTCAGTTTTGTATGACCTTTCCCATTGACAACAAGGTATGAGTAATCTATAGAAACACCAGTCTTGTCATATCAAGCAGTGCATAGCAGCATTAATGCTGAAGACCTTCAAGGCTCCCTAATGATAAATGGTTGCATTGCAGTAGCACTAGTTAGCATGCAGAGTGCCAAAATCCCTCCGGAGTCAAAATATTCCCGAAAATACATATCACAAATTTTGGAAAGTTTTGAAAAGTAAACACAACAGATTTCCTAAAAACAAATCGAACAATTGAAGATAGTCTTCAATTTTATTTAGTAATGGGGTTGATTTATTTTAGAAGCAGTAAGAGAGCAAATTCATACAAGTTTTAGTCAATAAAATGCTGCTTTTATAGTCTATAGAAATGCTAAACTTATAAGCTTTGAGGATTTATACATAAATAAAGATGAAGCTCAGAAATATGAACAGCACTCTTTCATTCTTATTTAAAAATACTTAGGAGCCTTTGAGCCAAGCTGAATGATGGATTTTTCATAAATTCAAGTATTCATATTGTCCTGAAACTTTTACAATAAAATTTTTTGTTATTTATACATACGTTCGCTTTTCACAGTTAAAAAAAAAGGCCAAAAAACCTCATTGGGAGAGTTCTCCATAATTTTCCCTTAAACAAAAAAGCTTTGCTAAGGGCTGTTGGGGAGCCACATCCCCACTCTGACTCCAGCTGCTCCAAAGCCCTTCACACAGCACCCAGCAGCTGGTCTGTGCAGCACTCCCTTGCAGGGATTTTACAGAGAATCTTTAAGACACGATCTGATGGGGAGGTCAGACAGACTGTGACCAGTATAGGGTTCAGTCAGGCAAACATTCTGAGCAGCTTTGTTTTACAAGTGACCAACAGGTTTTTAATCCCTTTCTGTCTAGATCCACATTGTTCCTTTTCTACACCCTTCACCTGCACATTCCCTCACCAGTTTGGGCAGTACCAACAACCCTTTGCATCATTCTGGACCCTCAGGTTTACCACCTTATCAGTTTTAAAGTGCAGTTTGTTTGCAGATATCTCATTAGTTTTTGTTCACTTCTTGTCTTTTTCCCATTATGTTTGTCTGCCAGGTCTGTCTCTCTGTTTCAGTTATTGCTTCCCTCTTCTCCTTTTCATCATCACGTTTGACAAGGTCCTTGACCAGATAATCTTACAGAAATAAGTGTTCCCATGCTCCCCACACTATCAGTTAGTTTGACATACCTCTACATACTCCCACATGGTCTTACAAACTGCTGATTGAAGTGAAATCAAGTAAAAAATACACTTCAGAAATATCCAGGGATAAATTCCTATGGGAGCATTCCACCTTTTATTCTTGCTTCTGGTGTGCTCAGGCAAGGACTGCATTCATACACTTGTAGAGAACTTATATTCCCTGCATTTACAAAGCAGCTCTGTTTCATTTCAATGAATCCTCCAGCAAGGAGAGTTATACTCAGCATGAGTAAAGGGTGCTATCAACTCAAAACACAAAGCAGATTATACTGCAACAAGCCAATAAGAGTAAAGAAAAAACAGTCTAGATGGTCCACAAACCAAAAACAAGCATGCAGTCAACAATTCTACTTTCTATGAGAAGGAAAAAAAATTACACTGTCTCCAACTTTAAGGAGAGGCTTGCAAGTCAATGCTATAAGTGCTTTACTCTGTTTTTAAACCACTAAAAACTTAGAAAGCTTTTGGTAAAATTTAGCATAACTTTGAAAGAAAGGATACTTTTTCTTTTCCCTCATATTTCAATATTTACATTTATGTGCCCAGCTAACACTTCCCACCTTGCAAAGATGGGCACCATCAGTCTTGGGAGTAGCACTACAAAACAGTGTTTTGACTCCCACAACACCAACCCTGCTACAGAATCCAGAACAAATGGTAAGCACTGAGAAGATTTTTTTTCCTAAATAATTTTCACTTAGGAGTAGCAATAACCTACTCACCGTGTGTGGAGAAGGAGCCTAACAGTGTGGGCAATGAAAACACATATTAAACAGAAGAAGTAGCATCACTAAAGATGGAGAAGGAAGAACATGAGCATCCTTGGAATTCTCTACCCCCCTCCACATCTCCAGAAGGATTTTCTAGACTTGAAATATCTGACCTCCAAAAGAGTCTAATTAAAACCTCCCTCCGCCTGAAAGCTTTCATGGCCCCCCTTTTTTCCCTCCTATAATCTTAAGTTCAGAAACAGTGCCAGGAAGACACAAGAAATTATCTTATATTACACTCTACAACAAAGAAATTATATCCAGTGTTTCAAAATTCTTGGAATTAGAGGGTGGAGCTTTTGTCAAAGTGTTTATCTAGGTAACCATTAGAGGGACTTAATCCCTCTAGGCTCTTACAATGCACAGAGCAGTTTACACAAATGTATTTCAGCCTGAAAGAACAGCAGCTTCCTTACAAACGTGTTTAAAGTGTCCCATCTCCCTGTTTAACATGCATTTTGTGTTACAATTTAATCCCTTCATATGCAAAGAATTTGCCATAGCACTATTGGAAAGATTAGCTCTTCCCCCAGCCTCAACCCCTCCTAGGAAACTATACATACGTGGCAGTTCACACACATTACCTCAAAGTCATTCCAAGTACCAGCATTTTGTAGCAATTATACTTTACAAAAAATTCTGTAGCTTCTAATTGAGCAAGACACTTTTCATATAGGAAAACACTTTATTTTTTCCCATTTAAAAAGCACAGCTTATGAATTCTACCTGCTTACTGATACATTCGACACTATTGGAAAAATAAGGCAACTGATTTAGGAAACAAGAATTATTTACACTAGGGAGATCCATATCATTAACCATTTTTTGTTTCTTAATCTGTTCTTTGTGTGCTGTAGATAGAGCAATTCTGCCACCTAGAGTAAAACCCAGGTTCAAGATAAAAATTTTGGTGAACATATACTGTCTGCTTGACTAATTTGAAATGGAAGAAATACCTTCTCTGGCAGATAATTAAATGCAAATATTATGGGTTTATTCATTTATTTTTTTAAAGCATGCTACAAAATATTTAGTTGGCTGCTTGCTATCAAAATCAGCAGCATTGCCAGAGAATCAGGTGAAATATATAATAAATACAGTAATAAATACAGTTGAGATAATTTACATTTTTATTGGCCCTTTCATTACACACTTCTTCAAATATTTTCACTTCACTTAGAAGTTGTAGGTTTCCCCATATAAATGGAAGACAATTCCCTTAGCAAGGTTTTTAAATTTGAAATTAGTCTATTTGGGCAAATCAGAAAATTAAGAAAATTATAATCCAACTGAACATAAAAAATTGTTCCAGTTCATTCATATATATATATATGTGTGTGTGTGTTATATTTCCAAATATTTCTATTTTGGATGCCAAAAACTTCTGCCAGTTGATACATAAAACATGTCTGTTAGCTGGGAGGGGAAAAGTGAGGCAATGGCAAGGCAAATTCCTTACATAGAGCTGATGATCTTTAATTTTTATAAAAGCCAGTATTTTAACATCTCATTAGTATGAACTAATGCCCCTATATCCAGTTGTCTCACAAGAAGAATTTATGTCTCCTCAAATAGCAATCTGTGATTTTAAAGATTCTGATAAATTTAAAGCAATAAATCATCCTTCTCTGGGGGCTGAAAGGACATATACTGAGGTCTTCCATGAGCAGTTATGTCAAATTACCTAGTATCACATAATTTTTATTCTAGTGACTCAAATACACTTGTCAGCGTGGTGGATGGCGATTTGCTTGTAACTAAAAAGACTGAAAATATTATTTTCTTCCTCTATTTTCTCTCTTTCAGTCAGGGGAGAACACCCTATAGAGGGTATGCAAGGTTAATCCCTTGGCTCACCAAGTGTTGGCTGAAAAGGCAGGAACAAGAATTCCCTTCAGGGGCAAGTATTGGATGTAACCTTCATATCACAAAGTGTTTAAAAATTTGTTTCTAAAAGCCAGGAAAGTTTGCCAGATAAAGCCTCTGTCTTTTGTGCAGATCTGTTCCTTAACACCTGCTACTCCTGAAGCTGAGATAGTGAGATAACTGAACCTTGGCATGACCCTTCCTGGCCATCCTCATGTGGTTGCTCTCGTGATAAAAAAAGCACAAAAATTAGTTGTTGCTGGAATTAAAAATAGCCTCTGCTTATTGGCAATAATATGTTGCATCGAATGCACATAGCACACTTCATTTGAGGATCTAAGTGTTTTGCAAACATTAATTAAGCTCTGCACTGCTATTATGATTCACAGAATGCCATTATCACACCCAAGGGATGCAGGAAAGAAAGCCATTGAAGCAAAGTATAGGGAAGCAAGCCCTTGAAAGCACAATGAATCTGGTTCCATTTCAGATCACATCAACCTACATACATCCTAGGACAAAGAAAATAAAGTCAAGGATTACTCAGAATAGAGCAGTTGGTTTTAATGTGATTTATGAAGTATATATACTTTTAAAAAGTACTGGTTTCTTTTGACCTTTCTTCCTTTACTTGTCATTTGCAGGATTATGTATTATTAGCATTTCCCAGTCGTACTATTATTTCTGTATATTCTGTTATCTTCCTAACCTTGAATACATTCACCTTTCTTTTCAAATCTGCTAGTCTCAACCTACTTCCAATCATTTGACCTTTGAGTATCACATTTCCTCCAAACACCGTATTCCTCAAGGTCTTTCACTTGACATTTCCCTCCAGAGGTCAGAGAACATTTTTCCTCTTTCAACCTTTAGCACATTTTTCAACAGTGCACTGATCATTGCTGACTCCCTGGGGAGCAAATCATTTTCTATTCTAGGAACTAGGAGTAAACAGGCAGGGTGGATTTTGGGAGCCGAGAGCAGTAAGCATTGTTGTCCACCACTATATCCTTTTAGCTCATCTCCATTACAGCAGAAACACATTGAAGGACATGTTCTGAGGTTCCATAACTGGTGTGTTCTGTGCTGTGATAGGTCTTTGTAGCATCAGTCATGTTATCAACAAGCAGCCAGGATGACTGAGTGCCTCTCTGAAGTGCCTGTGTACCGACACTCAGTGTGCAGACAAGAGGACTTGCACACAGTTGGTGGGGCTATGATCTCACTGGGACCGTGAAACGTGGTGGGGTAACTTAACACAGCTTCTGCAAGGGGTGGATGTGGTGCTGAGGAGCTGGAGTTGCCCTTGAAGCAAGAGCACTGCAGGGAATGGATAAGAGTCCTACCTAGAAATGAATGATGAGCCAGCTGATAGCTTATGGATCCAGAATCACTGCTTAGACCAAAACTCCAAAACTGCTAATTCTGCAGTCAGTGTCTGCTACCAACCACCTGATTTAAAGTCTTGGATTTTTGTGGACTTCTTCAGGCAATTGAAGTCCCCCATGCACTGGCCCTGCTGCTCATGCAGGCTTTGACCACCCCAGTATCTGGTGGAGGGACTACACAGCAGGGAACAAGTAACTGAAGTAATTGAGGATGTTTCAGGGGTTCATTAATGGTGACTTTCTGACACAAGTGATCAACCAAAAGCCAGCGAAAAAGGGCATCTGCTCTTCTGGACTTCATCCTTGCAAAGAAAGAACAACTAATCAGGGGTGTTGTGATTTAAACCCCACAGGCATCTCAGCCCCATACAGCTGCTCACTCACTACCCTCTGCACAGTGCTGAGGGAAAAAATTAAAAGATGAGCAAAAGTGAGAAAAATTGTAGGTTAGGGTGAAAATGGGGAGAGGGGGAACAGAAAGGGAGAGCAAAAAGAAAAAAAATGCAAAAGCAATTGTTTAGGGTGGCAAACTAATGCTCAACTAAATCCCTGAGCAACAGCAACCCCTGGAAAACTCATTCCCAGTTTTCTGGCCGAGAAATATGTTATGGAGTCTCTTTTTGGTCAGTTGGAGTCAGCTGTCCCAGCTGTGTGCTGTCCTAGCCTCGTGTCCACCTCCAACCTCCTCACTACAGCAGTGTGAGAAACAGAGAAGGCTTTGTTAGTGTTAAGCAGTAGTGAAAATATTGGGGTGTGATCAGCATCACTTTGGTCACCAGTCCAAAACACAGGACTTAACAGGTATTTTCTGCACAAGTACAGAAATTAACTCTATCCCAGCCAGACTTAGGGAGTGTGAAGGCTGGGGGCAATCCTGAATTTTGGTGCTCAGGATCCAGAAAGGAGAGGACAAGGCAAATAGCAAGACCCTGCACTGCAGGAAAGAGTACTTTTGGTTTGCTCAGGGACCTGCTTCCTCAGAGAAGCCATGCGGAGTAGAGTTCTGGAGAAAGAAGAGGGTAGCTGTTGGATTTTGTTCAAGGATCACCTCCTCCAGTCTCAAGATTTGTCTCTCCCAATGGAAAGGACTCCTGCACAGATGAACAGGGAGTTCCTGACAAAACTCATCTATCAAAAGGAAAAAGTAAGAGATGACAGCAAGGACAAGTAACCTGGGAAGAACACAGAGACACTGTCCAAATGTGTAGTAATGGAGTTCGATACTTCAAAGCTCATCTGAAGCTGAATCCAGTGAGGGAGATGAAAGGCAATATAAAAGGCTTCTACGGGCATATCAGCAACCTGAGCAAGATCAGGGGCAGTGTGGGCCTGCTGAATGGGCTCTATAGTAGCAGTCAGCACAGACAAGGCTGAGGTACACAGTGCCTTCCACACTGTGGTCCTTCCTAGCAAGATCTGCCTTTCAGAAATCTCAGGTTCCTGAAAATAGTGAAAAGGTCAGGAGCAGGGAAAGAGGTGTCAGTAGAGATGGGATGCACCCACATGTGCCAAGGGAGCCAGCCAATGTCATTGTGAGACCATGATGAAAGATCTTTGAAAGGTCATAGTGACTGAAGAAGGTTCCTGAGAAGTGGAAGACAGCAAGTGTCATCTTCCAGAAGGGCAAGGAGGCTGATATGAGAAGCTACAGGCCAACTGGCCTCACTTCAAACCTTGGTGCATCAAATAATCCTGGAAGCCATTTCCAAGCACACAAAAGGTGACGAGTCAGCATAAACTTACAGAGCAGGACTCATACCTGAACAGCCTGACAGCCTTCCACAACAAAGTGATGAGCTCAGAGGGTGAGAAGAGATTTGTGGATGTGGTTTATCTTTGCTTCATCAAGACTTGTGACAGTCTCACATAACTTTCACACAGATACACTGACAAAATACAGACTAGATAAGTGGACAATAAAGTAGATTGAAACTGGTTGAACTGCCAGGGTCAGATGGTTGCTGTGATCAGCAGTGCAAAGCCTGGCTGCAGGACAATCACTAATGTATCCCTGAGGTTGATACTGGGGCCAATACTGTTTAACATCTTCATTAATGAACTGAAAGATGGAACAGTGTGCCAACAGCAAGGCTGCAGATGATAAATTTTGGGGAGAAGTGGCTGATACACCAGATGGCTGTGTTGCTTTGCTGCCATTCCAAGGGACTGCAACAGTTGGGAGAAATAAGCAAACCTCACAAAGTTCAGGGAAACCAAATTTAAAGTCATGTACTTGGGGAGAAATACCCCATGCACCAGCACAGGCTGTGGGGGAAAATGGAAGGAAAGGAGCTCTGGAGAGAAGGGCTGGGGGATCCTGGTGGACAAGGAGTCAAACTTGAGCCACCCTGCACCTCTGAAACATTCTGGAAGCACTAGGCAGAGCCAGGCCAGCAGGCAGAGGGAGGTGATATTTCCAGTGGTGATACACGACACAGGTGCTGTGACCAGCCCTGCACTCCCCAGCACAGACATACAGCACAGATGAACTGGAACAATTCCAGCACAGAGGTACTGTGGAATCTCCATCTGTGGATATATAAAAAAACAAACTGAATATAGTCCTGAACAATCTGCTGTAGGTAACCCTGCATTCAGCAGGGGTGTTAGATTAGACAGTCTCCAGCAGTCTCCAGTGGTTCCTTCTGATCCTAAAGGTTCTGTGACTCTGTGACCCATGTTCTGGTGACTGAATAAGATGTAAATAAAATAAAATTTAAAAAAAAAAAAGAAAAAAGAAACAGACTTTTCCCCAATATGTTTAAAACTGAATATACAGAAAGAGATCAGAGATTGTAAGACATTATCATGCACTAACTGCAATTCACCAACAGGTTAAACCTGCAGACATCTCACCCACAGTAAGAGCTCAGAACACTTGTGAAAAACTAGGAGGGCTCACTGAGTGCATTGAATTCCAATTAAGACAAGCTACAAGGCTTTTCCAAGACTGGAAATACAAACTACAGAAACAGGGATGACACTCTAGCAGAATACTTAATGTTAACGTTGTCAGCTAATGAGCAGAAAAGAGGGGATAAGCTTGAACATTCCCCTCTCCTATTTGTGTGGATTCCATTAATATATACAGGGTTTTAAAACAATTAGAATACAGATGTGAAATACATACAGAGCACTACTGAAAGTCTTTTTGATGTTGTCATACCACTTACGTTTTGCATTCTAGTACTTCTGTATCTTTTCCATTCCCCCATCATGTTACTTTATGAAAGTCCCTGTTTAAGACGAAGGAAGGTGAAACCTGATTTTTATAATTTACTCTTTCCCGGATTTTCATTTTACTCTCCATTCACCCCTCCCCATGCCCCCACCCTCTATAATATGAATAGGTTAGAGTATCTTGAACAACAGAGGAGAGTTTAATGTAGCTTTGAAAATCAACACTTTTCTTTGCAAGAAAAAATGCATAGCTCTCAGAAGTTCTACCCCTTAATTTGGTGAATTACTAATATCTAGAATTCAAAATAGTACTTTTAATTAACAGAAGCTTAACAGTCATTCAACCCCTTGCAAGAAGCCAGTCACAATTACCTTTCTTTTACCAAACAACTGAACTGTCTAATTAAAAGTCACAAAACATATAAGTGACAATGAGAACTAGATTTCAGCTTCTGAAACTTAGCTAAACATATTATGTTATCTATTTATATTCATTAGAGCAAAGATCTGAAGGCACTGTCTTTGCCGATACTCACCTTTGAAGGGCCAGAAGACAAAAGAAATCTCTCACTTCAAAGTGACAATAGACAAAACAACATGATTTTTCACTTGAAAGATTCATTGCTCTAAGGTATTGGTGGAAATTTATATAAATATTTAGCCATCTAAGGTATTAGTGAGAATTTATGTAAATACTTAGCCATCTATTTATTTTTACATACATATGTATGTGTATATATGTATATATATATAAATTACAAACACAAACTCACTGATGTTGAGCTAGAAGTATACAATATCAATTTTAAGGAAGTTTCTGGGGTTTGGGGTTTTGGGGTTTTTTACCCCTGTCACACTAGTGTGTTCCATGCCAGGCAGCAGCTATTTCATCTAGAACCTGGCTGAGCTGCTCAGGGTTGAGTCTTACCAGGTACAGCCCTCAAATCACACAAAGCACAGCCAGCAGTAGCCCAGGCAGATCAAATACTAAGCTGGGGTGCAGCAGGGACTGCTTTATCTGTCTCTTGAAACAGAAAGAACAAAGTCCTACCAGTTCATTAAAAGCAGTTTTGAAAGTCCTGTAGTTTTCTCAGGTATTTCCAGAGCTGCTTAAGATGAAGAGGGCTGTAAAAAGTTGTGCAAGGATCGTGAAGCAAACTTATTCCCAGTTCAGAGCAAGACATTACTGTTACATGTTATGATGAAAAAAAATGGAGAAATCAACACCACATCACCTCATTTTCACTAAAGATAGGTAAACGACTTTCAATAGTGCAGAATACAAGTAATAATAAATTATGTTCTTCCACAGTGAGACTGCACCTTGTGATTTCATACACAATAGACATTTTCTGTGTATTTTTATAATCCAGTTCTACAGTGCTGTGGAAATAAAGCGCAACTAAAGATTCAGTGATTAAGGTTTTAGTTGCACTTCCAGCAGGACTTAGCATGAAGCTGACTATATCATACTAACAGAAGTGGGGGGACAGAAGTGCAATAGAAACAGTAATAACCTAACTGGAAAACATTATTTGAAAGAAACTCCCAAGCTAACTTGCATGAGCTATAATTTCAAGCTGACAAGTTGAAGGAGCACTATTTAAGTGTTTCCAATTTATAGGATAATATTTTAAATCAACTTAAAATCCACAGGTGTTGATAAATCTTTCTGGTGTCCATACCAGTAACCTATAAAATTCAAGGAGCAAGGAGGCTTCCAACTATAGATCCACTGAAAAGTAGTACCAATGTGATCTTTGAATTCCTGCCATTTCTATTATTCTCTGTCCCCCTAATTCTCCATAGTTTCAGTCACACCCTACAGTATGGTACTGATTAAATCAGATGTCCCTTACTGCTGCAATCCCCACTTTTCCTATATATAGAAAAGCATCCCAGTAGGACACACAGATTTCCCCAAGTCTTCAGTAGGAGAACTGTGAATGTGCTGTCATGAGCATAGCACTAAAACAGTCATTCACCACTGCAAGATCCTGAAGAAAAAAGAGAAAACAGCCAATGTTTCAGCAGAGCTCAGGCTGCACCTAAAGTGAGGGAACTATTTGTTTAATTTCCAAGCCTTTCTGTTAAAATGAATGTTTGACTTCTCCCAGACAGGGAATACAGTAAAAAGTAAAAGGTTTTTTACACAAAAAGCGAAGGAATGGAGCTGCCTGCCTAGTTTATGTAATTCTTTGCAGAGAAGTCATCCTCTAATGTGAATACTAATTTCCCTTGTGAAAAGGAGCAGCAATAATAACCAACAAGTTGAATGTTAGCATATTTGCGACCTAACTGTCAAATCAAAATGTGTGAATTACAGTGCTGCTTTCTCCACTGATGTTCGAAATCTAACATATGCCAGTTTACACAGTGCTTGGAGATGGAGAGCATCTTTTAAAGGCATGGAAAACAAATGCCCCCTTCTCCCTCTGGAACAAAAGAAGAAAATTAATGTTTGGTTGTAATGTAAAAAAAAAAAAAAAATCCAATCACAGCTCTTTGATAAAGGTTTGTCTGAGATCCCCTGGAAAATAGGACACTTGAGAATTCTTAACAGTAGATACAAATCCAAAACAGTTACAGCAAATTATTGCCAAGGAAGGCTGAATTATTTCCATATAAATCTCAGAATAGTGTGGTTCCACAGGAATGCTGAAAAATCTGGCAGAAGCCAAAGAAGATGATCACCCAAACCAAGAGGCACCACCTTTACCTATAGATGTGCATGGCAAGTAAGTTACATGGGGCAAATATTCTTCAACAATTTTGGGTAAGGGCATGTTTAAGATAATCTAGAGAAAGATTTCAATCTTACATTTGATTTCAATAGCTCTAGATAAAATGGAGAGCATGAGCAGCAGAACTGTATTCTCTGCTACACACTCAGAAACAAGGCATGGGGTAGTATATAGTCTTTAACTGAAAATGCCAGCTGGAGTTTCTGCTTTTGTGGAGCTCCCCTTTCACAGTACTCCTGCAGGATCTTTATTTTTAAAACACAAAATCTCCAAATAATTCTCAAATTATTACCATACAATGTTACTAATGAGGGTCTGAACAGCAGGAGTTTGGTCAGAAATGTGGAGGAGCCCCATTTGTATTTTTCTTTAGCTTTCTTTAATGCTGAAGAGTATATTACATCTCTCAATATGGTGATTTAAAAAGAACAAAGTTTCTCTTTTACAAGAGAAATTATTACCACAGCAGCCAATGATTACCTTGCACAACTGGCCACACTATAAATGTCTTTATCACTGTATTGGTACACATACACTCCCAATCCCGATGTTATGCAAATTCAAGTTGATTAGCAGCTCAACACCAAATTCTGCATGAGGCTGCCAAATCTCTTTCCTCACATCTAAACTACATCTAGAGCATACTACAGGAAAAAGTAGTTGGTATTAACAAAACTAATAATCTAATCACTCTTGCATGCTTTTTAATGCACATTCCATCTTCAATGAAAATAGAGACCAAAAAATCCAACAAGGTGCCTTGACTGTTGCTATCCAGTACAGAAACATATTACTATTTTTAGTTTCTTAATTCCTGGCTGCTATGTCATGAACACTGTCATAAAGGGTTTGCAGAACTCTAAGAACTACTATGTTTCCTTTTATTCACAGTACTTCGTGATATTGAAAGAATAAAATATTACTAATTTTTCTTTTTAAGAAAATAACCTGATTCAAGACTGCAATAACTAGAGCTCCTTGAAGGCTTTTCCTTAATTTATATTGGCATGATTTAGGTAGAAATTAGAGAATTTTCTCCACTACCTGCAGAGCCTTAATTGGTATATTTGTCTCTGGCTAATATTAACAATGGTACTGAGAAGCTACAGCAGGTCTCTCAGACACGCAATTGATCACTAGCAATGCACAGTAGCTCTGGCCAGACCTGCCTGGACTGCAGTATTCCAGGCTCAACAAAGCAGAACTCCAAAAAAAAGCCCTGAAAAAAAAAATTAAAGCCTTAGATTTGCCTGTAGGTTAAGGAGATACATTGTCAACAGCAAAGCAGCAGAGATGTCCCAGACCTGCTTTAGGCACTGGAGGCTGCACAAGTCCATTGAAGAGCACAGATTACACTGCAGAAACTTTTCATTGCAATACACAAGAGTCAGATTCGCTACAAAACAACTTCTTCATGTTGAAAGTGATGCTGAGACTGATGGGTTGAGTAGATGACTGAAAGAAATCAAGATCACCAATACTCAATTAATTGTTATACTTACTTAGTCTACACTAGAAAACTTGTCTTTTTAGGGATGTATTCTTTTGTATAAGAAGTTTCTAAACTGAGGTTTTGAAATTGTTTTTTTTTAACATTCACGTGTTAATTTTGGAATTTTTACTGTTTACAAATCAGAAGTCATACATCAAAGCAGAAACTAGAGACTTAACACACACCTGTGGCCGAGCAATGTCTAGATGCATGGATGCAGGAACTCTTCAAGGTGACAGGAACCTTGTTAGAAAAAGTTCACATTCAGAAGCCCTTTGTTTGTTAGCTACTGGAGATACATTAACTTTGCCAACTTTATCAAAACTCAGTATGTTTCTTATGTCTCTACTGGTTCTTCTGAAATTAATCAAAATCTCTGACAATGTAAACTGCAGTTATCCAGGCTGTTATATGCTCCAACGAGGCAACAGCAATCTGAAAAAAGAAAATAGTTGAAATACAACAGGGTTGAGGTTTGGGGGAATTTGGAAGGTGGGGGCAGTTGGTTGGTTGGTTTGTTTGTTTGTTTGTTTGTTGGGAGTTTTTGTTGTTGTAGATATTTAGGGTAGTTATCTATCTTGCAGTATTCCTGGTAGATGGCATTCTATCTCCAGAGGCAAATCCTATGTTATTTCTGATGTTTTATTTATCTTTCTCAAAGTATTTTATCTAAAATTGCTACAAAAAATTTATACGCACTCTAGATTGAGCAGAAAGCAGAACTGACCTCTTTTTAACACTAAGCAGTATTTCCATTGCCAGTCCTCCTTATATCTTCACCTTAAAAAAGGGCATATTTCACAAGAGCAGGAGTAGAGGAGGGGGGGAAAAACAAATATAATTGCATACTGTGTTTGAGCTTCCCTCATACATGTACCTTCAATCATTGTTCCAGACTCTTGCTTCCTAGAGTACAAACAATTCATGCTATACCCCTTCTTCTCCTGTGCCCCTGTCCCCAGTCTCCTGCTTCACCCATACAATTATTCATGTGCCTTCACGCCCAAGCTGTAATTGTGAAAATGTCTGGAATATTTCTCTATTGCTAAGCATCTTCTGTATAAAACTTAAGGGGAAAACTGGAGAGTGAATAGTTTGGTAGTAAAGAGAACAACAAGAAATCTAGCATGAGGTTCAGAATTTACTTCCTGAATATGATTAGCCATAGGCTGAAAGATAAGACCTCTTATAATATAGATGAAACCTGGCCTTTAGAACTTAACTATTTAACTTCCTCTTTGAAACACAGAAGTAGAAGAGGAAGGATTGAAACAGACAAATACTGCACCATTAGACAGAAAATTCAGCTAAACTTCTCTTTGAATACAAATAAATTCATTGAATACAGAAATGCTTTCCACTGTATTGATATATTTGTGAATACTTAGCACATCCTTACAAGGCACTCAAAGTAACAGGGAGTATATGGTAGACCTTTCTGAAACTCTTCCAGAAGCAACATAACCAAGAACACTCTATGCCTAGGAATAGCTAAATGTCCAAAAGACCCTACAGGACCTGTCCCATTTCAACCCTATTTCACATCCTCGATCTCACATAGGGCAAGCAGGATACTATAGAATTTCACAAGTGATTCCATCACCCAGTGAAATTGGAAAAACTATCCATTTAAAAGCCTAGTTTTGGCAGGGTAAGGCAACAGACTTTGATTCAATAGCAGTCAAATGCAGCTCATCAGAAAAAAAAATCAAACCCTGACCACTGATTGCATACCAGCTTGCTGAAGCTGTTAATTAACCAAAGCTCAGTAATGTCCTTTGGGATTAGAATGCTCTGTGTTCCACTTGCTTGGGTGCCAAGTTTTGCAGTAAAATAAGCCATTTCTTATAAGCTATGCTATAATAGCTCAATCAACATTTGCAAAAGAAACTAACAGCAGGTTCCTAATAATTCAGCTCTCTGAAGATGCTGACTTAGGCTTTGCTAACCTATATGATTTCCCCATTGATAAACAATTAATACTGTTTAATCAAGAACACTAAGGACAAACTGAAGTGAAACCAGTGACCAATTCAAAACATACACTAAATTATTGTCTCTGAAGTGCGCTGCATTAGACAACTACAGTTGAACATAATTTATATACAAATTCAATTATCAATATCCATTTTTATCTGGAAAAAACTAATTTAAATTCTCTCAACGTGAATCACATTGATCCTGTGGTTCACCTGGTGTCACTCACCAATTTACCTCCACTACAATCATGTCACCCCCACATAAGTGGGATTTTGGGTTACAAGAGAAACTGCTTTGAAAAAGCTCTTCTTGAGCTTCTTCCTTCTCCAGCCTACAAGGAAAGAGAATATTTAAGACCAAGGAATATTAACCAACAAGGATTTTTTTTTTCTGGTAGAGAGCCACAGGCTCTCAAACCAATCCTCATACTCAAAATCACAAGGCTGCATATTATTCCAGCAGTCACTTGGAAAGGCTTTTCAGCTTGTTCAGAAAGGAAGAGTGAAAAAAAAAAAATATAACAACAAACACACAAGCCCAAAGTCCCAAATCTTCAAAACGTTAAACAACTTAAACTCAGAAAAGCTCTGTCAAGCAAAAGCAGTAAAACTCAGGATTTACAAGCCTCACTGTAGCACCCTAGTTACTGAACAAAACGGTCTCCACCTTTCCCTTCACAGTAATATTGCTGTCAAGCTTTAACAACAGCATGAAAAAAGAGACACTGGCCAGAGCCCTAAGCAGAACCAAGAAAACTTACCTTAANATTTTTATATGCAAACAGACTTAATTTCCCAAAATTCAGGTTTTTCCAGTTGTAAAGCAATATATAGCTAATGGGAGGTAAACTAGAAAAGGAAATTAAATGCATCATGCTGTACAACACCAAAGAAATACTCCAAATGCATTTGTGTACAGCATTAACAACATGCAATAGGTGAGGTTAAAAGCAAGTACAGTGTATATCTTAGAGACAGAAACTAGTCAGTCTGAGGGCTTTGTTTCTTATTTTAGTTCAACTAATGAAAACAAACAGAAGCCAAGAGCAAACAGAGGAAGAGCAGAATCTGCATGGAGAACATCTCTTCCCAGAACAGTAAAGCATCTTAAGATTCAAATTTTGCACACATTTACTTATCTTGGTCCTCTTCTTGCTGTGTCATTAAAACATGTCCAGATTCAACGGGCTTTATGCAAGTATCTACATTTTTATAAAGCAGTAATTAAACAAAACAATGCAAGTCATTTAAATTCTGCAAATCTTTTTAGTCAGGCATTAATATGCTGAACGCTCACTACAACTCAATGTTATTTAAATTAAAAATAAAAACAGGGCAAGGTATCTCCCAAACAGCCTTGCTGAAGTCTAGGGTATTCTAACTATATTTGTTGCTTGGAGGAGAGCAATGTGAAAACAGACGTGCTACCCAATTCATTTCATTACGAATTATTTAAACAATACTTTTAGACAGCAGCTGGTCTCTTTGTTCATTCTATTCAGTTCAAAGCCTGACAGATTTATCTTGCCAGTCTTTTTTTTTTTTTTTTACTGCATTTTTTTAATTCAAATTCC
>VXBI01012381.1:300335-366010 GCA_013397375.1 Toxostoma redivivum | reverse complement strand
AAAAAAAACAAAAAACCCACAAACCAATCTCTAATGACACAAGCTGACTGTCTTGAGTGACTGATATGTCCCATGAATCCTAGTGGTCGGAATGTTGGCTTGACTCACTGACTGCCAGAGTTCAAGTTACACTCTTAGCAAATGGAGGCAGAACAGAGAGCCTTTTGAGGTACATTGTCTCACTTCTTAGATGTGGACACATGCCAGGTAGTTCAAGCTAAGACTGGATTTGATGACTACCAGTGAAGATCTACCTTAGAGCCAGTGCTCTCAACATCCCTTGGTAAAATGACTCGAACGATTAGAAGACAGGAATTTCTGCAGTGGGAGCAATAGAAGTCACTTACATTGTAGACAAATTTAAATGGCAAGAAATGCAAGTGGCTATTAAAATAGTAAAAGATAAACTCAATCAGTTTGTGCTCCAACATATAATACTCACTACTTCTGATTGTATTAATTTAAGCTTTTCATTCTCTAACACTTATTAAGAAGCAGCTATAAAGTTACAGGACAGCTGATGATACATGGAGTGTTGAGAGTAGTCTGTGCTCCAAAGGTTTACCATTTTGAAGCCAAAATATATCACTATAGTAATCTCATTTGATTTCTTTGTACAACATCATGAAATATTTTTCCCAGAAAATAATTAAATTGGTTTTTTTAATATATTTAACACTTTAACTCTCAGCCAATGAAGAGTCCAATACCTCCTCTATTTCACTTTTAGTTATACTTACTACAGAAAACTGAATTTGTCTGTTTTGGGTTTGCCCAATTTTGGTATCAGAATTAAGAAGTGCTTCCCTTCCACTATTCAGTACCAGTTTTTTTTCCATGTGTAAATGTTTGCTCTCCAGTACCAAAAGACCACTTCTTTTTTTTTGGTAATGATAGACACAGAGTTACTCAAACCTCACACCAAGATCTACTATCCCGCCCCAGATCTTATTTTCAACTCAATTATTGCTATAGCCTTCTCAAATGCATCAAGATTTTTCTGGTAGTAATCTTCTCCATGTTGTTTGGGAGGCATAGTAAATTCCCTACTTGCATAAAAGTAATTGTTCCCTTTGTAGATGTTCAAGTACTTCATCAGGCTTTAAACTACAGCTCTTGAAGGCTCAGCATTGAGGTGGTTCTTCAGCATTAGTCTTTTTTCATTGCTGCTTTTTGTTGTCTGCAATGTAGAGAGTGTGGCTAGTTGTTCAAAGATACCAGTGTTACCTTGTGATTACTTTTTTTTTTTTTGGAGCTACAACTGTTCAATCTGATGATTCAGAGAATAATGGATCAATATTATGTTCACATTACTTTCTATTCCACCAATTTTCTTCTTCTCCAAACTTTATCAAACAGTTGATTTGTCCCATGCTTTTCTGCATAGATTGCCTACAATCAGTCTCTGTTAGACAACACAACTCTGGATTATTTCTGTTGTCTTAAGGAATTAACCAATGTACCAGGACATTTAAAATACTTGCATATACAAGGTCTCCACCCCATTTTATAACCCTTCTCTTTCAACCATGTCACTAACCACAGTAAATCTGTTAAAATCATCATCACTTCTTGAGGAGAGAACTAACACATTTAGTATGTACAGTGGAACCTAAACAGAAAATGATAGAAAAGACACATATCACTTGATTTCAATTAGCTACAAGTTTTGAAGGCTCCTTACTAGAAAAAATGTAGGCAGTCCGTGAAATATTTTTTTCATACAGTACATCACATACATATTGGCAAGAAGTGAGCCCCTAATCACAAGTCCCTGGCAGCGGCACCTGCTACTGAGGCAACTAGAACACCCCTATGGAAGGTCTGAGACTGTTTAGTCATCACTGGGTAAATTGCTTCTGTTGACTAGAGCAGGAGATATTTCTTTGGAATGTACCTCAGAAGAAATTCCTGCTCAGTATTAATATTTTCAAACTGAATAAAAGGCACTGTTGCTTAAGCCGTATATTTCTTGTCACCAACTGTTTAAAAAAAATAAAAATATGTTTGTGAACAATTAGCTACTTCTACCCTAAGAAGGCTTCCTTGTTACCTCACAGTAATTTCATCTCTCCCTAAAAAAGCTTCACAAAAATTGCTTTTATCTGAAGTATGTCATCTCACCTTTATATCTATCTTTATATCTAAAATTATGAGTTAGTATAACAGTATGCATTATAAAATTATACCATTTACTTCAGACATCTCTGAACAGCTAAATCTTCAAACTATACAAAAATAAAGTGTATGAAATCTTACAAAAGGAGGACATTAAGACAATAATAGCTAATTCAAAAAATATAATAACTTATACACAGCAGTAAGCATAAGCAATGTAGCCTACAACAGCTTCCAATTAACAGGACCTCTGAAACAAGCATCAGCTAAAATTGGAACATTCTCAAGCACAATAACATTTCCAATTTATTATCTTTACCACAGTACAAACTTTCACAATCCAAATGTCCATTGTCTGTCAATCTGTAAACAAGATCTACTATTCCCCCTCCTCATTCTGAGGGGGTGAATTTTTTCAGTCTTCAGTCAAGTTTCACAACCATCTTGCATAAGGAATCAAGAGCCTGTTCTCTTGGTAACTAATTTTTTTCTTTTTTTTTCTTTTTTCTTTTTTTTTTTTGTTTGTCATACAGCCTGCAGTGAATTAAAATCACAGTGAAAGTCCTGGGAAAAAATGATCTTTACAGCAGGACTTGAACCATTCTAATAATAAATGCATCTAACAAAGCTTCCCATAATAAAAGCATGACATTTCCATTTCCAGAAATCAAGTCAATTAGAAATGCTAAATTCTACTTAAAAACCCCAAAAGATCTAAAAGTGAAAAGATTCATCTTCTCAGTCAAATACAAGTCTTTCAGTTTCACTTGCAGAGACTGTTCCAGTCTGTAAAACAGTAGTGCAATTCATTTAGTTCTACTTCTTTTATTTTTGTTAGAGTCCAGTAGATAAATGTCCTATTTCTATGGAAATACAGGAAGATGCTCCAGTAAACAAGAAACTTTGGCAAGCCCAGGAAGGCTTACTAGTCCATTAAAGCTTAGGAGTCCAAAGTGGCTTAAAAATGGTTTATGAACAAACTTAAAAAAGCTCAACAAATCAAATTTAAAAAAAAAAAAAAAGCTGAAAAAAACTAAAAAAATAAAGAAATAAATAGATAGACAAATTAATGTAAACTGTCTGAACTTTTTAATGATTTCTCATTGACAGCTGGCACAACCGTTGACAGTACAGTCATTAAATATAGGTGACCTACAGAGTATTCCATTAGGGCATCCAGTCTGGAATGCTCAAATGGAATTACATTCCTAAAGATTTAAAAAATAGAGTTCTTATAATATTACTATAGGTTTTCTTCTGCCCACCTCACTTGCACTTCTTCTTAAAGAGGTTTTTTATTTTTGATGGCTTTTTATTTTTTTCACCATTCTGGTAGAGGTCCTGTGGAATGCTGCTTATCCTGGGGACAGAAGCAGCTTCATGGCTGGGTTTACTATCACTGCCGGTTGAAGAACATGAGGTGTGACGAGGCTTTGGGACTGGGATCCCAGTTGAAAGCTGGTTCATGCTGCAAGACTTCTCCAGGATTCCATTATAAACTTTGCTTGCAGGACTAAAGATCATGCTCTTAGTTTCTGCCATGCCTACACAGTCAGGAGAGCCCCTAGAAACATCTGCAGTTAGAGAAGAGGAGTCTCCCGTAGATGATTCCTCAAGTGAGAATTCTTCTGGCGATACTTTCTGAGGAGAAATTGTCTGGTACATCTCAAGACTTGCTGGAGGAGACTGTTTTCTTCCAATGGATGAATTTAAGGAGTCACATTCCGAACCTGTTTCCTGTACTTCCCTGAGTCAGAGCAGAGAGAAGAGAAAGTATAATGAAACGACAATTTCCCTCATACGATTAAAAAGGAAATTAATTTAGAATCAATAACATTAGTCTAAAAGCACCACCCACACTTTTCCTTAGTAGTTAATTAAACAAAAAAAAAATTAAGTTAAACATTTTAAGTTACAACTTGCATTACATCATTTCATTATCTAAACTTAAGGGAATTAGTTCGTGCAATCTTGCTTTTGTGGGCAGCAGCATCTGCCCTGAAACAGTCATTTGTTTCTCACTTCAAAGAACAAAATCTTTCTGGCACGTGAAGTCAGAAAAGTTATGAAATGAAAGAAGGAGATTTAAGCCTATCATATACAAAAAGTTTCTTCAGGACAAGTGTCCCTACCTTTCAACAAGCTCATTTGCTCCTTCCAAAAGGAATTTAACCTTTTCCTATGAGGCCATGTAACAAGAGTAGGTACACGCTCAACATGCTGTAAGAATTGTGTTACCATCCATCTCCTCTTCGCCCAGTAGCTGACATTGCTTTTGATCCTAGTTTCAGATGTAAAAGCCAGTAACATATTGTAATGGAGAATCAGGGTTAGTTCAGTGCACCCTGGATTGTAACATTACTTAACTGTATACGACATGCTAGTTATTTACACACACATACCAGACAAGAACTCTCTGCTCCATGTAGACTATATTAATTTATATTATCCTCTAGATTACTTTAACTTTTGGCTTGGTTTAACCTCTAATTCTAAACTATTAGTCTCAATAATCCTATCAAGAGTTCCAAGTGCTGTTTGCTAATCTCCGTACCATTGTTTATCAGCAGAGAAGTAAATGGCTTCCTCCTCCTCTTCAGTTCGATAGAGAGCTGGGCAGCTCGACACAGAGAGGATGTCAGGGTCAGGGGAGTGCAAAGCGTGCTGAGACTGTGGAGATGATGGCACAACACTGCGTCTTGATCTACACAAGCTACTGCTTCTTGCCAGTGTGCTGGGAGGTTTTACAATGGACCCTGAGGCAGAGAAAAAGCAAACCAAAACCCTCCGAGTGACATTGATGTTAAAAGTATCTACTCTGAAGACTAAGTAGCAGATATCTGCTTCAGTGACTGTGACTTTTAAACAACTTTGACATTGCTTGACAGTTTTAGAGGAAGAAAGACTGGCACAACTCATGCATTCTAGCTAGATGAAGCAGCTAATCAAGATGCAACTGCAGAGATTTTGTGCCTGCCAAATACTACCCTGACCAAGTACACCAAAGTTCTGGCTCACTATACTCTCCTGAGAACAAAAAGATTCTACTGAAACTCCCAACCCTTCATAAACTAAAAATAGCAGCGCTGAAATTAGGATGTTACACAATGTCCTGTATTTTAATTGTGTGGTGATTTGGAGGTTAGAAGAAAATGTAAAAACTTTGTAATGTAGGTATGACTAACCAAAGAATTGATATATACTATACTAGTTGAAAAGTAGGTTAGATAGGGAAGATCAATTTCATCTACGTAATATGACAGAAAATCATAATTTGACTTCATTTTCAGCTTAATAACTTCCTCTTAAATAACATTGTCTCTTGCCAGGCTAACTATGAATTTCTGGAAGCAAAAATACTAAGAATGGGTGGAGGCAGCCACACAAGACTTCATCAGTCCTGAGAACAACAGGAAGTGATCAACTCAAATGTTCCTAATCCAATTCCTCCTTTAGAAGATTATTAGGCAGCAATACTTGTACAGAATCTACAGACCTGTTTTCAGGCTAGCTGTTACAAGTCTCAGGATGCTTCACACCCCTCCTCAAACTGTCCCATGGAATGCATCACTGCTTATGTAAGATACACCAGATCCTTACTGGTGTTCAAAATTGTTTAGCAAACACAATACACTAAAAATCCCTTCAATTATTTTTGTAGACAAGGATGTCTAGCCTGACAAAATACATTTCATTTTCTGCAATGCCAGTTTATCATCATTTAAGCTACAGTTTCCCTTCCTGGAATCTCAGAGAGATTCAGAAAGTTGGACAAGTTGTCCACTCTCTTTCAGTACAGGAAATCACAACTTTCACTGCACATTTGCTGACATTTATTTCCAGTCCTGAGCAAGAAAGAAAGGTTGTGAGTCTCAACATGAGAGTTGTCATGTAACTCGAACTTCTCATTTTACTTTTGAGGAATTCCCTACTGACCTTAAAACCATGTCGGGAGCTCAAAAATCATCTTGTGTCATTACAAACAAAATTCTTCAAGGAGCAAATGTTAACTGAGATAAGAGAATAAGAATCTCACAAATTAGGAAATTTGTGCTACAGGTCCAGGTAAATCAGATGCCATCCTATATTCTGGTATTAAAAACCAAAATAACACAACCAAAAAACCTCCCAAAAAACAACAAAAAAAACCCCACCAAGATTGCACCATCATGCAGTGGATTTTGAGAGAAGTAACAAGCATTTTGATTCTTTGTACGTGTATATACACAGGAATGTAAAGAATTCAGCTATGACAATTTAACATGTAGAATTTTCTATTGCAAATGAAACTCACTAAATCAAGAAACCAGCTGAATCCTAATCAGTCAATGGACAAGTAGAAGTTTCATTATCACCTTCCTGCTGTAAGGACTTTTTTTCATTGTCAGACACTATTTCTTAATCTATTTTTGTTCCTCAGCTTGATATTGATCAAATAGTTCTATTACTTGCCACCATATTAGCCTATCAACACAATTGCTATGGCACAAAGAAGCCTGTCCAACAGACTCAAATTTTGTCAATCTTAAGAGTCCAAAGGATGCTGGGGCAAGGCAATAGCCCAGATCACTTTAGATCCAGCAACCAAAATAGCCCCTTTCTCAAGTGACCTCCTGCACAATACATTTTGCCTGATGCCTCATGACCAAGACAAGCCATTTTGCTTCTGTCCTTCCTCGTGTGCATTTGTTATTTTTGTCCAAAGGATGGGAATAATTCAACAGTTACTGAACTAACCTACAATAACTTCAATCAATTCAAACAATCCTCAACACTAGGTCCAACAACAGATCATTTAGCATATTTTCCTCTCCTTCCCCACTCCTAAGTGTTTCCATGTTTTATTTACTCAATAGAAATTTTAAAAGCTAGTAAATTAAGGACAAGCTACTTCCTTCATGTGATAACTTTGACAACACCAGGTTCTTGTGCCTTACCAAAATTCAGAAAGGAAAAAAAAAGGAAAAAAAGTTTTTGTAGTGTTACTAAAATTCAGATTACTTTCATCACTGAGAAAGAAATACTTGCAAATGAACTGATCTTTAGCAAAAAAATAATTAAAGCATAATTGCAAAAGCATACAGTAAAGTTTCAGCTAAGTATGCTCTTACAAACAGTACAGTCCTTTTCTAATTGTAGTTCCTTCAATTGCACTCTCTTCTCTACCTTCGCTTCTAAGCAAGAGCTAAATGAGAAGAATGACTAAAGAAACCCACAAGTCTGAAGTCTTTTACACATATCCAAGTGTTGTATTGTAGACCATCTGGAAAACCATGACAATAAATGGAGCTCTGCATTTTGAAATCAGACTACAGGCTGCTCTATACAGAATTGGAAGCTTAACTCTAGACATCCATATTTTATTGGGTCTCCAATAAATTTGTTGCTAGGGTTTAAATCAAAGTATTTGCACTGAAGACAACTAGAGAAACAGCGTTCCTTAAAAGTGATTAGAACTTGCAGTAAGTAATGTTGCAAGAGGATTAATGAACTTTTCAATGTGGCCTGCAGAAAAAGAGGTTGGTACATTTAGAAGAAAAAACAAGTGCCCAAGGCACCCTAAGTGAAGCCAGTAAAGTGGCGACCTTATGTTATTTTAAAATACAGTTTGAATTTCTTCTGAGAATCCCAGCCCTGGAAGAAAAATGTACCCATGTGACAGTTTTCCTTCCTACTCATTCCTCAGCTTAAAACAGCTCGTTTGATTATAGCTGCATGGGAGCTCATCTTTTTGATTTGCCTCTAGAGTCCAGTTTATCACAGCCTCCACGAAACAGGCTCTTGTTCTGACACAATGACTCATAATACAAGGGTGGTCTGAATCCCCAGCAAAATCCCCAATGTATCTTCTGATCACAGTTTAACCAAAGCTGGATTTCTCTCCCTCCAGAAGTCATCCTCTCTGACAGACCCTCAAACAACCCATTGTATCCAAACACAAACATTCTGCCTAAAAGCTTCCCTTGAACAACAATAGGATTTTGTTCCAACCACGAAAGAATGTACATAAGGCTATGTAGCATGGGGGCCTCCCAAAGGATGTGATCTTCCTCATAGCCCAGGGAACCCTGGACTAAATTTGTCCCTTCCATCTGAAAGAATAAAAGAGCTAACAGAAACTCAGCACTATTCATTACAAACTTTTGTCTAAGTCACAATCCAAGGCTGACAAGCACTTTCAAAATCTTAGCTGAATTTGCCCCACTCTCCCACTGAAACAAAATAAAGGCTTTTTCTTCATGTTCTCTTCATTGCAAAACCCAATTTTCCATTTATGTAAGTCCCACTAGATCTATCTGAAATGCTACAAAGAATTTTGGTCCTTTTGACTTTGATCTAATCCTGTTTGAATTCAGTACTCTTCTCCCACCTGACTTGAAAATCCCATGTCCCCACAATTTTTCCCCTTTCTTTTTACTGAGCTCATCACTTACCATGAAACTGTGAAACTATTGGAGGAGTGTCTTCATCTAAGTCATCAACTCCTCCTGCAATTGGGTAGGGAGGAATGGAAACTCGAGGCATAACTACCCAGCTGTGATCAGAGTAGAGAGAGGAGGTCAAGCTTGGTAGCCCAGAATTGTGAGCGATTTGAAACCCGCAAATCTTCTCAATCTGTTGCCATCGATAAAGACGCTCTCGCAAACATGTCGTCAACTCAGAGAGTGCTTTCCTGAAGAAAGGCACATATTGAAATTATATGCACTGTTCTTACTGATAAAGCAAAGCAACACATTCGTTCCAGCATACCAGAAGATCCATTACAACTGTTGAAATATTCGCATTTTAGTACTTTTTAAATTCCTAAAGTGCAAAACCACTAAGACACTCAATTCATAACTCTCGAAAATGCCATTGTTCCAGGAATAAATAATCAAAAAAGAATATGCATCCTGTGCTGGTAACCCTCTTACTTTGCTTCAAGAATTTTATGGTCCACTTCATCCAGGGAGGAGCTGTGTGCAACATGTAATGTTCCAAATACAGTGCTTCTCTTCTTTTTTATCTTTTCTGCCTAAAAAGCAAAGTAAAGTGAAATGCATAAAACTAGAGGCATACTTAAGAGATGACCAAATATTAGCAATATTGGCAGGCAGCAAACAATTCAGTGAAGAAAAAAGCACAGATGCTTATCTGTTTTGTGTTTACTATTTCAAATCTCTAGCAACAGATCAGAAAAATTAAGTAGCTGAATAATTTATTACCTCATCTTTAGCAATTGCTAATTGCATTTCTGCATGCTGTCTTTTGATATTGTAATATTGTACTTCAACTTCATGTGTTAACTGAAGCCACTTCTGCAAAGCTTCAGGAACAGACCAATTACTTCTCAACTCAAACTCCTTCTCAGCCTTTTTTAAAGCCATACGAACCTAGCAATCAAGAAGAAATTAAAGTGTCACCAAAAGTATCATTAGAACTAACAGGTGAATTATAAACATCTTTATACCCCCACAGCAACATACCAAAGCTTGACAGAGTTTTGGTGTGTGCCAATTGTTGTCAGGTATGCAGATCTGGCATCTCTGAAATCTATCATATGACATTCCATAATTTTTCCAATTATATATAATTCCTAATTCAAAGTTTAAATATTTTTGTAAGTTGATAATTGTTTTAGTACAATAAATCCAAATTTATTGTTGTTCAGATGAAAGCTACTCTCTCGCTTCTAATAACAAGATAAAAAAAGCTTTTGTTTATATTTTTGTTCAGTGAATCCCAAAATATTATGAAAAGCTTAATACAAAGTTTACAGCTTCTAATAGTTTCAGGATTATTTTACTAGGTAATGGCATGATTGACAGACAATCATTAAGCGCTCTCAGAATTTTTCCACTCAAATCTAGCGTTTGGGGAACGCTGCTTTAAACAGTGCTGAGGATCTAATAAAACTAGGACCAATTTGAAGTCCACGCTAAATTTATAAACAGCTGGCAGGTACCTGTACTAACTCTTCTTCTGCATATTTGAGCCTGCTGAGCTCACATTCAGCTCCCTCTCTCAATTCCCTTAGGCGATGAGCTTCACGTTTTGCATCATTGATCTCATCCATCATTTTGCGCTCCAGATTTTGCTTTTCAACAGCAACATTTCTATTCTCTTCTTGTGCTTTCTCAAGCCTTCACAATTGAACAAAAAATATGAAAAAATACACAGCATATTTGTTAAAAGTTGCAGTCCTCAGGATAACAAAATGCATCCAGCAACAGGGCAAGAGGCAGTGGGCACAAACCAAAGCACATGAGGTTCCGTCTGAACATCAGGAAACACTTTCACCATGACAGTGACTGAACACTGGCACAGATTGCCCAGAGAGGTGGTATGGTCTCCATCCTTGGACATATTCAGAAGCCACCTGCACATGGTCCTAGGCAACCTGTTCTAGATGATCCTGCTTGAGCAGGAGGGGCCGGACAAGATGTACTCCAGAAGTCTCTTCCAACCTCAACCACTCTGTGATAATAAAGACTCTGCAAGCTTCATGAATAAGCAGCAATTACGTCATACAACGTGATATCCACGCCAGGCAAAATACCCAAACTCTTAAGTGGACATCATTAAAAGTGTAACATCAAAATACAGGTCTCTATAGACAACTGTGTTACAGGTGTACCATAGACTATCAACTCTCACACTGCTATATATGCAACAGAAACTAATCAGTTCAGGTCTGTTTCAATCTTAAAAGCTTAAACAGAGAAAAAAATGTTCTCATTCCCATGTATATAACTATTTAAAATAAACTGTAATTATATGAAAGTGACAATACATACTTGTAAATCTGTAGGAAAAAAGACTGAGCCTCTATTCTCTACCTTCATCCACAAGTTTGTATTGCCTGCTAAAATATCCAGGAGCAAGCTCTACCCAAGAAATCAGCACCACTGAAATCACAATTTCCATGCAAAGGGAAGATGAACAAAATCCAAAAGCAGTTAATGCAAAAAGCTTAAGACTGTAAAGGATCTGCATTTGTGTTTAACCTCAAAACAAAAGGACAACTTTATTTTTCTTTTAGGTTTTATACCTTTCCTGCAAGTCAAGAAGACTTTGCTCTGCTGTTTGGAGACTTTCTAAGTCCTTCATCATTTTTGTGATATGTTCTCTTGAGGTTCTGTTCTGTGTATAGGCAAACCAGCAGCCTCCAAAACCAATAACTATAGAAACTGTTAATATAAAATCCTTCATCCAGTTGTGAGGGGGACCTGTGCAGAGAACAATACCATCATTAACTAGTTCATTGATATAGACAACAGACTAAGGCCTTCCCCCCATCTCCCCAGCCTAAAAGGTGACAGAACTTGATGCTAAACAGAATTCTAGCTCATTTACCTCACACCACCTGCAACAACTACATTTCAAATGCATTCCACAGCATTTTCCATACAACATAAACAGCTCTGCTCTATTACAATTTACTTAATCTATACTGAAACATTCCTTAGACTGAGAAAAGCTTACTAAACCCCTTTACAGTATTTAGAGTTAGAAAAGAGTTCCACAATTGCACTTTATCATGCCAGTAGGAGGTGTAATTAGATTTGAGCAAGTTCTTCCCAGCCTGCACTCTCTTGAATACCTTATGCTGAGTTAAAAATGCACTTGGAAAAAATAAAGCACATTTTAAAATGGTAACAGCAACACTTTTTAAAAGTAAAAGTTGGATTGTCAAATTATCATATCCAAGATTCACATTACACATCTTTGTTAGCACAACTTTTATAGTCACTTGCACATCTATAAAGACAGTTTCTGCAAGCATTAAAGATCTGACACAAAGTGCTTTCCCCCCCGCCCCTAAAAATCCACAGCTGAGATCTGGCCTGACTATTTCAGGAGCACCTGACATGCACAACACCAGAGCACAGCTGTAACTGTGTACAAGCAAGCATGCAGAGCACTGGTGATGTGATATGGACATGGCTGCGTATGGTAAAATGGGTCAGATGTGGAACTCCTGAATGAAATTTAACTGCACTTAAATTCAAGTATGTACAAGATACAGGTGTTGGATTTGCATCACCATCTCCTTTTTCCTTCTTGGGGAAGGTCATCCCCTCTCATTTCAGCATCCAAGTTGCACCGTCCAAGCTAATTGAGAAGTGAATGCAACCTCAGTTATAAATGTAATTTAAACAGTAAAAAATATTTAGAAGACACTTCTTGTGACACAAAAGCCAACATCCATCTATCAAGCGAGGTTATACTAAAATTTCTACATGGTCTTACACACTTCATTTCAGAAGTGAAACTTTGTTCTGCTCACAGCACCTAAATAACTTCTTTTAATTCACTGCAGAGTTCCACAACGCATGCCAAGCAATCATCAGCACATCCACAAAACAGATAAGCTATCCTATCTACAATATCAAGTGTCATGGAAAATATGCTCTGTTGAATTCTTACAATCAAGAGATAAGAAAAAACTCCAAAAAGTTACTAACGGGTGAGAGGTCCAAATAAAACAACATCCAAGGCTTTAAGCTGAAGCTTCTGTCTATGACTCCGGTCAATTATTTTCAAGTGAGAGATCATGAAAGCATGTTCATTTACTGCTATCCTGTTAATGACAAGACAAAATGTTACCTATTCCATAAACTAAGTTCAAAATAAGCCTATGCAAAAAAAAAAAAAAAAAAAAAAATATTTCCTTAGTAAAAAAAAAAAAAAGCATTTCCCATAGTTAAATAGATAACAGCTATGCAATCAAGAGTGAGAAATACAATACAACAGTAATGCTGTATAAATGTATATCAGCATGTGGCAAAAGAAGAAAATAAAATCCTTTAACTATTCTTTTCCTTCTGGAAAAAGATCATTAAATAAATCCATTTAGTATTGTGAAAGGTATATTTACAGACTTGTGACACCAACTCCTAAATACACGCAGTACTCAGGAGTGGTATTTATTCTTCAGTAAGGTATTTTACAGTTACATTGTTGTATATACCCAAAAAATAAATGCAAAGATGTTGAAAAGGAAGTTTGCTACCACACAGAATTATGTGGCCTTTGATAAGAGCTTCCACAGAAAGAAATAAAACTTTTATGAAAGTTGTATTTTGAAATATTCTGGCAGAGAAAAAAATGCAGCCACCGCTTCAAAACTCCAAGGACACACCTCTTTTCTGGCATTTGACTATATCTTGTTAGACTTTAGGTTCACATAGCTGTTCCTACCATACAGACTAATGCAGCAACTTCTGGGGAATTATTTGAAACTAATCCAAAAGATATATTCACCTGGGAAGTGTTGTTCCATTGACATTGCTGTCTCTAAAATTCTTTTCATATTGGGGCAATTCAACAAAGTCTGAGAGCCACTGAAGAGTGTCCTCTTGAGTCCAGTTATGAACTGAAAGAAAATCAATTACCTTAGGTTTTTAGTAAAAATCAACAGCTTAGAAAACAAGCTATAGAAAAGCAGGTTACAATAACCAAGAGAGTTTAGCCAAATATAATTCCAGAAAAATTAGCATTACCAAGGTGTTTCTGGCATTTTGCCTTTTTCATTACATGCCCCCATGAAAGCTTAGGCAAACTATAAATAAACAAGCATGGAACCAATAGAAGTATTTCTTCATTAAAACTTTCACAGAATAATTTAGTTTTTTGCTTTAGTTTAAATCAGGACAGCATTTGTGACTTTCATCTACTTAACCCGATTCCAGCCTCAACCCCTTTGTCCTTGCTACCCTTGCAGAACTAAACACACATCAGCTGAGCTGTAACCATTTGAGGCAATGTACACCAAGATCTTTCCCAGGATGATGCCTTAAGAACTTGGTTTGACAACGATTTTCTTAGAGACTTATGCCTACTAACCACAAAATGGGAGCTGACAAGAGAAGGAGACTGAAAGAAAACACCAAAAGACAAAAGAAATTTAAGAAGAAAACTATTAAATTTCTCTCAAGCATGCCCAAGAAAAGTGGAATTACATGCAGAAGTGCTCTAAGAAAAATTACTTGAAATATGTAGAGAATAATTAACAAGTTTCCCTAATAACAGCAACACTCTACATAAACATTCATAGCGAAAAATGTGCTAAGAAAATATTACCCACAGATATTACCAAAAAAAAAAAAATCACATTTCAGTCCCTTACAGACCAGCTGCTACAGTTTACAGCTTCCCACTGACAAAATTGAAGGGAAATTGTTCGCTCTATTTATGAGTCTGCAAAAATTTGCATATGAAAGAAGCAGGAACAGCCTCCTTCTGGACAGACATGTATTCACATGAAAAACTGGGTGTTTTTTAACATTTCTCTATCTAGAACTACTTGCATGTGACAGTGCTGGGCAGAGATTATCACTAGGACACATTCTCAGTGGTGACTTCTGAAAATAATCCTTTAGAAAGCACTGCTGAAAGCTTGACAGGTAAAGCTGCAGGCAATGGAAATTTTTGAGTTCAAATTCGTATTTCAGTTCACACTGTAACTGAAATAAGGACTTCTAGGTCTCTTGTCTACACTAGCACAGCTGCAAAATAAGCTTAAACATTTTAGATTATTATCATTCCAGATAGGCAGAGAGAGAACTCATTTCAGAGACTCACTTATGGCTTCAAGAAACAAACTCACAATGCAAACCTCTTGTTATCTACCCATATGAATGGCTACACAACCTTCCCAGTATGCTGTCCCGTTTTCTTCTCTTCTTGTGAGCTACAGTCAGGTACTGATTTGAAACAGACTCAGTTTTGTCATATTACTCTAAGATTTTATGTTAAATATCTGGGCTCCATTTATAAACAGATGGTTTTCCAATTGCAAAGATTCTTAACTGTTTTGTGAATAATAAGCAATCAGATTTACAAATCAAAGTCATTTGACTAGTCATGACAAGTCTCAAAAGAGTGGTAAAATCATCCAGAAAAATATCACCTTAACTGCATTCTAGAAATATGTTCATAGACCGATCCCAAGTAAAAGCATTGTTTTGTTGTGACATGAGAAAAAAACACCTGAAATAGCCACTACACACTACAGACTATCACTGACAGTACAGAACACTCAATTTCAGAAGCCACACAATTGACTGAGTTTATAAGTTGGAGGGAAGGGTTAAAAATGCCATTGAAACTCTTTGCTTCTACTGCTGAAAGAATTTTGTAGACACTGACAAATTTGAATAAATTCATAGGCTTCTATAATCAGTAGTAATATTAAACATATTATCCTGATAGAAATGAGGTACATATTTAAGTGATTTACCATAGAGCAAATCACATCTGTAGCACTGCTTAGACTGGTGTGATGTTTTCTTCATAAAGTATCAAGGAAATTTTCCCAAACAAATCAGTTATCTTCTGGAAAAAGGACTTTATTATTCATTATCTAGCTGTATCAGATACCTCCACTAGTACAGAAACTGCAAAAAGAAGCAACCACAGTCTGTCCCAAACTAGAACTGAAATCTGGACTTTCTCTACACTTATACTGTTATTCATTTATTAAAAAATATTATTGATTACGTCTTTATTTATGTTGTGTCCCTTTAACTCACCACTCAAGCTTTTAAGCTATGACTATATTCTGCCATCTCTTATTCTGGGATGTCAGGAACTGAATCTCTTCTCACATACACATTTTGCAAGAAATTTAGATTTATTATGTAAACTAGTTCTTCATTCACAGAAGTCCAGTGCCAGTGCCCCCAAATCCCCAAGTTTTCCACGTGGACTCAGACTATAAACTACACTGTTCTTCCTTTCCTATTCTATCAGTGAAAAGATTCAGACTGTTTCTTTTTTGCTGATATCTTCCATATGCCATAGGTTGGTAAGGAGCATTACTTGACTTGTCGCCAATAAGACTTTATGACATATATACATGTTTGTTCCACAACAGCATCAAGTACTCAAAAGCAAATTGGCTTTTCTCCTCTCCACAAGAAGCACTTACAGTCCACTGAAACATGACACAAGGCAAGTGTGACATACACCAGGTGTACTGAAGGGCAAGCAGGCTACCTGAAATCCATCTTGATCAGTGCTGCCAATTAGAATGTGCCAACTCCCACTAACTAGCTGAGGTGGTAATTTTTCCTTAGTTTAATCACCAAAAAAGAAAGCAGTACTTCAGTCAGCAGAGTAGCAAGTCACAATTAATATAAGTTAAATGCATATAGCATTACAGAGTAATTATCCTTCTCTCTCATAACTCTTTTCACAAAGAGATACCTTCAGAGATAGGATGTCAGCACTGTGCTTTGGGCAGGCAGGCATAGAAGGCAGTGTTCACATCCCAGAGCAGCACTCAGTCTCTAGACCTCCATCAGCTATTTTATTTCAGACCACAAGTTTGAGTTGTTGGGGGTTTTTTTATACTTCTTTTCAACTGTTCTACCAACACCCCTGAAGGTGAAAACAGCATGGCCCTGTATGAAAGTTTCTCATTGTTAACCCACATTAATTAGAAGATCAGAGTATTTACCAGTTTTTTGTGTCAAATTTATCATATCACACAAAAGGATTCAAAACTTAGTTTTTAGGATCTTCAGCAGTAACATCAGCAGTATGCAGCATTATGTAACTCATCTTTAGCCAAGTCCTGCTTGCATGCATTTCCAACCTCCAGATATTTAAAACCTGAGACAGTAAATTATTAGAGACCAAGGCAGCCACAACATGTTTGTGGTATGTAGTTTAGTCCCAGTTGCAGTAAGAACACTTGTATAGTATTACATAATAAAACAGATGATCACAGATGCAAATACGGAGCCATTTTTGCATCTTTTTACCCCAATAAATAATGTACCAGACTTTAGTTCACCTCCTATTTTTCACAAAGAGAGAAAGAGAATTAAAGGGGGGGAAAAGTTATGCATACAAGGCAAGGAGAACGTTTTTTTTGTATTAAAAGGCAGTCTATAGGAGATACTGTACATTAAAGCTCAAATATGCCATTTAAAAAAAAAAAAAAAAGCTACTCTTTTTTTTTAAAGGCTGTTTGTAACAACTAGGTTTTGATAGGATTCAAATTAGACTGACAGTAGCCAAGCATTCATAAACTCCAGGTTTGACTTCAACAGTTTTTTACTTCACTACAAAATCAAGTCCCAAGGGACAATGCTACATCACTAAAAATGCAGCATCCAACCCTACTCACTAAGACAGGTCAGAACTACCCAGATGAAAGCCCTGGACTGAATTTACAGCCCCTTGCTACTGAGACTAAATAGCTACACTCCACTCTTCAGATAGCAAATTCACATGACCACAGCCCATTAATGGGGGAAAAAGAGAAGACAGGTGTCATTGAGTGAGAGAACTTCCAAAGATAATTGTACAAAGACTGGTTCTCAGACATCAAATCAAATGTTCATCTGTCCTCTTTTCCACACTCAAAACTACTACCTCCTCAAGGCCCTTGCAGAAAAAATACTGAAGATGTTCCTTTGATATCAACCTAACAGTAGCTACTAAATTTGTTACTTTTGAATAGCTGAAAGACTCTGTAGTACATATATAAATTCTGCTTAGTTAGGAGACAGTCAAAGAATACCATACAACAAGCATATACTGGCATTTACATTTAAAGAACAGTAACACACAATAACAGAGGTCAGAAGACTTTCAGAGAGGAGCATCTTCTACATTTTAAACAGCTATGATGGTTCATAGTCAATCCTCTAAATAGAGCATTCTGTAGAATTAGATTATGAGATTTTAAAAATTCAAAGGTCACAAAAAGCACATTCTAACTAAATTAAATTAAATTATAGTCTTGTTTTGTACCAAAGGAGTCCTTTAAGCTGAGCAGCAACACAGCAACAATAGGCTAAATGCTGATTCAAGCTGTGATGTAACTCCTTGCATGCAGGTAAAACCTGTAACAGCCTTGAACTTCCTTTAATTTGCACCAGCCTAGACTGTGCCTTAAGGATTCTGCAGCAGGCAGGGACTTCAAAAACCTGCCCAGTACCAGAAATATTAAAAAGCAATATTCTGAAGCCCCCTCTTTTATTAGGCAATTTTCAGAGCTTTAAATGCAGCCAGCCCTCAGTGTTACATTCAATGCCTAAAATCCTTCTCAGTCTATTTAAAAAGCAGCCTCTATTTTCCTTAACCCTAAAAGGAGACACCAAACAGCAATGGCATTGTTTTGCTTTCTTCCCTAAAATCTTATCTGTCCTGCACCACCAATATGGTAAACAAAGAACACCTTTAAGCTATTAGACAAATATTTAAGACAAGCATTCACATAAAGCAAGCTTCACGGCAAAGAATGGGCAAATTCTAATCAGCAACTACTCAGCAGTAGATCAAGAAGATGTTTCTGTATATATTGTCAAGATCACTAGAGTTTCTATTTCTCACACAGATACCTCAACAGATTGTTTAAAAGTCTCAAATTACTATTACTGTCATTTACACTACCTTCCATCCTCTTGTTTAATGTTGCCAAATTGCTATAAACGAGTAGCACGTAAGAACAAATAAATCAAAAATTCCTAAAACATACAGAAAGGAATAGCAATATTTTGAATGTTACCTAAAACCAAATTAAAGCAGTTCATTTTTGGAGGGGCTTCATGCTTTCTAACAGACAGCAGACCACTATTAATACTGCTCAGGAGTCTCATTCTAAAGTTCTCCCTGTGGTGCAAATTTAGTTCTCTCACAAATAAAGCCATTATAAACAGACACAACAAGATGAGACATTTGTCTCCAATCTTTTGAGTCTTACTCATCCTGCTCACTATATTCAAGAAAATTGGAATAAAGATACACACAACAGACAAACTATACTTCTAGAATCACTATAGCCTAAATTTTTGAAGAGTTACTCATGACTTAGACCAACAGTTTTGAGGAGATAATTTTTTCTGATAATTTAGTTGTAATACTTTCAAGGAACAGTATCTTCAGTGAGTATGTATTTAAAGAATATTTGAAGAGATGAGGCCAAAAGTTACTGGTTAAAACAGATATTTACTACATACCAAACACTTCATGCATTACCTCAGAGTGCACTTAAGTGACTTCCTGCATTAGCAGAATGAACAAATGCCATATTCCTGGTTTCACTCCCCTCCTGTTCTTACTTTCAGTTGTTTGGCCCATATCAAGTTTTAGTCTCTATGCTCAGCATTAGAACATGTTGTGGTTTAGGAATGATATTCTCAAATTTAGTAGTGCTTCTAAAAACATGTGTGTGGTTTCCCCTCCCCCTCCAATTGGAGGCATGAAGGGTAAAGATCACAGGTTGCAATAGGAACAATTTATTGGAAACAGCAAAGAGATAAGAAAATGAACAATAATAGCAACAATACAATAACAAAAGGTATAAGAAAAATAAACTACTCACATGGAAAGCCCCTGACAATAAACAAGTACCAGATAGGTCTGTTCCCCATGTTTCTCGACCAGAATGAACCCGGAAGAGAGAGAGAGACTCCCATTCCTGGGCTCCCAGCAATGGTGTGAGGTGGTGTAGGATAACACTCAGCATTAGCTATGGCCCCTCCTGACTGATAATTAATCCTGTCTTGGCCACAACCAGGACAGCACAACTTCGGAATGAGGGGTGGGATGGGGAAGGGGGTGAGGAAGTTAGGTATTTTTCTCCTAACAATTCTAACATTACAGATCTCTTTTTTAACCACTATATCTTGGGACATATTTAGCAATGAACATTGTACTCTTGATTAAATACTGTCCTTTGATACTTCGAATAGTTGGCTCAACTTACTTATTTCATTTAAACCAAAGTGAGGGAGGGCTGGTGGTGTTGGGTAGTCCGTACATTTTACTGCATCCCAAGTTAAAGAAGATTTTCAAAAATGCTTTGGACTAAGAATTCTAGATCTTTGTAGCTCAAATAAAATTTAAATCAAAGTGAAAGTGCATTGAATTTTCCACTTAATACTATATAACAAGTATTTTAAAATAGCTTGAGAGAAACCCTTAGGGTTTATTAAATTAAAAACATGCTAATCTGGAGTTAAGCACTTGCACCAGTCACATCAAAAAATTAGAACCTCATGTAAGCTATCTTAGTTTACTCACAATACAAAAAACACATGAAGAGGAAATTACCTCTAGCTGGACTAAGTGAGTTCTTAGTCAGGTTTATGTGTGCCTATAAATAACAGTGTCAAAAGAGATTGATGAAGATGCTTCAAAAGGTCACTTATTCACTACTCTATACCTGGTGGAAAAATTGTTGAATTATAACTATGTCAATAGCCACAATCATTTTCAGCTATACTTCTTTACCTACCTTCAGATGTTTTCCAGCGTTTCCACAGATCCTCAATGGTGATATGCTTGTCTTCTCTGTGCAGGTGACTGTGTTTATTTGAGGCATCTTTGTATTGCATATCTTCCCTTAGAAACTGAAGAAAAGGGAAAAACATCACCTTAAATGTCTAAATGGCAATTTCTGAAGAGAAACTACACAGAAATCAGGTCGTCTTTCTTATCCCTTCCCCATGCAAGCAGCAGAGAATTGATCTGAGTTTTCTACAACAATGACTCAGAAAGTAAGTTAAACACTCTTACAAGATTTGTTTTTCACAATAATAAAATCCTAGAAAAACTGATGATGCAGTTGCTAGTATACGAAGTTTAACATTATTAGTATGCCTCAGATTTATAGTGATTGCAGGAACACACCACACAATCATATTGTACACTTCTCAATTCTAACAACATTTAACCAACTTCCCGTCCTTGAAAATAAGACCATGTGAGATTTGAAAGTGTGCCAGTCATTTTTGGATGAGTAATGCCTGAATCCTGCCATACCAGTTAAATGCAACTGCCTGAGGGATGAATGTAAGCTGTTTACTAAGTAGCATTAAAGTCTTTTGATTAGACAACAAAAATTTGACTTCATCAAATTAAAAAACAGAAGTCATCTGAGGGCCAATTTTCTGCTTGCTAATCATTCCTCAGTGGTTACACTCCAAGCACAGAAGCATTACATAAAGCTGCTTCATTTTCAGTAATTAATAGGAAGCCTTTTAGCAAAAATTATAAAAAGAAAGATCATGCAATAATGATATACAGAGTGGGTGGTGAGGCACTGGCACAGGTTGCACAGAGAAGCTGTAAATGCCCTATCCCTGGCAGCATTCAAGGCCAGGCTGGATGGGGCTCTGAGCAATCTGATCTAGTGGAAGATGTCCCTGCCTACAACAGGGAAGTTGGAACTAAATTATGTTTAAGGTCTCTTCCAACCCAAACCATTCCATGATTCTATGATACAATTTTATGATGGCAGTGTGTTTTAGTACTCCACAAGTCGCTACAAATGGTTTTCCAAATACATACCCAAGAAAAGCCATGGAACTGTAAAATTAATTCTACTTTTTTTTTATTTCATAAAGGCCTAGAAAAGTTGGTATACTGGTTGGCAAATGACCTCCCATTAACAGTGGAAACCCTTCATAAGTATCAGTCCCTGAAAGCATTGTATGAACAGTCTCTGTGGGTGAAGACGTAAGTAGTAGTATCAGAAAACTAAGTCATCTTCCAAAGTAGATAGCTTGTTTTCTTCAGTTTGTGAAGGATAAAGTACCTCAAACAAAACCAGCTACAGATAGTCATGACAGCTAAGTCAAAAAACAGCCTTTTATATGGCTGATCTTATGTCATCACCACTTCAAGAGAGGTGAGAAAGAAAGCCAAGATAGTGATGCACTGCAGAAGAGCTTAATTCTTACAATTCAGTCCAGGTAATAATTTAAGTGCAGAGCATCCTGCAAAGGCTCCATTTTTAACAAAGGCTCAATTTCTAACAAATCCAGAGATTATACCGTTCAGAAACTGCAGGAGATACTGAAAAGTAGCTAACGTTAAACAGTAATATTAACTCTTAATAAAGAGAAACAGAATACAAGAAATATGCAAGCAAAAGCTAACACTTACCAATTCTCCCTAACTAAAATCTTTTTACTAGAATGTAAGGGAATCTCAAACTATGAATGGATTCAAGTTTCTCCTTGACGAACTTGGGACAAAATACTAGTTGTCCTCCTTAAACTATATAGACAACACAGTATCCAAACACTGATTGGATGTAAATTCTCTCATATTTATCTATTACTTGAAAACTTTTTCTGATGGTCAGACATTAGCTTTGTAAAGCCTTTTGATTCCTAAAATAGGTCAATTTAACCCATACAAACTGCATAAGCATTTTTAACTCCTCCATGTGTCTAAGAACGGCATAAATTGAGATATATAAATATATATATATATGCACACACATACATATACATGAGAAATAGATGAGAAACTTATGAAACATATGAGAACTCAAAACAGCAGCCTGTTGGGATTACAGACCTTCTGAAAAATCATGGATCAGCAACAGTAAAAAGGTTTAATAAGCACAGGAATATATGCTGTAACTGTATGCAAAAGTAAAAATATCTGTTGCATATTGCATCGTCCAAGTGGGAACTCTGAATACTTCCCATCTTGGCAATAAGTTGGCATGACACTGGCAAATTCTACAATTGTCATGCAACAGTCAATGAAAGACGGATTGTCTTGTTCATTCCCACTCTATGTTTATTAAAGGCTAAACTGAAGAGCAGAACTAAACAATAACAAAACAAACAAAATAATTTTCTTATCCTCTAATGTCCCTAAGACTTCCCAGATTACAGTACAGTGTTACAGATGGAACAGCAGGAAAGAACTGATGTTTTCCCACCTTACCTTTTCCCTCCAGACTGCAAGTATCTACTGTCAACTGACATCCTCAGTATGTCTTTCAGGAGCTTGCAAAAAATATACCAAAACTACAGCAAAAACATGTATTATATGTCCCTCTCTGTAAAGATGATCTCTTTTCACATGGGGGTTAAGGTAAATGCTAATGCTCATTCTTCAGCTTTCTAGTGACTGATGATGCCCTGTCCTTGGAGACTCCAAATGCAGGTATGGAATTTTTTTTTCAAAACAAATGTAGGGTGATCAAGTTGCTGAAGAGGGACAGAATATATTTTATATACAGGTTTGGGCCAATTTTGTGTTTTCTCAGCTAAAACTCTGATCACTTATGTTTGTACAAACTTGCTACCTTTACTGATAGCTGTCAGTAAAGGGTGCAAAATACCGAAGGATGAGTCCTTTTGTTCAGTTGCAAGTGCTGTCAAGGAAAATCTGAATTGCTGTTAACAATACTACTGACATTGTTAGAAGTAAAGTGAAGGAAGATGCCAGTTGAACGCCAAAAGTTCCGAGGAGTGACACCGGACCCCATCCTACCGGCCCTCCCCCACAGGAGCGCACCCCGAGCTCGCAGCGGGAGCGGCGCCGGCTCCTCCTGCAGCTCCGCCGCGCCGCCCGCAGAGGGCGCAGCGAGCCCCGCTCATGGCACTACGGGAACGGGGGACCCCAGCGCCGCCCGGGAGCGGGGGACCCGAGCGCCGCCCGGGATTTCCCGGGAGCGGGAAGAGCTGAGCGCACCTGGGTCACACAGACACACCGACCGGAATATTTGACTATGTCCCTTTTTAAAAGGGAGTGCCCACACACAAACCGGAATGCAGCTTGCAGTTAGGAACCTGAACAGCTACTCGTCGGGGCAGAGATAGCAAATCTATGAGAACTTCTAAGTGAAAAGCCCCTTCCTTTTCTGTCCTACCCGTAATGCTCCCAGATCCTGTGAAAATAACCACGATGATTTCCTCAAAGAGGTTCTCTGACACCGCAAGGTCACAACACTGAAGTTACAGTGTATGTATCTGGAAAGAGGTCATCGTGTTTCAAAGAAAAAGTGCATTCACTAACTCACTCACTAAGAGGTATATAGCAACATCAAACATCTTTCTATTGCATAAAAGATCTTTGTTTCAAAAGTGGCCTAATATGGAAGTGGTTCTTTAAGAAAAAGAACTGAGACCTAAATTGAAGAAAGACAGAAACAGAACAACTCTAGTTAAAAAGAGGATTTTTCTGTTCCTTGTCATGGCAGCTAATCTCTCTTCTGTTGCTCTGGTCATTAAGTATACAATGAAAAGGTTAGAAAAATAACTCTAAATGGGGAGGTTAAAAGAATAAGCTCTAAGAAAAACACATCTAAGTATTATCTTAGCCAACATAATCACTCAGGAAGGAGAAGTCCTTTTAAGACTACAAAGTTGAAACCAAGAAAGCAAAAGAAAAATTACCTAAAAACTCTGTATGAAACAAAAATAGCCATTTGTCAAAGCAGTTACTTCAAAAACAAGTATTGAATTAAAAAAACACCACACCTAGACTTGAAACTAGAGTTTTGATCCCAGAAGTACTATAACAGCTGCACCTCTACAAAGACTGAAGTGCAAGGTTCAGCAGTGTAGTAACTCCAAAGGAAACTTTCTCCTGCCTGGAGGGGACAGGACCTGTGGAGCCCTGGAGAAGTCCCAGGATCAAGTACCCAACCACCTTCCTTCCTCTTCAGAAAGCCTTTAGTACTGTAACCTTCACCAAAATCCAGTCAACTAATAAGCAAAGACTAATCTGGAGCAAGACCACCCAAAAAAGGGGGGGGGGGGGGGGGGGTGAAAGAAAAAGTTAAAATATCAATGCTGCAAGACATACTTGCAGGGCAAACAAGCAATTGCATACTTTCAAGAATGCCACTGGAAAAGTAAAATTAATCATACTCACTAACTGCAGCAGGAAGCACTCTCATGCTGTTTATACTTTGCTGTGTGTAAAGGCTCAAGTTTATGATTTTCAGTTTTATCAACTTAAAATAGACCCTCTAACTGACAAGTTTACTTTAAGAGCAATTAGTAACATCTCCTGGCCAGGTATTACTCTCACCCTTGAGCATCTATTCCTCAGTGTTATTTCCTTCGGGTTTATTCCTTCAAAGGGAAAACCTGCAAAAGTTACAACTTCAGCCTTTTAGTACATATCCTCATATCTATTTGCTGCAAGATTTGTTGCAGCTATTGCAATGTCACACACACTGACTAAATTATAAAGGCAGATGTGCTTTTAAAAGGCAACATACTATGATTCAGGTATGACTGCCTACAGTACAGAAATGGCTTCTAAAGATGCTATGAAGTAAAATTTAAAAATAAATTAATAATATTAATAACTAATAATAAAATATGACTAGAAAAATGTGGGACACAACCAGGAAAGTGTTACCAAGTATATCTTAAGTAACCTACACGATCAAAACCTATGAAAAAAGCTACTGCAGCTCAAAACAAAACTGTAGCTGTCTACTGCAAAGTAAACTTTGCAACCTCTGCAAAGCCAAGACAGAATTTCCAAGGGATCATTTCATTGTAGCAGGACTAAATAAAGAGGTGCAGACAGCTACATATTAGCTTAAGCACGTCCAAGGAGGCAAGGCATAAGGTAGGTCTAGTCCAAGCCACGTTGGAACAGGTTTTATGCAACCGTACCCATGATAACACGTGCTGCCTCTCTATAGGGCTTCTTTGCACAGAAGCTGTGAACTAACACCATCAATGTTTTCACACAAGACTTGGCTCCTTATCCTGCTCTGCAGAAACAAATTGTCTAGACACGTTCAGAGCTGCTTACAAAACTTCAGGAGACTAAAACACACTCTGCCTGGGGACAAATACATTAGCAGTTGAATGCAAAAAAATTAATTTAAAAAAGGCCTCTATTAAGAGAACCACAACAAATCATGGAATTCAAAGTAACCCAATAGCTTTGAGGACAAAGATTTGCTGTACTGGTTAGGAAGTTCAAAATCCTTGTTTGAAAGATCAATGTTTGTAACAGAATGTCTTGCACAGTGAGATGTAAAACACACTCAGGAGCCATCCCAGCATCATGAAAAAAACAGTCTTCAGTTTCTAAACCACTGCAGCATGTATTTTTCCACATGCAGAATTTTGTCTAAACAGCTGACACCAAAATATTAAGTTGTTTGCAGAAATATGAACTCCAGTTTAAGGACTTTTATTACATAAATGACAAGGACAAAACCAAAATACTAAGGAAACTTGAAAGGACATTTGACATCTTGCTGAGAGTATATTTTTAGAGAACAAAATGGAGCCTATCCCTGTTAAACTTACTACAAGCAAAGTGCTATAATAGTATTACCATTCCAGACCATGCTAGCTACTTTTCCTGCTTTAATTGCTGTATAGAAGAGAATCATCTTCCCTGGTTTAGGCCACAAAAGTTAGATTCTATTTGATTCTTGCCATTAGACAACATTTTTAAGTCAGTTACTTCGGCATATCATCTCTGAGGTTCCAACTTCTTTGACCATCCTGCTAAAACCTATTCTCTGATGCTCTCAATGCTGCAGTCTTTTCTTCTCCTTACAGTACTTGCTTGTTTTGGGGGGGAAGGGTGTGGGGCAGGGTGTTGAAGGTTGAAGGTGTGGGGTTTGTTCAGACTGTGGGCTTTTTTGTAAAGTAACAATTTCAGGTTTTTTCAATTCCTTAAAAAAACTTGAGCAAAATATGAAGTGACCTATCCAGAAATCCCATGCAAAACTGTACATTTGTACCTTTAGCTTGGTGAGACATTAGACACACAGTAAGATACTAATACTTCAAAAACATCAACTTATTCTAGTACTGCAGATAGATTCCTCAAGGAAATGACTTTACATAGGATCAACTTAGGGAAATTCTTTTGAAACAGGAAAAACCTATGTAAATAGTGAACATATGATAAGTCTGTTTTATTGCTTGTGTCTCATCATTAAAACAAAACATGTTTCCATGGTGCAGCAGATGCTTCCTGAGGCAGATATCCTCCCACAGCACATGACTAAAACCTCAGTTCTCCCTTTTATTTACCCGTTTACAGCCTACCTCTTGAAACCAGCTTAAACAATTGCAATCCTTGACATATAAAGCAGTATCAGCAGCTAGGTCTGATAGGAAAATTCATGTTACCCTGCCCTCATAAGTGTAGAGGACTTTTTCCTGCCTTTTTCCTTTTCTCTGCTGCATACCAAATAAAAAGGAAAAAGTAACTACTCCATGCTTGGACTAGAGCCCCTCTAACTTCCTTAGAAGACTTTAACAAGTTCGCTCATGTTTTGCTGACTTTAAATCCCATGCTAAAAATTTTGATCAGGTTTCCTCTCATCAGCTTTATCAAGGTCAAATACAAGTTTCTTTCCAGTCCAAAGTACCTCCAAAGGTCTTCCAGTATCAGACAATTTTTGAGGAAATAAGAAATATCTTCACTCAAATTTTCTAGTATCCTAGAAAAACTCTTTTACAGAATGGTTTTAGGTGTGCCATCATTTTACAGAGAAAAAACCAGCTATAACCTAAAACAGGGCATGAAAACATTAGGGAAAAATAAACTGCATGCAGATGAAATGTCTGGAATCACTGTTGGGAGTTAACTGGATTAGCAAATTAAAATAGTTAAAATAAATAGTTCAGCATCTTTAGCTTTTTTTACCTTCCTGTCTCAAAATAGCTTATTTACAAGAACTTCCTTCCTTGGTGTAAATATACCCTTGTAACACTGTTGTAGTACTGGTGAGACAGCAGAAAGTTATTCTACTTTGTCACATTCTTCCTGCCAAGTAAAAAGCTAATGAACATCTAATCAACATACTCAATATGCTGCTCTTCAGGAGTCTTGCAAGTAAAATCCATGCAGCATAAAACAGAAAATCCATTCCCTGCTGTTAAGTAAAATCCCTGTATTTCATGTAAACTTTACTTCTAATAAAGTGGGTATTTTAATTATCAGTCTTCATTCTTAATCAAGATAAGCAGCATTACCCACTGTGACAGAACAAAAAAAAAATCTGGTTCTGAAATATAATTAGGACATATTTAGTACATATTCAGACCTACTGTAATCAGGTAACTATGTAACTATGCTGTGTAAATGTAGATCTTTTAAGATAATGGTAAAGATTTAGTAAAAGCACCACAAGAAAAACAGAGGTTACTAGCTGAACTTGCAATTAAACTGCATTTCTCATTAATTTCAGGTTTGAAACTAATGTCTTAGAAGAAAGCACTCTATGCAAATACATATTCATCACTGATTTGCATGGAAATTATATGTAGAAAAGTGCTACTTTGCAGGGAGTGGGTCATTAAATATTTCTTCAATAATTAAAAATGAACTAGCAGAAACAAGGGCTAAAATTAAGTCATCTTAGTTTTTGCACAATATGTAGTTTGAACATATAGTTTCACTTATCTCTAATTACCCCAGCTGAACAGCATGCCTCATCAACTATTATAATTTCAGCCATTTAAACAGGTTTTTAGGGTGGCTTCTATTGCTTTCTCTGGAACAGGAAGAAACTTAAGGTCAGATATAAAGATGGTCTGCTGGAAACCAGGGCAAATCTTCTGAATACTAATAAGATGTTTCCAATGTATAAATGTTTTCAGTATTTTCTTTTAACTTTCTCAACTTAACTTGTACTGCATTTTTATACATTGAAGAGAAACAATCAAAGTATTCGGAAGGTCCTCAGGTAGTTCACACTCCATCACTAATGTTTCAGTTTGCAGACTGAACTGTGCCTGTTCCAAACATTCTGCAAGAACAAAGGCAGACTATATGCATTATTTTTGTAAAGTCTGACAGTCAGGTAAAGTCCCTGGTGATTGGGAAAAAGGAAATAACCCTGCTATTTAAAAAGAGAAGAAATGCAGACCTGAGAAAATAAAGACCACCGAGCCTCACCTCTATGTTTTGGAAGATCATGAAGCAGATCCTCATGGAAGCAATGTTACAGCACAGACAATGAGGTGATCTGAGACAATCCAGCTTAGCTTTACTAAGGGCAAACAGTGTCCAGCTGATCTGGTGGCCTTCTATGATGGGCTGACTGTAGAGGTTGATGAGGGAAGACCAAACAAATGTCATCTACCTACACCACTGAAAGGCCCTTGACACAGTGCCACATAACATCCTTATCCTCAGACTGCAGAGAGACAGATTAGAAGGGTGGGTCATTTGATGGATAAAGAACTGCCTGAATGGACATAGCTGTCAATCATTCTATGTCCAGATGGAGGCCAGTGATGAGTGGTATCCTTCAGGGCTCTCTCCTGGGACAGGGGCTCTTTGATACCTTCATCAACAACACAGACAGGAGATCAAGTGCACTTCTCAGCAAATTTGCAGATGACATGAAAGTGAACAGCACAGTTGAACTAAAAGAAGGAACGGATGTCATCCAGAGGGATCTGGACAAACGTAAGAAGTGGGCCCATAAGAACCTCATAAAGTCCAAGAGCAAGGTGTTGCCACTGCACTGGAGCAACCCAAGACATAAACACAGATTGGGAGAAGTCATTGAGAGTATCCCTACCAAGAAGGACTTGGAGGTGCTGGTGGATGGAAAGCTGAACATGAGCCAACAGTGTGCACTCACGGCCAGAAAGTCAGCTGCATCCTGGGCTACATTCAAAGAGGAGTGGCCAGCAGGTCAAGGGAGGTGATTCTGCCCCTCTACTCCACTCTAAGATCTCACCTGGAGTATTGGCTCCAGGTCCTCAGCACAAGAAAGACATTGACCTGTTGGAACTAGTCCAGCCAACCAAGATGATCAGAGCACTGGAGCACCTGTCTTAAGACAGGTTGAGAGAGCTGGGCTGTTCAGCTGCAAAAGGTTCCAGGAATATCTTATTGCAACCTTCAGTACATACAGGAGGGGTATAAGATAGAGGGAAAGCAACTTTTTACACAGGCAGATTGTGACAGGACAAGGGAGAATGGTTTTAAACTAAAACAGGAGAGATTCAGACTATGTGTCAGGAACAAATTCTTTACTCAGAGGGTAGAGAGGCACAGGAACAGGTTGTGCAGAGACATTGTAGATTATCCAACCCCTGGAAGAGTTCCAGGTCAGGTTGGATGGGGCCTGTTGATGCTGTTTGCACATAGGCACACAGAAAAGTAAGTAGCATCACATTAAATTTAACAACAGTAATTCATAACAACTCACTCAGGGAGAACAAACTTCCACTAGATGTAATAAAAAAGGATGATAAAATGGGGCAAGATTCTTCTCCCATTCATCTACCCTGAGAATGGGTGTCAGAACCACATGACAATACTCTCATTTTTAGGGGACATCTTCACTCCCCTTGGTTCTCAAGTATGTGCTTAACAATGGCCAGAAAGTAAAATCAGCAAGCACAACTAAACTACATAGACCTTTCCATTCCTACGCAGTAATTCTGAGAATCCTAACAGTAAAGTTGAGTACATGCAAGGGCAAGTCCTTTGCCAGGACCACCAGGAGCCTACCTACCAAACCCATTCAAGCACAGTCACAAAAATATTCCTTAGGTTATAGGACTTACATTACCATTAGTAAGCATTATGTTCTTCGTATTTGCCTGTCAAACGTAAACCAAACCAGAAATCTTTCTTCTAAACTGCTCTCTGTCACAGGTATTGTTTTACACTATGAAGTGCCTGCAACAGATCTAAGGTAGATAGAATAGCCCAGTGATGCTTTAACCACAAAAATTTTGAGTGAAGAAACCATAACATCAAGTAATGGATCACATCACTGTCTTACTCCAAGACTCTTACTACTGAACCTTTCACCTTTGCCCACCTCCTACACCAATCACAAAAGTAGCAGCTTTTATACATAGTCACACAGAACTTTCCTTTAGGCTAGAACAATGGACAGTAATATCCCATTTCAGACAAATACAAAAATTAGACTTTCCTTCCATATTTGTCTGAGGAAAGGGCTAAATTAAGAACACCAACAACTACTCAAGTGCTGAAAGATAAAGAGCTGCTATACAAAAAACAGATGAAAAAGACTTCATGTATGCACAAGTAAAGTTTTTTTGCTCCTACCTCATCACTTTCATCTACTTCGATACCACCATCTTTGTCATCATCCATTTGCTTATGGATCATGCGAAGAGCTTCCAGGCTGAATCGGTCCTCCTCAGTAAAGCACGGTGGGCTGAGTGAACTGCAGGGATCTAAAGTGAGGACGACAAGAACAAACCAAAACAACACATCAGAAATGTTATTTACTTTCACTTCAGAATAAAAAGCTCACCAGCAAAATAAAGGGTTTAAAATTCTGTATTGTGCACATGTACTTCACTACACATAATCACCAGGTCACAGATATCAACTTTAACCATAAAACAGTACTTGTACAAAAAAGTGAAAGGCTTGTGTGTGCAAATCAACTCTTTTTTTTTTTCAGGAAGGAGTCCCAAAAAATAGGCTGGAATATTTTTGACTCTTCAATTTATTTCTTCCATCCCAGTAACTTACTATCTCCATTTTTACTTTTATCATCCACCTTTAGTTAACATCAGTGCAGCAGCAAATAAAGCTACCACATTTCCCAACCTCCTTTTTGAAAGTCTGAACGAAACAAAGAGCAGTGGAGGAAAAGGAATTGTCATATCATACAATCATAGTTTCATAAAAAGAAAACAAAGTAATGATAATCACATTGCAGATCAAATTCGAAATAGGTAGTACTACTGAACATAAAATACTCAAGCACTGCAAGAGCAGAAAGCACACTGCAAAGAAAATTCAGCTGATCATAGTACACAATGTATTAGTCCTGTACATTCTGATCACAAACTGCAGTCACTGTAGAGCAGGATTCCAAGTCAAAAATAGTACATTTTCATTTGCATTCATTATTGAAGGCTCATGATTTGCGCACATCTGATGGCTCAGCTTACACCACATCAAACTGCTAAATCTGTGTTCTTTTCCTTCTACAAGGTACATACCAAATGCTCCAAAATTCTACGAAGCATGATGATCAACCGTCACCGCGGTGGCCTTGTGCAGACCATGGCATTAACTAATAGCAGCTATTACATTAATCCTGATGTACTGAACACTAGCAAAGAACAGAAGGTGGAGAAGGATACAGAAATCGTTTTTTCTAAGTTGGACTTTTATAGAGTAGGGAATTCCCACTGTAATAGCCATTATAAGAATGAACTGGTAAGTTCCATAAACTGTTAAACTGCATGTAAATCATATCAATGCAAGTAAAAATTGAGGGAGCATATGAGTAATTCTTGCTTTTTCTAATCTATCAAAGAACTAAGCTTTCATGTTTCTACAGAATATATTAAAAGGCTCACTTATATAAGTAAAGGAAGCACATCTCGAAAAAGAGAGGAATCAAATGTTTTCAGAGAAAAAATAATTTTTTGGTTTATGATTTCATACCAGCTGAGTTAGCATGATTCTTCTTTTCTGTCTAAAATAAATTTTTAAATAATTAAAAAATCAAAATTAAGGAATGCATAAGGTTACAAAGCAGGAAGTGCAAAGATAATGACCATGACATAGCTGGAATCTCAGACACAATTAACAAGATGGTTTCCACAGCTAGACACAAGTCGATGCATTCGTACATCATACTTAAGTTTTATTACACAGGAATTAATGGAAATCTGTTATCTGTTCCCATGCATCAGTTAAAAAAACCAACCAAATAAAACAAAGTCAGCAGAAAAAAAAAAAAACTAAGACTTCACTGACACTGTCAAGAACTAAGAGGTGTTGCTTTTGGAACTATTTTATGTAATTCAAAGACAGATTTCTATACTTATTATTTACTAAATTACTAAATATTAATTATAATTTGATTAATATTTTATCATTAATATTGTTGTTTTTGTTATTATTATTATTATTATTATTTATTACCAAATACTAAACCAGACCAATCACAAACAATATAACTTTCAGCTTTGGAATCCAATTGATATTTTATGAAGGGGGGGAGATTAAATTTAAAAATATCTGTTTTATTCGTCCATTTTTGGTTTATTACAAAAGGTTTAATTTGCACAATACTCAGCCTTTGGATTTTTCCCTTGCAATGAAAAAATTACTATCATTGGAGGGGTTAAAGGACCTGTCCTGCAATTACAGGGTGCTTCGTGTAGAAAGGTTTCCCTTGCAATAATAATGAATAACCTCAAAGTTCTTCTAATAATTAAATGAACAAAAAATATTATTTTACTAAAATACAATCATACCAGAAGAACAATCTTTCTATTACAAGTTTTGATCTGCACCATATCTTAAGTTAGAAGAAAGTATGACTGTCAAAACATAAACAGATCCCTCAAACACACCCAGCTTGTTTAATTTGTACTTAATTCTATTCTAATATGGAATTAAATTTCAGATACATGTGTTCACAGTTTGCAAGCACCCTCTCAAATGTTTTTTCTCATTTTGTTCAGCTGAAAGCCCAGTTTCTCAAATCAAAAAGATTTCCCCAGAGTACATTTTCTCATAACCGAGGCTGATCGGTCCCTTAATCAGGGTACTTATCTTAAATATGCCTTTTTAGGATATTTAAGTATGAAGGCACTTTAAAGAGCTATGGCTTTTCTTGAGAGAAGTAAACAGGCTGCTTGTGCTTCAAATGTCCCATGTGCTGGCTCCAAGAACACTTGATCTCTCTTTTAAGAGCCGACAGAGTGCCAATTGCTCTTTTTGGGACTGAGGAACAGAGCAGGACCACACGTCAACTGTAATAAAAATTAACCCACTCTAAAGAGAATCCAGATTTATTTTCAAGCTTATTTTCATCTGGTAATAAACATTTAGACTGACAGACTGACAACACTGGTCATCCCCTTCCTCAGAGAACAATCTCAAAACAAACTACAAAGCCACAACCTAAAGAATAAGTGAAAAGGATTTCACAGGCATACCTATGGAGCCCTACCAAATCCACAAAACAGCTGATGGAAATTTAATCATCTGCAGTTCTGCACAATATTTGATCATGGAGTAGTTTGCCTCAATTGCTTGGCAAAACCAATTCAAATTAATACTAGATGAAGTATGGTTAGTTAACTGGATGTCTGGGAAGTTTTTAATACAAAAGCCATGAGATAAAGTCTCAAGACACAGGAAGCACTATAAATATAGTTCTGAAGCCCTACAACAAATTCATAAAACTAGCTGATAATTTTTCACCTTGAATTGACACTGTTGAAGATGTTCTGAGATACCAAACCTTCTCTTGTACTTTAAGGACAAGCCTAAATTAATGTCTAGACTGATTTCTCCATCCTAGTCTGGTCTGTTGTCATAAATACGCTTAGTCCAAAATCATCACCGATGAAAGAAAGAGGAAAGAACAGAGATGATAAATTCACTCAGGGAGTGAACCAACAGCTTGGAATTTGAGCTTTTCTTTAATGAAAAACACAGAAGAATTAGCAAAGGAAATAAAAGAGATAAAGTGGGCAAGAGGAATAAAAGCACAGCGGATATCACTCCAGGCACATGTTATTTTACACCTCAGTTTTTCATGTTGCTCAGAAGTAAGGAACTTTCAGAAATACTGGTCATAATAAAGAAGGAATTTGTTCCTTAAAAAACTAAATGTCAGACTTGTGGCTCCACAAACTTGGCAGAGGATTTTGAAACAAACCTTCCTCCCACCTTGAGGTAGTAACTGCCTGTCCTGGGGTGCCCTAAACCAGGACACTGCCTCCCAGCTCTAAGGCAAGGGGGGAAGTGCTCACCAGTCCATAGGAGACTCCCACAGGATACAATCTGACAATGAACCAAGCACAGTTATCCAACCCGAGATAAAGAAAACGTTGCATTTATAGGCCAAGGGAAAATAACACTTCACACCCTTTCCCCCACTTCAATCTTCTTCAGTAAGACTAAAATATGGTGAGACTACAAAAAGAATTTCAATTTGAAATTCCCCTCAATTTTAGACTCACAGCACTTTATTCCATTTCCTAAAGACAACAGACAGAAGTTAAACTTTAAATGTGACACTGTCAATACAAGCCAGTAAGGAAAATTAATAACACCCTATCTTCAAGCACTCATCGCAGCAAAGCCCCTGAAATATATTTAGGGATAGACCAACAGAAGAGGTTCCAAAGCAAAAACGAATATATGCACCTCATAGTCCTTCATCCACCTTGCATTTGCTTCTCCCTAAACAGCTGCAAATTACAGACTTCAGAATAAAAAGGACTGACAGACCAACAAACAGGGAATAAGCCTGCAGTTCTCTCGCACACCTCCTTTGGCATACAGACACTGGAACACAAGAGCTATGGCTGTGCCAAGCATGACAGAATGACTCCAAACAGGTGTTCACAGCTCCAGTCTAGAACTTTTCAATGCCTGAAAGAGCCGTTTTAAGAATACAGGGACACCCAGAACCTTCACGACTTTTCACAAGTACCTGGAACCAGGTAGACACTTCCAAATCTAAAATTTAAATGCCTTTAAATTTTCCCATTTGTTCACTCAGAGCAATGTAGCAGCTGGGAGTTATTTCAAGAGACTGACTACGACATATCATTTTTGTTCTGTGAGGCTGTTCAGCATTCACCAAGAAAGAAAAGCATGTTTTTTATAATAGCATATGGCAGTCCTATGGATGCCCGCATGGTGTCCATGCCTGTCTTTTACTGATTAATTCAGAAGTGTTGTGCTAGGTTTATGATTCCTCATTCCTAAAAAGCCATATGGGATAAAGGGAAGCCTCACAGAAAAGGCAAGCACTATAAAGAGTCAGCTTCCTAAGTACGTACTCTCGTCTTAAAATAACTATGCTTCATAGTGCCATGATGACAGAAGTGCATTTCTTTGCATTTTCCAGACAGAAAGGAGGTGTCCAAAATATGTCCAACCCCTGCCAAATGAATATTCACCTAAATGGGATTCCTATTTCCTTACATTTCAATTTTACATGTATGTTAATATATTGCAGTTTCTTAATCAATTCAGTGACACCTTTCAAGGCTAAAAACCTTTACAACAATTTTTGAAGACCTGACTACAAACTGGAGTGACAGGAATTAATGAAGATACTGAAAAGAAAGTGTTTTCAAGAATTTTACCTGATGTTCAAAATAAATTTATTCACAGCAAAGGCAAACATGTTTTTATGTTAAATCCTTACATAAGGTGTCACTAAAATCTTAAAATGCTTGAGACAGCCTCAGAGTGAGCTTCTTTTAATCCTTCAATTAAAAGCTCCCAAAGTAAATCACTCCTACTCTTAATAATTAAACTCCTCCATATGGTGAGTAGGCTGAGCAGCATCTAAGAGTTAACTTGACAAAGTAATTTGTGACATTATTTTTCACTTTAATTATTTAAATAAAAGTTCATCATTGCAGCCCATCTTTCCACTAAAAACATTTTTTAAAACCCAAACAAACAAAACAAAAAAAAATTTGACAAAAAAGTGTAGAATACCTTATCTTCCAACCACAGTAGTGATGTTACTTAAATGAGCTTCCTGAAGAGGAAAATCCAATAATACTAATGACAGCAGGGCAAGGGGAAGGGGTGCAACAGGAAAGGAAATTCAGAACATTGTTGTCCCCAAGGATTTTGAAAATGTTTCACATTAGGCTTTTCCATTGCCCTGTATTAGAAATTCAGGTGAGTTATATAAACTCATACAATAACAGTAATAAAATTCATAGATGAAACTCCTAACTCTGGTATCTGGAGCAGTTGTTTCTGAATACATGTGTAATGTTTAGTGACTGGTAATGCTGCAGTTTAACAGGAAAAAAAAAATCAACAAAAGTCTCAAACTATTTGCAGATAAGCAGCATGAAAACTGCCATGATTCTTTTAAAATCCACTAAGCACCTTCAATAAAAAACTGACATTTCAAACAGCCTTAAAATAAATCATTATAGCTTCAATACATAACAAGCAGTTTTCATATGAGAGATTCAAATCTGATTTTGTCAAGATTGAAAAGTGTCCATTTATTCTGCAATTTCAGTATCTTTTCATATATACAGATCAATTAGATTCTTTCCCCCTCACAGAAACTTGACGAGGCAAGCAAGGCTTTGACTTTTTTCTTAAATCATCACTAGCTCATCTCTGCTTTCTCCACACCCACAAAAAAGCTGTCTAATTCTGAACTTCATTCTCTATATACCAGGGAAAAAAGAATACCAGTGAGATCAGTTTATTTAAAGTAGAAATTCAGTCAAATAATGTTATTAACAAAATCAAGTGTTAAGGCAGGTTTATTAAAGCTTTTCTAATCTTTCCAAGATAAAAGCATCAAAAGAAGCACTTAATTTTCTGATCACTTGTTAAGACATTCAAAACATCACACACCTTCTTAGAAAAATATTTAAGAAGTTCGTACCCAGATAAACAGTAACTCAAAGGAAAATATATGACAGGAATTCCATAGAGAATTAAATTTGATGGCAAATTAATTTTGCTTTAATATAACTGCATTAAAAGCAACCATTCCAAATCAGCAACGCTTGTTTAAAAAGGAAGTTGCAAAAAGGGGGTTGAATATGTTAATCATGGCAAGGATCATTCTGACAAGATGAAAATAGCGATATAGATACTTCACTTAGACTGATAGGAAATTAATTATTAAAATTACAATGCTGCTCTGACTAAATAAAAATCACAAAGATGTGTTCATGGCTTTTCCATCTCCTTCCCACACCCTCCCTGAGCAATTACACAGTTTGAAGGGAAGAGGAAGTTCGATAATTATTGTATACAATGGTCAAAGTAGACTGATTTAGAAGAGGAATTCCTGCCAACCCCAACAAAGAGGAAACTGGGAGATGCATCTTACGCAAGCCCCTAAAATCCTGTTTTTTCGTCCTTCTAACCTTGCTTGTACTACTATGATACTTACTATACAAACCTACAAACACATATGGACAGATATTCAGCATAAAAAAAGATGCCAAATGTCTGTTACTTACTCTCAGCAAGAGAAAAGTCTCTTTCACTTTACTTACATTTATTAGTAAAAGACCATGAAAGGAAATACTTAAAGTAGTTTAAATCTAAGTTTTCATGATTTGGTAGTAAAGACTGTTTAAAGCATCTTCAGAAATGTATGATGTACTCTGCACATTATAGTGATTATCAACACCATACAGTTATAATAGTTCAAAGAAAAAAAAAAAACTACGGACTTTTAAATACTACCTGAATTGACATGGAATAAACACATCCTTCACTCAAACAAAATTAAAAAGGACAGTCTAATTTTCCATATGTCTTTAGAAGAAACAAGTTTAGAGAAAAAAGATTTAGTGAATTTTTAGTTCATTTGTCAATAGAACATTCATTAATCTGATGAAAAAAAGTGAGAGATTTGTATTCATATACACTTGCTGACAAGGCATAACACACATCGAAGCACATATAACAACACACTTCTAAGTTTTTTGTGTATTTTAGGGCTGATTGGTTCTTTACTGCTCTTCTAACACTTTTCTCTCTTTTCTAACATCAGGAAGCTGGAAAAGATGCAGTATATCCCTGAGTATATACTTTAATCTGCCCAAGAATTTGTCAGCTCTTAAGAAAGAGCAGCAGCATAGCATTTAAGCCATTTTCTTAATTTGGTCAGGAAATGAGGAAAGTAATATATACAGGTGACCTTCAAATGTGTGATAACATGTCCATGTGATTTTGAAAGCAATCTTGCTGGTAACCACTTTCTTACTAAAACCTCATTTTCTTGCTTAGAATTCCATCCTTATTAACACATTAATCTGGAAGCCTGATCTCCAGATACCTGGTGAAAGCCTATAAATCAATACTGAGTGTATTAATTTCTATTCAAGTATGGCTCAAGAGCTAGAAGGAGCCTGAACTACTAAATTCCTTTTTGGATGACAGTGTCTGCAAAATATAGCAACTTCTATGATATTAAAAATTCACATACTGAAAAGATAGTTCACAACTTCAAAGGCTGAAAAAGGGGAAGGTAGGGAGAAAAGGATTTTAGCACCTTATTTTTTTTTAACTTTAATAAAAGGCGTAGAAAGTTTTATAGATGTGAGTTTAAAATTTAAAAAACATCTGATACTTTCAGACAAACTGAAATTTTCTAGAATTAGAGGAGTTTATTACGGTCTAATTAATTATTTTCATATAAAATTATATATATATGTATTTATCTTTAATTTTAAAATTTTAATCACGTCAGTATTTCCTCTGATATATTTGTTTTCACATGTGATTCATAATCATATCCTATATCCATGAATCAGGCATGTAAGCATGACATTGCTGGCGTTACTGAATTACTTCACTCTTCTACACCATCAGATCTAGCACACATATTATTAACTGTTCCAACCAAGGAATCAAATTTAATCCTCTGTGAGCACCATCTGTAGCATCATCAGTTCCCTCACAGTTCCTGTAACAGCATATTGTCAAGATGTATTTATACTTTAAGAGATCATATCAAAATTATACAACTGAAACCTATATTAAAAAGATGCAATATAGTACTTACAATAAAGGAAGATTAAAATAAAGCACCAGGGCACTTTTTTTTAATACACAATCTGATAGGATTCTAGCATTTGAGTATTAAATTTGCCAGCCTATGTTTATACTTTCAGAAATAAAAAGGCACTGAATGCATAGATTCACTTTATTTAATAACACCATAATTAAACACTTCCTTTTAGCCCCATTCATCATATCAGTAATTTTAAGTATGTACACATATCATTTTCTTTAAATAATCTTATTAGCTTTTGTGAAAATTTAGTAGTACAGATTATTGGCTAGTTAAGGACTATCCTACTTCCAGAAGCTTACGTGAACTGCTCTGCTGTTAGCACTCCAACTCCAGATTGCATAACTGGCAGTTTTGCTCCTACTAACATGCTGCTAAATATTTTTCTCATGATGAATTTCACCAAGTGATAAACCAGGCTGACAAATCTACTTATGGTGTCTCAGTTCACCTTGGCTTATTTGAAAGAAATTAGATTTAAAAAGCCTTTTAAGAAAGAAAAAAAAAGTTAAATAATTAAATAGTGCGTGCATCTTGGGAGATACCATATTATCATTATGCTCTTGCTCAAACTTAGCACAGATAGTAAGATGCAAAATTATCAGAATAAACCATAGCTGCACATATCTTAGATACATCTTGGCTGATACCATTCTGGCAAATGTATTTCTGGGCCCATAAAAACAGTAGTAAATGGTATACTTTTCCAGTATGTATTTCATAGCTGTTAAAGTGATGAATAAAATAGATGGCAGTTCTTACACAACAAGTACACATTGAGCATGCACTCTGTGCATAAAGTCATGCAATGGAATCACTCAGAGCAGAAAAAGAGGAAACTCAGTAATTAAACAAGAACTCAAAACCTAGAGCAAGTTCTATCATGTTAAATTTAGCTCTGAGTGATTGTTTAACAAAAAGTCCATGCTACAAACACATGGCTTTTGCCATCAAAATGCGTTAGATGTAATTTAGAAAAGAAAAATATAAAAGTTTAAAGTAGTACTATTCCACCTCTAGACAAATGTCAAGTCATTGCATACAGAACAATAAGGAAAACTCTACATTCGCTTGAACAGCCCACCTTGTACAAATACTACTTGTACAGTTTCAAACACTGTCAGATACTCCCCAACAGCATGAACATATTTGGGATGCAAGGAAGAGCCAAGTCAATAATTCCACATATGCTCTAAGGCAGAATAAGCCAAAGACTAATGCTAAAAGGATTTCTAATTGTTCGTGTCCCTTCATTTCTGTCCCTGTACTATCTCCCTCCTGGTACCAACACAAGCACATTTGTACAATCCTGCTGCAGGAAGCATCAGGACACTGATTCTGCCTGAATTTGCTCTCTGTGCACCTGCACAAACACTTTTGACAGCAAAAGTGCAGGGAAGAAGGAGGCTGCCCAGCCAGAATCAGAGATGCCCTGTACAGCCACAGCGCTGCTGCTCAGCCCTGGTTCTGACATACCCCATGCTACAACTGGATCTCCAACAGCCAGCAGCACACCAGGGGACCTGTACATGGAAAATATGGAATGGAACAACAGCTACGCTACTTGAGTAGAAAACTCCACCTCATTTCTTAGATTCTGGCTTTCACTCCGAGGAGGCACAGGACAAGAATGTGTCCTAGACAAGTTGTTGCAATTAACAAATATCAAGTGTTTTTTCAAGTTTTTTTCGAGTGTATTTTGTAGCCTTGCAAAACCTAAAACAGACCTTTGAAACGCTAGTGCAGGAGATGAGTAATGGCAAACCCAAAAAAACCTCTCCACAACATGTCACAGAACAGTTTCAAACCCCACTGTCAATAAACTCACAATTTGTCCTTTCTCCAAGGCCCTCCCCATGAGCAAAGAGAAGTCACATCTCCAGGCACAGCCCACTCTGGCAGCAGCCAGTCCACATCACAAACAGAAGGACAAGACACCACATCTCTACAAACATGAATCAGAAAGCTCAAGGTGTCTGCTAAGTGCACATCTGCCCCAAACACTGCTTTAATTTATGTTGTGCCTTCATTTAAGCTCCACTTTTTTTGACCCTTTTCCAAAACCTTGGCGCCAGAACATGCATTAAGAACTAAATACACAAAGCTATAAAAAAAGCAGCATAACAGAATCTGTCCCAAAGCTGACAAACTATGACACTTGGTTACACAAAGCCAAATGAGTTTGTGTTTTGCTTTCTTTAGGGGCCTTTTAAAAGTTTTATTATTGGTAGACATGACAACCATTTTCTGAAGAGAAGAAACAGACATACTTATGGAAAACTTAAAGGAAAGAGCAAGAAATTATAAAGATCTTTTATAATTTAAGACTGTGACAACTGAAGTTATAACCAATTGCAAAACAATATTGATAGAAGATATCCTTAAAGGTAAACAATGACATTAAGTGATATATAATCTACTCTTAAGTCCTCGTTTAAATCCCATTGTATATTCCTGACTCACGCTGGGAAAAGTTAAGAAGAAATGAAGGGCAGTGTGCTTTTCCCAGATGATGACACTTTTACTTCTGAGATTCATTACTTTATGACATTTATACATATTATTTATTTAAACATAAAATTTTAGTGTATAGTTTTGTCACATAAGAATTCATCAACTAACACTGATTTGTGTCTATCATACTTGAAAATACTAAAGCATGAAAATATTATTCTAGGTTTTTTTAACTCTCCTGGACACATACTGCAAATGGAGCTGTATCTCTTGCACTGCATTACCGAAGGTTCTGTTGCTATTTGCCCTCCCTACCAGACAGTAGTAGAAAAACAGGCACCGAGTCAAACTGCAGCTGACAAGTGTTTCCACTACATTACCTCCTCTTAATGTATCAAGTATCAACACATACAGCCAGTCCATCATTTTCAATATCAAAAAGGAAGCAACTTCCTAAAGTTAAAAAAGCCATTTGCCTGTCATTAGACATAAACAAAAATAAACCAGAACAATGAAAGATTAATTCCACTTTAATACAGTCAATTAGACTCCATTTTCAAAACCACAGGAAGTTAATTTCACAAGAAATGTGATTCTGCTTCCCACCGAAATACACTACAAACAGAACATATAGAAAAAAAAGAACTTTTAATAAATCAGAATTGTTTTCAAATATGTTGGGGTTTTTATCTTGTTTTGTTAGGTGTCCTGTTGCTTGGCTATGGCCTTCATAGGCAATAAAATACATCTGAATTTCTGATGTATTTTTAATGAAGAATGAAAATACATTCTTCATTCACATCTCTGAGAAACATGTTTGGTAATACTATTCTGCCTTGTAATTTCACTTGAATTTAATCAAATATAAGGAACATACATAGTCCAGGCTTTATCTCCAAGGTCTGTTCTCATACCCTAAATCAATACCCGACAAAGCTGACATCCAAAAAACAACTATTCCTGTCAGTCACATCTATCAACCAGCACAAATGTTTTCATATTTTCAAGGCATTAAAGGAAAAGTCTTCCACCCAAGCATGTCAGAAATTAAGTTTTAAATCTTTCTTTTAAGCAAGTTCATAAATTTCTCTCAGCATTTTGGAGTAGGCCAAATTATGAGTTCTTGCAATGACGACATTCCTGCCCAAAGCACAAGTTTGACATTCAGTGGTCCCTTTTCAATCAGCATCTATCATCTCTTTGCAAAGGCAGATCCCACAATAACAGTTGTGTCATCATCATTTCCTCCTTTATCCCCTGACACTGAGGGCTCCAATTCACAAATACAAATAAAAATGTAATCCTTATTTATGAAATCTTGTATCCTCACTCTATTTTCTTAGAACGCTCCTTGGAAGCACTCTGTAGTAAAGAAGTGGCTGACACAGCACATTTACATACCAAAGTATAAAATAAATTATAACAGAAGAAACAGGGTAAGGCTGAAGAAACCCTTGAAATATCCTGATCAAATCCCAAATAGAATTATCTGTGCACAATTTCTACTTCCTTTCAATATGTATCTCATGTCAATAGTAAAGTATGTCTGTATTCATTCATGCATATAAATAAGCTTCTCTTAAGCAATGCCTTGGCAAAATCTGTATGTTTTTATCATCACATCAGTTAGAACCAATACATTGCATATAATGAAGAGACACGAGTTTCAGTAGAACTTAAGGTATGCTAAGAGAACAGGGTGGCACGAATTGGTATGCCTGTAGAAGCCCAGAGTTTGAAAATCGGGCAATAAGCATCCAGAAGAAAGAATTCATCTCAACAAGAACATGCATGTTCATTCAAGAATGAGGACTTCTGTAAAGCTACATTATGTTGTATAAAATTGCTTTGCATCTTGCAGTTCCTAAATAACTACTTTTTACACAAAGAGACATTTTGTATGCAGAACCTTATTAAGGCAAAAAACTAAAAATCCACCTTCATGGCCATGTCTAGCCCCAAACAAAAGATCATCCACACTTTTAAGTGAGATCTATTGCAATAGTCTACACATTTGTCCCATAGTTAGAGCAAAGAAACTCCCTGACACTGCAAGTTTTCTAAAGTTCCAGTAAAATTCCATGTTGTTTTGGTAAGAAGCCTCACCTTTGCTTTCAGTGATTTAATAACTGAGACCCCTGAAATTCTCTGGGGATTAATACATTTAAAAAGTTTTATGTGGCTTCATGACATTTACCAAATTTTAAAATATTTTGAGAAGAATTAGAAATTTGCATGTACAGAAGAAGAATAGAAGAAAAGGCAAGTTTTTTTCAAAATATTTATACAAGCCAAAAAAGTAATTAATGAAAAGTGTTACATAAGTTACTGCACTACAACTGCAGTCATGATCAAAAATAAGATTCACGGAGCTGTTAGCTAAGTTGCAGTCAAAAGCAGGGGGAAGAAAAAGAGAAGAGTACGGAAATAATAGAAAAAGGGACAAGATAGTAGACCATCAGTTTTATTGATATACTTAAGAGCAGTGTAACAAAAGCACCTTACAAAAAATATTCAGTGTATTGCAAAAATTATTTGCAACCCTAGATAACCTTCAACTTTATCCATATTTTGACTGGAAAACTGTAGAAATGACTGCATATATGAAACGCACTCATAAGGAGAAGCAACAAAATCAGATAAATTGAAGTGAAATTAATATGCAGAATGAATGCAACCAATACCCTGAAAAACCCAAATCTATCCCAAAGGAATTCAGTTCTTAAAGATGTCCTACCTTAATATGAAAAATACTGAGCTCAGAGCTCATTTGTTTATAGATACCCACAACAACACCTTACAGAAGGTGCTAAACCTGAATCAAATTCAGGACTTATACAGACTCCCAAAAAGAATTCCAACCTTTTCTGAACAGCACCAGCTGTTCCATGGAACTGCACACTGAGCCTGGCATTGTCTAAAGGTAGGCTTTAATGCAACCAATCAGTCAAAACCTTGTCTCTCACACTTGCCCACAGTACCTTACCTAGTAAGCAGAGTAAAACTATTAATATTTTTAAGTAACAGTACTTAATCAGTTTCAAGCAACCAACAAACACAGAGAAAACAATGCAACAAACATTGTTTAAGCTTACTAAATGTACTTGTGTAAACAACTGCAAGTTTCATTAGGCTTTTAAATCTACAGGTTTCAAGAAAATAGAAGTCAGCAGATGATATAAATTATTGGCAGCGAAATTTAATCACTGCTTGTTCTTTTTTTCCCAAAGGAGTGTAATTATTTCAACAGAAAAACACAAACTTACTTACACTTGGGATACAACAAGTTACAACAAACAAACTTAAACACTTGTGTTCTTTAAATTCCCTTGTTTGATACAAGACCACATGGTTAATGATTTACTGATCCCTTACAAAGGTTTATCTGTTGTAGTAAAACCTGATTAATAGAATTTCTTTAGCTAGGGAATTAAAATAAATATTACACTACTATTAAAAGCCAAAGACAGAACTGCAAGAACACTGGACTGAGGCAAAAATTAAGTATATACTATTCCAAATATAGATAATTAAAAACTTACAGAAACTGTCAAACAAGTGAAAACACAAAAAACACACAACTTTAATAAAAGGAAAGTGGAGAGCCAAGTACAATTTTTCGAACTACAATAAAATTTTGCAAATACATGCGGAGTCAAAAAAAATCTACTTTACCAAAAGTGCAATCCATGATGCTACCAAAGCACCACCTTTAAAAGAATCTTTCCTTTTGCCATCATTTACATGTGCCTTTCTAGGCCAAAGAAGAATGGGCAATTCCATAAACACAGAGCAGTGAAGTGACAAATGAAATAACTAGCTCCAGAACATGAATTTTCACAGCTTTTTACTCTAAAAGCTAGTATTTCTTTTATTCTAAAAACAAGTAACAACTAATTCCTGCCCACTCTCCAGCACATTCAACTTCATATACACTTTGAAAAACTCCTTTAGTAAACACAAGCACATGCTTTTCTTACCTGAAAGGGCTTTCCACCTGCAGACCTATTTGAAATGGCTCCAAAAAAGAGAGAGTAAGAGGGTAAGGACTTTCATAAAAGGAGATAATATTTTATATGCTTTAACATCCACTTGCACTTTTCAAACTAGATCAGCATTTGTCAGAATTGCATACCTCTGCATATGCACCAAAAAAGTACACTCATGAGCACAAATAAGAGTGTACATAACTGCTAAATAAAAGATATTTGACAAAACACAGGCAACTACAAAAAATTAAAATTAAGACAATTAGGATGGTGGCCCCATTTTTCACACAGACATCTTCATACAAATGGGATCTGGAGATTTACATCTTCTCACACTATTTTATTTTTATTCCCATACGTATTGCTACATAATAAACCACAGCAATACATGCCAAGTTCATATAACAATACCTGAGCACAGGCCCATTGACCTACATATGAAAAACACCTGGAATAGCCCAGCAAAACGCAGAAGGGAAGCAGAGGTTTTAAGAATAGTTTTCTACCTTGATGAAAATAAGCCAGATGGCAACTTAACAAGAACAAACCTGGGCAACAGTTTCATGTTACATTTTTCTTCAAAAAATGCCAGTCAGAATTTGTTCAGTGATCCCCATTATGATCCAAACCTAAGAGCGCCACCTGCATGCTCTCTGTTTGCACACAGCACATGAGTCTGATTAATCTGTTTCTGCAGTGTAGCGAATTAGCCACCCACATGGAGATGTGGCTGATAGAAGCCACACCTCAGAGAGGCTTCGAGCAGAAACAAGGAAACCAGGTCAAACATACAGCCATGTCTGCTGTGTTGTGCCTTCCTGTCACCTCTGAGACTCTGAACTAACTCAAAAACCTCTCTCTTCTCTCGAGCATCACCCCTACTCAGAACAAAGCTCCCCTGCCCAGCCAGCCCCGGGTCCCTTGCACAAGCACAAAACAGGAGAACAAACTGCAGCACAAGCTGAAGCTGCAGCCTTCAGTCCGTCATTAACTAATCGGGAAGATAACAGAAAGATGATTTCATAAGTCAGTTTTGAGATTTTCTGCATGAGTGCAAATATTTAACTCAGCTTGCACATGCCTCAGGCAGGACTTGCAAAGTGAACATAATCACTTTTAGCACCTCGCTGCAAGGAGAACCACCAGCCTGTGGTTTTGCAAGCTCAATTCACAGCCAGGAAAACACATTCCCTTCTGTTAGGGGACAAGAGAGAGACAAGAAATGTGCTGAAACTAAAAGAAATAATATCTCCATAATTACATATTCAATTGGAGGTACAGTAACTCACTAGAATCTGAGCAACATTACCAAAGATGTTTTGCGCATAAATATGCATAATAAGTAAATAAAATGTTGCTTTTTAATAGGAGTTACCCCCCAAAAAAATGTGATACCATTCACTATTTGTTGTGTAAAATGTTTTAGCAGAAATCAAGAAAATTTTGCCTTGTTTGGGTCCACAGACAGGAATGCTTGGTCACACGGAGCCAACAGATTCCTGACACAATGTCCTCCAATTGTTCGGTATTTAATATCACATGTTTACTAAAGATGGGAAAATTACCCCCTCATAATGGGCCTTTTTTAACTCAGCCTACCCAAGTGCCTTGAGTTTCCTCTTCCCTCATCAATATAATAAATATTGCATAAATATGTTCTAGGAGGAAAACAGTTGCATTCAATTGTCTGAAAAATGTTGACTTTGTTTCTTGAAGGTAAGCTAGCATTTTACCTGTAGACAAATTCAACAGCCAGTAAATCATATAAAATCCTTTTCATAAGCTGTTGTACTCAATAGAAAAGACAGTACAACATGTAAAACCAAACAAAAGATAATTTTCAGAGACAGGATACAAATGCATCAGAGAAATATTGAACACAATGTATGGAGCATTTCTTTGTACTCAGAGGCTTATAACCAGTTTATGCCTGAAACAAACACTGACTTCCTTTTTTCCTGCTGGAGAGCTACAAGTTCAATTGCAGAAATGACACCAAGCATAACAATCTCCTTCCTACTGAATTTTGCTGTTGGCAAAGGAAAACATGTCAGCAGAATATGCCATCTATGACAATTTGCAGAGAAATTCAAGTCTGAGCTGCAGAGGGAGATGTGGAGGGGAAGAGGCAGAATAGCTGACCATTGCTGACTGGCACACTGAGTCACCTGAGGTAATTAAACATATTGGAATGTTTTTGAGAACTTCCTACCAGAAAGACTGCTAATTGGTATTACCTCCATTAAATTATTTGCTTAATAAGCAACTATTAAAAGTCTAAACAGAGAAAAGCAGAGGTAATTACACCTTTCTCGGTTGAGTACTGCACACTGCTGTGCTCATCTCTAAACAGAATGAGCATAATTTCAAAGGAAGAAAGGGGAAGTCTTCATAGGCAAAAAGCATAGGATAGAAAACAAAGTGAAGAAAAACAAACCAAAAGCATACAATAGGAAATAAAGAAAAGTTATTCTCCAATTGATAGTATTTTGGAAAGCTACTAGCTAAAAAAATAAAGATACAAACTAGATACAAACTGCCTTTACATAAATGCCTTAACACAGAGTTATGATAATGAGTTCTATCGATCATCATGTCCAAGACACCAATTTTTTTCCAGGTAAGATCTACATGATGGATCATAAAGCCATGTTTATATTGGGTAAGATAAAAGTCAAGCAGTCTGGAACACATCTTCACAGTTCAGGATACAAGATGTTTAGTAATTGTTTTTTGTTAGGAAGAATTATATTAAGTTGCTGTGCATTAGACTTCATGCAATACCCTTTCTCAAACCTCAGGCAGATGGTTATTTCAATATATTAGATAAGTTATTTATTTCTCTGAATTTGTAAGGTAATCATTAGACTGTTAAACAAGATTTTAACCAGTTACTTATGGACCATTGTGGGGAGAGAAGCACACAGCAACATGCCTAAAATCCTATTTGTGAATAGCATCGGGTTTTGTCTAAAAGAGCAGTCTCTGGAAAAAAATACAACTCCCTGAAGAGCCTCCATGGATTTCTACATTACACCAGCACGGATAATAAACATGGTTTCTGCTTACAAATGCAGACACTGATGTTTTAGTTAGAGTTTATCCCACAGGAATTGAATCCTCTGTCCTATCAGGAAGTGAAATTTTAGCAATATGTTTCTGAATAACAGACGACAGTGATAGATGCTCGGTAGAAATGCAAGTATGTTAATTCTTTTATGAAAGCAGCAAAAATAGTGTCCAAGACCGCTTTGTTCTGAATACAATATTTTTTTATAGTCTGCGAAGATCTACACTTAACAAATAATTGAAAGTAAGGCTAAATTTTGTACAGCAAAGCAAAAAACCTTTAAGGTTTCTTGTGGCATATTTTCAGTACTACTAATTTTTGGACAATCTGTTCTCATGTGTACACTAAAACAAATTCTGCTAAACCAAGTTTTTTAAAAAAGTAAACCTACTCTAAACACAAAGGTGCTTTGTCAGTGAATTAGCTAAGAACTTCCAGGCACGTAACAAAGTATGCAAGAATATGCTGTGAGTGGAATAAAAAATACATAATGTAACCTGTCAGGCAGCCCCAGAGTGGAAACTTTCAAAATCACCATATTTCTCCTATAAAAATAAACAACATAATTAAAGGCATTTCTTAATTCAGCATTTCTGTTTTGCTTTATAATTACTTCTTATACAGTTATAACATTTATACAGCTAAAAAGTATTATTTACTTATATGAACAAATACACCAAAAGAATGGGAGACAAGGAATAATCCAAAGCAACATTTCACAGCTTCCTGACTTGTTTACTGCTGGGAACTGCATATGCAACCCTTTAACCCTGCACAAAACAAATCTGTCATCTGTATGTCTTTAGGATAGTATGCCATTAATGGCCAGGGTTTTTTTTTCCTAAATAAATGCAAAAATTACTCAATAATTTTTACAATGGATTGTGCAGCATGGACAATCTTTGCTACTCTGCCTTGACAGAGCTTTTCCCAACCCATGCCTTACTCGACTGGCAACTTTTACGTAGTTGCTCTGTGTTCAGTCATTACCCATCTTCTGTCGAACATTCATAAGGCCAGACTGGCAACCTCTCCTTAGTTACTCTCTTCTGTCTACAATGTGGTTGGGCAACAGTGACAGCTGGTTGGAACATCACCTACTGCAGCAAATAGGGGCATGGAGAGAAGGAAAGAGTTACCTTTTGCTGAAAGTTGACTATGCTACTTTTAATTATGGAATATTTCATATCCACGGAACATTCCGTTATTTACTAGCATCACAATACATTAGCAAGGTCCCAGTTCAGAGATATTAACACTGTCACACTGCATAAAACAGTCTTTTTGCATATATTCAATGATACAGGTATTCAATAATTGGGCAAAAATCACAAAAAGTCAAAAACTCAGACAGTAATACAGGCTTAACTAATCTAAATGGCTGTGCATTATATTTATTAAGAACAGATTTCTTAAGTACTCACCCTCATATAATTTACCCTCTATCTGAACAGAATTGCTTTATAAACAATATAAAAGGAAAACCTGCAGAGAAATCTACTTCTGGAAATTTTTAACCCATTGCTTGGCAAGTTCCATTGGACATTCAACCGAGAAAAAGACCAAAAGTGAAGGTAATGTTAGATAGGCATCCAAAGCCAGAGTTTTCATCAAAAACAAAAAGACATATATTTTGAAGACTACATGACAAAGTAAGTAATTCTATACTGGAAAATCATTACATCTAAAAATGTTTAGTTATTATAAGATTTGTGTATAAAGAGCTGTCCGGAAGATTTCTAGAAGCCCTAATTACATGAAACACATTTGCTGTGCTCAGAATTACAGTGCAGAACTTAGGCATAACTGTTCATCTATTACAGCTTGCATTAGCCAGAGATAACAGACAAGAGTTCCTGCAGATTCCAAAGTTTGTCCAAAAAACTGAACAGCTGCTGAGGAGAATCCTGTCAGATATTCCCAACAACTTCTAAAAGATCCTCAAACAGGGGACAACTGTAGCCCCCTAACAAACTGCAAATTATGTTGCCAAAAATTCTTGAAGATTCTGGGTTTTCTATTCCATCAGAAAAAGGCACTGCCCACAACTCTCATCCTTCTGACTGAAAAAAAAAAAAATGAACAGTAATAAACTATTCAGAGCAACTCCAGGGCTATGGTAGCTTCAAAGGCAAAGTAGGCAGCCCAGTATTCTGCCTGTGACTAAACCAATCACAGCTGCACGATACTGAACAATTGTGGGCGAGCATATCACAATTTCTAATTTAGCACAACATTCTGCTATGAAGTACAAAGTGTAACTTTAAGCTCCCTGATGCAATTAATGCAGAAGTGGAATTGTTCTTCCTTTTTTCCATAGCTCTGCTTCAGTCTTATCTACTAAGAGTTTTCAGAACCACATTGGCTGATGGCAGTCTACTCTTTATTTCTGACACTTTTATGAACACAGGCAGAAGGGTCAAAAACCAGCTGTGCATTTCACATGCCCCCCTGAAAAAAGATCTAGTAAGGCAGTGAAATTATTTCTGGAATCTGTGTAGCATTTTCAGTTATGTACTCTTGCATCCAGCATTTTATAAGACCTACACAATTCCTGCATCAGAAGTTTAGCATTAGAGAAATGCTGTCTTTACCTTTTCAGTATTCCTGTTCCATTCTTAGCTTGGAGCAAAAAATAATGAGTTGAGATGGCCTGTTAAGGATGCTTGAGGTACACAATCAGAACATATAAAATATTTACAGGATTTGTTGGGGTGAAGAAGGCAAGGCAAGACAAATGTAACAAATAAGACACTTTAAAAAGAATTTACCAAATATATTATGAAACATTACATCCACAAAAATTCTGTTACACTGCAACTCAGATGAAGTTTGTAAAACAGTTGAAAAGCTGAAGAGAATTCAAGCATTGACCTCCTCTAGTAAATAAGCCATCTACTAGGAAGTCTCAGATCTTCTGAAAGTAATAAATTATTGCTAACAAGGCTAGCAAAGATGAGCAGGATTTAACACCACTTCCCTTTCCCTAAGCAGCATATTAACTATAGCTTCCTAGGTAGTATTACTGATTCGTTGAAACCTTATCCTGCAACTTTTTAAAACTAAATAACAGAGAAAACAAAACTTAACTGCACCTAGTAAGCACTGGAAACATAAATATCAAATTAATTATTCATTCTGTAGTATTCAAAAAACTTAAAAGACGTTAAAGAAATATGGCAAAAATACCTGACTCAAAAAAAGGATATGTAAACATATATCCTTAAACAGAATAAAGTACTGCTTTGAGAACAGCTCTCATATAAAGCCAGGAGAGAAGTATTTTTTCCCCTGTATCTGAACTAAGTGTCATCTTCACTCGCAACAGAAATCTGACACAGTGAGCAGACTTAGTGGCAAGGCCCATTAGTCCAAGCAGCATTTAGTATCTCACAACAATTTTAGTTTATTATAGAAGTAGCCCAGATGCTGACACCTCAAGAGACGTGAAATGAATCCTATCCCTAAAGATTCTGGTCAGTAACACTGTGGGGATGCACTTCAACACCTCTGGGCACTACACACTCAATAATGTTAAACAACAAATTAAAATAATATGACTAGGTGTAGCAGGAAACTGTATAGTAAATGCTACCCAAATATGCTTTTCCTACCACATCTTGAAGTTTGCATGATCTGAAACACCAGCTCCCAAATGATGCTGCATTCTCAAAACCTGGTATAACAATAGCCTTGGCATGAGCCACAGCCATTCAGAAAAGCCAAGAAGGAAGCAGGCTCACTGCTTGATATTTCCAGTGTGAGAGGTAACAGCTGCTACTGGTCTGGCTGCTTTCTTCTGCTCTGAGCCCTGTACCCCACCAGTAACCGTGACAAATGCTTCACCCAGCATTGCAACAACAAAGCTTTCTGCCTGCCCTGCCGAATGCAAATCATTATTTCCCTATTTCCTCTGAAAGAAACAACAGCCAACAGAGAACTGGAGGATGCCTGAAAACCATCCTTTGGATGGTGACACCTTAACAAAAATAAAGTATCATTTCTGATAGAAATATTTAACCCATATTCAGATATTTAGGTATAACCTTTATCTTTAAAATCTGCTAGGTTAGGAATGAAATATTGAAGTAGTTTTCATTACAATTAAGCATCCTTTCAATTGCTAACAGAAAAGTACGATCTCCAAAATCAAGGGATTTTGCCTATTTAACAAACAAACAAGCTCCAACTTATACTTTGAAGTATTCTCTGTTTAACAACAGTTTGAGATAGGCCAAAGAAGCAGCAAGTTTCAAAATATTTCTAAGTGAGAAATCCAACACTATTAGCTGAAGCTATTTCATAAAATAAGTCAACATGTCAGTGACAGCAGCTCATTATTCATGCAAATATTACGGGCTACTTAAAACTCTTGGGCAAGATGCACAGGACAAGAACATTTACCTTGCCCTAGCACTGCAATACATTGAGAACTTCATTATTGGTACTGGCACCCGTACTTGACACCTGCATGAACATCCTAATTCACCCTTTACTACATCCCTAACTTACACCTAGTTCACATACTAACACTATTTACAAAAGGCTCAGGAACTATCCTCTCCACTAGGTACCAAATAACCCTGGAGTTAAGCAGAATACTTCAGGGAAATTCCTGATATGGTTTAGCTCCACACAATACAGACTGTTCTGTAGTCAGGTGCTGAGGTCAAATTCACTACCTAGCCAAACAAAAGGAGCTCTTTGAAATACCCAAGCAGTTGTATGAATGGCAGCCTCTGAGTTGATCCTAGGAAATAAGATGTCGTTTTCTGTAGTGGTTTACCATTGATTTTTCCAATTTTCATCTGTGTGCAGAAAGCAACAAAGAATTTCATATTTAAGTCAGTCTTCTTCAAAATTCTTAATGCAAAACTTGCCAGGAAAAATAATTATAGCTCTGTCTTTATAGTTAAATACATGCTCCTTTCCAACTTCTAACCACCTCTTACTACATTCCCATTAACATAGGGGAATTAAGATTGTCCTTTATGATAATTCAAACTACAGCACAGTCCTGGAAAAGCAAACACAATTTTCACTCTTTTAAACATCATACTTCCCTCAATTTTCATGTGCAACAAGTCCTTGTTACCAGCAGAGTGTTTCACTTCCACTTTCATTTTAATTGCGTACACCAACAAAATTTCTAAGAAGGCAAACTGAACTAGACATATTCATGAAGCATTTCTACAGTCAGTTTTCAGAGCAGAGCCCAAGACAAGACCAGATAGTTTCACTTAAAGTATTCACAATCGTGAAGAAGCAGTGAAACAATTCTTTTCCTTCCAATAATCCTTATAAACCTTGGGAACAGTACAGGTGGTGGACTGAATAAAAAAATACAAGAGGCACAAAGTCTGAGAAGTTAGTTATGCTCCCTCAGTGTCCTACAAGTAAATGGCCTGGCAGTAACTACAGAGCAAATGCCCATTTTTCTGAAGCAATTTGGATGAATGATCTTCAAAACTTAGCTTACCAACCGGCAAAATCATCACTATCACTTAAAACCTTACAGCTGCCTAAAATCTCCACCCACAGTCAGATCTGAAGGTAAAACACCAAGGACAGATAGCAGGCCACAATATCTAGTCTAAGCAGTTACACCATTACTGTATTCTGAAAACTCTGTATATTCAGTTGGTATGCTTAGCTCTCTGCCTTTTCAAACACTTCACAGACCCCAAAAATACAGTACTAAACAACAAATGATCAGAATTAAAGAAGCATTTCTTAAAAGATTTCTACTAAAGTGTAAAAAACACCCATTCAAATGCAAAATCAACTATAACATTCATATTTAAAGAATAAAACCACTTGGGTTTTATTTGGGCAACAAGGCAATGGCTGTCTTGTTCTTTGGCTTTTGTAAGAATGTTAATGTGCTGCTGACAGCCTTTCAGGCACAGAAAACTAAGCATGATAAAAGAAAATCAAAACCAAAAAGTCATAGTAATTTTGCTAACTTCTGGCAGGAAATAAATTTCAGTGTCAGGAGACTGCAAACCAATACAAATCAACAGCAGAAATACAGTTCAATAAAATCAATTTTAAAAGTGAGTCAATGCCAGCAAAAATTTTGCCAGTCCCCAAACTGAAAACACCAAATTAGTTACACCTTAACACATAAATTATGATGCAGCTCGCTGCAACCTTATGAAATTCTGCTGTAATTATTTTACCCTTATTCTTTCTACTTTAGCAATCCCTTTAAACATTTGCACAAAAAGAAAAATGAAATGCTAATGGAGATGGCAACTATACTGTCAAGTTGTTTTGTCTCAAACAACACAATCATACACAATCAAGAGTGTCACAAAGATTAGCAAAAACATATTAAATAGCCACCCTTACTCAAAGGTGTCCACCCAATTCAATCTTGGCAAGGATTATCTAGCAGCAAATGGTGCAGTACAGAGGGTGACAGCAACAACAATTTTTCCCCAAAACAACACATTTTTCTTTTACAAAACAGTCCACTGTAATGAGATTTCTAGTTCAATTGTACCTGTTCATACAGCCATGTTCTCCTACTTCACCCTGGAAACTGGGAAGCCAGGAAGAGATATATCTATTTTCAAACATTCTGCTGATTTTACAATGAATGCCTCCAGGTCTCATAGCATGGAGATAAGTACCAGTTTTCTTACAGTTGCCTGCTTTATAATACTCATTATTTCAAAGAGGCCCACCACATCCTTGATATCTCCTCCTAAGATCCAAAACCCATCTGGCTGTCACAGTGCTTTTCCATCCCTCCCTCCACCTTCTAGGCCTTCCTTTCTTCCATCCCAACGTTCATTCAACCTTTGCTTAGCTAATTTCAGCATATTATTCCAGCAAAAAATGAACCAAACAACTAAACTGAAATAGCTCAGCATGAGGAAGAAAACATGCTGAAGGCCTAAATTGCAGCTGCCTTTAGCTTCTGAAGAACTACGGCCACAGGGCAGGTCTTTTAGCACCAAGAAGTCCCACTAGCTTATCTTACACAAAAATATGTATATAAAAGGACTGGCAAGCTTGATTCAAGTATCTCAGCTCAGTTGGTTAGAGCATGGCTCTAGTAACACCAAGGTTGTGCGTTCAGTTGCAGTCATTTCCTCAGGGGCAGGACACAATGATCCCTCCAGATCCCTTCTAACTCAGAATATTCTGTGTGTCTCTGTATATTTTCTAGTTTTACATATCCTTTCAAATGACAATGATTAGTATTCTATTTATCTGTATTCATAATTCATAGCATTTCTTCCTGACCAACACCCAGGCTTTTTCCAAAGAACAACCCACAGTTACTCCCAAAAATCTCAAGTATAACAGCTAATCAGAGATCCATTTAATCATTAAATCAACTCTAATACACTTAATGGTATGAAAGCACTCACTAAAGTAAGTTCCTTCCTCTTTTCTCTCCCTGCACCACTCTTTTGCATGTCAACACTACCATCTCATCACCCTGTCACACAGCATCATGAAATACTTTCAGAGACCTCTGCAAGCAACAGCAGCTTAGATTGAGTCCCAGCTCATCACCCTACTACACACCAAACTTCCAGTAATTTCTGATGCTCCATTTTCAACCATCTAGTACTGTGAAGATGCATCCTTTTTCTTTCCAGTAAGACAACATGGTACCTGTGATTGTTCATCACTGTTTTGTAAGAAAACAGTGATTTCTGTGAACCTGATTACAGACCAGGTTGCACAGAGCTTCCACTCTGCTGGAATAAGGAAGTCTTGCCATTTGTCAACGTCAAGAGAAACTAGAGCCTTGACTACTGTTCATGGGATTCTACAAACAGACATGAGGCAACATAAAATAAGCTTCCTAGTGCTTCAGAGACAAAAGAATAACACATCACAGATGCATAGTTCCTTGGGATATTTACTTAATAAACAAAACAAACTAGTTTTACTTGGATTCTTTTATAGCAGTGTTTAAAAGTAGTCAGTTGGATGCATTTAGAGTTCAGATAGGTGGGTGGTTTCAAACATCTACAGCCAAATCAGAATGGGACATGTTCTTATTATCCTGTATTAATAAAATCACATTTTATCAGTTTCACTTTATAGAAGTAAATAATTATGCCTGGCAAGCAATGTTGAGATATAAACTCTCTTACAATAAATCAACAGGCAAAAAAACAAATTAACTCCCAAAACAAAAGTTTCATTCCAAACCATCCATTTTTCTGCAAGCTAAGTTACTATCATCTACAATAACTCTTTAAGAAGCTCTACTAAAATCATGGTTCTACTGCTAAAAGCCTCCAATCTAAAAGCCTTTCTCTACAAGTGTTATGGATAGCTGAAGTACTTCCTTATCAATTTTGAATGCCACTTTTCAGATTCACAGTTGGTAACATCTGGGCAAAACTTTTTGTGAGCACCTAAGTCTCCCCTTCCCACTCTTCTCAATTGCTGTTTACTTGGCATGTGTGGGCTTCCACTAAAATGGTTAATAACAGTTTCCCCCAACACTTTTATCCCTCACAAGATACTGTTGTGCAGCTGAGCACTGAACTGAAGCAAAGACCTGATCCTGATGAAAAAAACCCCAGCTTTCAGCTCAGTCAATTCCCCCAAGCAGTCTACCTCCAGACATAAGTGAGCAGCCAGAACACACAAAATAGGCAGGGAGGAAGAGAAAGCAACAAGCACAAAGGAGGAGCATGCCTTCCTGCAGAAAAAGCCCATTTCAAGGTCAAGTTAAACCACTCACAAGGTTAACATCTTCTAAAGCTGCAGAGCTACAGGTCCCCAACCCCTGTCTGCAACATTATCACTGTAAAACCAGCTATCAGCAGTGGAGCTTCACGAGACCAAAACCAAAACATTACTTTAAATGCAGTCTTGGAATGAAATCTCAGTGAATGTATAATGCAGTTCATACACTGAGGTCAATGGAATCCCTTTCAGTGGCTCTTATCTGTATTTTAGACTGACATATTTCTGTGCTGTTTCCAAAGTAACTAGAATACCCTCTACAGCACTGATAGTTTCAGTAAATATACTCAGGAAAATAAACCAGGCATGAACTGAGGCAGCCAGGTTCCATAAAAATATTGGCAAAGTTAAGTTTTTCAAATAAAAATTAAAAATATACTCTGAGAAAGACAGAACTGTCTCTGTGTATTTCATTTGCAACTAAAATCCACCAGTAGGAAAGGATATAAATATATTTTTCCTTCCTGACACTTAATAATATAAATTTTGGAATTATATTATATTATATAATCTAGTTTTCATATTTAGGAAAACAGCAAAAAGTACTTGGCACTAAAAAAGAAAGCAAATTCATTTTCACTTTAAAGCAATCTTTAATACTTCAGGCAATGAAAATAACTGAAGCCAGTGGTATTTTCACATATATTCATGTACAACGTTACAGTAACTTGTACAGTTACCTTGCAACTTTCTATATATAGCAATCTAGAATTAAAACTATGGTAGAAGGAAGACTCCTACTCAGAATAACTACCTTTCATATTTGTTTCAAAATCATCACAGAACACCTGATTTGCATATGCTTTTTATTTGTTAACAGTGTAGTACTTCTTGTTTGTTGTTCTTCAAATGAAAATACTGTGTAACATTTCAAAATGAGGAAAAACTAATCAAGCTTGTAATTTCCAGACTACTAGAGAGAAACAACCTAAGATTATTTTTATATGCCTTAGATCAAGGCATAAAAACAGAAGACCCACCTACTTAATGCATCTAGTGAGGGCAGAAGGGAGGAATGCATTTCAAGTAAAAGCCTATGGCTGGGACAAAAAAAATCAGCAGATTGACAAAAGTTATTAGTCAAAGCTTATAATCTCCTAACAAAGCTCACTGAACATACTTCTACATGAAAACTGGGTATATCTAAAAAATAGTCACTTAGTGAGCCATTCACTCATTTGTCAAACGCTACACATATTAAACAAAAAACAAATACACACCATTTGGGAATTATTCTTGACAAATATTCACAGAGCTACAAGGAGTTATGATCTAATAAAAATAAAATAACATTTCTGTGAAAATTTCCTTTCTAAATAACATATTGAACTTGCAGGAAACTCTAAATTTAAGTAATTCAGTTCACAGAGCCACTAAATGGAATTGAGAAAAACTGTTCCTTTATCTCTGTAACATTATCACACATGTTTAATAACTGCATAAAATTAACCCCTTCCTTTATTCTAAACCAGAAAATGAGAAAGAGAATTCAGACCACACTTTCATGTGTGGAAAGTTTTTCCTTTTAAGGAGAAAGTACACAGAGCCTAGAAAACCAAAACGTCTTCAGCAAATTTTTATTCAACAAAACTCTGCTTAAATTAATACTCTATCACAATGTCTGTTTGCTTTTAAATAGAGCTTTAAATAGGTTATGGTAAACCACCGTTTTTAGTAAACTACTCATCTCAGTTCTAGAAGCTGAGCACATGACAATTTCTTACAAATGAACATTAACTACAGAAACACAGTACACACACAAAAAAAAAATCAATCAGGTATTAAAATTTTAGCTGGAGACAGTACCAGGGGGCTGGGCTGCTGACAGTTTTTAAATTATTCATAATGCATAAGAAAAGGTAGGAAACAGAAAGTGTTGCCTAGGGGAAAAGGATCAAAGCTATCTTTGCATTCCTATAAATTCTGAGCTACTGCAGAAGTTAAGCTTCACACAATCCAAGTAGCCTCAACAATTCAAATTTACACAAGCTTCTGTGGTGCTGCTTGTGGTTTGCAACACAAGCTGCAGTAACTCAGTGATGCATTCCCTTCCCATCTCAACATCTAGGAATCGCTGGAAAAGAAAGATTCACCCTGCAATAGCATAACACTGTCTTCATAGAGAGAAAATGCCCTGATATACTTAAAAATCTTGGCTAGAGACCACAGGAATAAGATTGAAAAGGTCAGTGGCTCTTACCTCTTCATTTGAATTCTGTTGAATCAAATGAGTCAACCGTTCTGAGTGCTGTGAGCTCAAATTATTAATTGCACTGACAAGTACATTATCTTCAATTTTCAAGACGAATTTTAGTTAAAATTCTACCATACAGCTCATTACACAGATTTAAAGACATCCACCTCTACCAGGTCTTTGAAACATGCCATGGATTTTTTGGATTTGAAGGAAAATGAGCAAGATATAGAAGAAAGGGGCAGGAAAGGTATAAATAAACTCTCTTCAGTTAAATTTGAATTGCTCAGAGAAATCAGGTAAACAAGGGCAAATTTTCTGACAATCATCACAATCTGTTTGAGCTGATTCTAAATTTTAACAACACATTATAATTGTATTCACCCCTCCTCTTTCAGATATGCAGTTTCCATAGTAACTGGAGATACTTAGTAGTAACCAAAGGCAGAATAACACTAACTTATGTAAGAACTTGAAACTCACCTTGGTTTCTAAAAATGTGTATATGCTTATTTTAGGACAACAAACATTGTGGTTATTTAATTTTTACACACTCCCTATGTGGTCAAGATAAACATCTCAAGTTCCTGTATTTTAAAAAGCCAGTTTCACAGACAGGATGTAACAGACTAATCCCAATGAAGTCTTCTCATACATCAGGATTCCTGCAGTAAATTAGTCAACACGTATGTAAAATAATACACTTTTGACTTCTGAAGTCTTTGACCATGCAGTAAAAATTAAAAAAAAAAAAAAAGAACACAAGTAATTTTCTTAGCTTTCCCATCTCACAGCTCTTTGCTATGCGTTCCTCTCCCTAAATTCTGATTGAGAATGAATACAGAAAAAACCCAAAAAAAGATGTAATGATGTACAAGTTAAAGAACACAACCTAAAAATCAATTAGAAGGCTGTCAAACTGCTTGCTTCGTACAAATGCTAAAAAAACCCAGTATTTTTAGGTGATTTTCACAGTAGTAGTATCATCATGAGAAATCTTATCAAGATCAACGGCTCCTGTCACTGGGTACAGTCCTCTTTTGACAAATATATGGCAGCTCAACCTAGTTATGATAGATCAGTATCCCTGCAGTTAGGTAGAAGAAAATGAGTCATGCCCAAGTTGCGTAGGCCCAGCTTGTCAGAATCGGGTAGGAGGCCCTCAGAAAAGCAGAGCTGTCTTCAGAAAGCTTCTAGCTGAAAGGGCAACACAGAAACCTGCTGATGGAGACATGACAGAGCTCAAATATTTCACAGAGCAACACTGAGGGTATTAAGAAAGGGTCTGCTACATACTACTACTCTAACATAAGAAAAAAATAGCAGCTAAATATCCTGTCTAAATCACAGCACTAAGACTGAATTTTCAGAAAGGGTGAAGGAAAAATCTCACAGGACACCAGAAGGTGCAGAACACACTGGCAGAAGCACTGAAGAGTTACAATCAAAACACTGGAGGGCTGTAAGGTAAAAAAACTCAGCTAAGGGCAAAGGAAGTTACAAGTGCTTGATGTCTTATCTCTGAGTGGGAGTCCAATGCCACTCAGCTACATAAAGGTCAGGATTTTTTCTGGTTAATTGTTCTTTCATGTTTGTTTCAAAACTGTCTACAAATCCAGCCACTCAGCTTTTTAAACTGTATCTCATAGCTATGACAATGCAACGGCTGACTGAGCTATCAAAACACAGATTGCTCCTGAACTTTTATTCTTCATCACTAAAAATAAAAAACATGCTAAGAAATTAAAAACTTAATTTAACTGAGAAACTAATTATATTTCAAAGACAGATGACTGCATTGAGATGCTATCAAAAAGTAGATGACAGCTTTAAGTCAACACCCTTTAGAGGAGACAGGACTTGAAATTTCTGTCCTCCCAGCAGAAATAGTAAAACCAGATTACAAGAAGCTTTACTAGAGACAAACAGAAGAAATGAAATTGCAAAAAAAAAAACAAAAAACTGTAATGCCGAGTTTCCATCACTGAGAAATCTACTAGCAGTTTACTAAGAAAGCAACAAAAGTCTCATAGCTCACAAACTTTTAAGACAGCGCACGCCAAACTAGTCATGCAAAAGCATCTTGCTAGGTGCCCAAATTCACCATCCTCTTTGTAATAGCTCACCATATATGAAGTCTCACACACAACCACCAAATTCCAAATGCATTATTCAAGCCCCAAAAAGGTCACTGATGCAGTTTCACAGTCACCTTAGCTATGAAATTCTATGAACAGCTCTGTTCAGACTATCGCTAGGTGCCATCACGGGAAGCAGAACATTCTTGTTCCCTTCTCTTGACACCATGGTCCTCCCTCTTCTTTGCACTGCTGTCAGGCTTAAAGCAAGTCAGGAAAGAGTCTGATAAGAAATTCATAGTTTTACCTGTTGCCTGTGGCTCTTGTCACATTCCTGCAGGCCAAGGCAACACACAGTGCTCATTACAACATTAAGGGCAAGTCAGGCAGTACAAAGGGAGCACGAAACTCCTTCCCTCCTTGTGGGTTTCCAGTAGTGGGATGAGCATGCCTACTCCTACTAGCTCTCTTGTGATAACAATATTGCATGCACGGCCAGCTGGGGTCAACTCCAGAGAAAAAAGCCCCACTTAAACAGCCACCCACATTAGAACAGCTTAAGCCAATTGCAGAGTTGCAGCTAAAAGCACATTTTCCAGAAACCTTCGCTTCTCAAATGACAAAGTCTGATTAATTTGAAGAGCTCAGAGTTTTAAGACGATGGCTAAGTTCCAGAATAAAAATGTAATTAAGAGAAATATCTTTGAATTACTAAAAAAAAAAAAAGTTATTGTTTCTTCAGTAAATACAATGCAGTGCTGTAGTTAAAACTGGTCTCAAATATTACAAGACACAATTTGAGAGAAATTTATTAGCCAAATACAGGTGCAGGTTCTCTGTTGCACCCAAAGTTAATCCATTATCATGGATTAAATTTAAACATTAAAAGAAACCATAATTATCCAGAATTACAAAGCAACTTAAAAATGGGTGAATATGAAGATGTGAAAACCCAGTGTCATCTTCAAGCTTAGAACAGAAGGTTCCTTGAAACCTTCTACCAAATGAAGTAGTAAAGAAGCAGAGCTGGAGTGAACAGCAAACAGCCTCATGATGTTCCCTCCAAGGGAGACACAGTTCTGTCAGTCTAATTTTCATAATCGTGACTAAATACTTTCAAGCACAGTGTCACATGTTACATATTCAGCTGTAATTTAAAAATACTGTTTAAAAGGCACATATACAGGCAAGACAACAGTAATGATAAACTATATACTCAATTAAGTAAATACCTGAATATCTGATGAAATACAGCAAAAAGAGATTCATAGGCTCTTTCCTAGTCCTAAAACACATCACACATCCCTTTTCTGTCAAGCATCTAGATTATCTTTGCCAGCTTCAACTCTAAGCCAATAAAAACTTCTAATACTGAGAACCTGTTTAACAATCTACGTAATTTGACTGTTTTAGATAAAAACTTTCCAATCTGTATTTAATCTAAATCACACCCACAAAAAATCACTTCCTCTTAACCTATATCTCAACAAAAGTAAAAAAAAAAAAAAAACAGAAAAAAAACTTTTAAAAACTCCCAGTGCTTCTGTAAACCATTTCTTACATACCCCTCTCACAGCCTTTTCTACCACATCAAAATAATGCAATTCTTTCATGAAAAAAAAATTAAGTCATAGGTTCTGAACCTCTCAAGCCACATCGCTACATTCCTCTGTACTTTTTGGATTTAATACTCAAATCTAGACAAAAAAAGTGTAATCAAAAAGAAAGAAAGGAAAAAAAGCTTTCTGTAATTTAAACTTTATCAACATACACAAGGATGGCATCTACTTTTGCCAGCTGCACGTTGTTCATTCGGACCAATTTGTGACTAGAAGTCCTGAATTATTTCCCACAGCTGTTTCCCAAACATCTCTATCTGAACATCCCATAGCCTCTTCCTAGCACAGCATTTTATATTTAGCAGCTTTTTATCTTCTGGATTGTACTTCTTAAACCAGTCAAACTTACTGAATTAAAAGTTAATTCTGTTGTTCTCCAGACGAGTGTTGGCATTCTCTCCTAACCCAACTGCCTATTTGCAACTTTTACCTCTTAGGAAAATGATAGATAATATAACTAAAATCACCCCCTGGAAAAGTCATCTGTTTTGTTCCAAACCTTCAAGAGTTTTTCTCATTTTCCAAAAACTAGCTTAAAACTATTTGGGAGTTAGTTAGATAGGCAAACAGCCTCCATGACAAACTGAAACATGTATTTATTAAGTGGATGGATATAGAACTTCGTTGAAACCTCCTACAATTTAAAACTGTTTGTAAGAGGGGCATTTAAGCATATGTATCTTCCAGACTATACTGTCATATAACACAATAAATCCATTTATAGCAAGTTAGATTTCTCAAATAATTGTATTTCTTCACCAGAGTCAATACTAAGTGGGAGAGAATATAGCTGATAGGCATCTGAGTACCTTTATAGTCCATAAAACATTTAAAAATGTTTTTTCCACACAGATTGACACATCAAAATTGATTAGGCACAAAATGTAGACAGTGTCAGCAGTATTCATAGTAAGAACCATTTAATACCACCTACAACCAGATCAGTTGCAATCAAAAACCAAAAAGAGAGAGAACTGTTCCAATATGGCACTTCCACAACACCCTTGGGAGGTACAGCTGCTGCTCACAGACTGCGGATGTTCCAACTTCCTTAGTTTATACAGCAAGCCAACAGACTGGACACTTCAGATTTCAGAAATGTCGCATCTTCAAACTGGACCGCTACATCACGTATCCTTGCATCTCTGCCTTGGAGTTATTTCATGACTACTGCTGAAGTTTCATTAATTATTATTAAAATTCATGTCTTCAAGGTATTGGGCTGAGAAAAAACCCAGGTATGTCATCAGCTGAAGTTCAGCACTTTCAGCTCAGGGTGTCAATACTATTCCCAGCAACATCAGAAGCTTTTCCCTGAAAAATGCACACAACTTTCATTCTGAAGGGATATGGGTTTTTCTTGTTTCGTCCACTTCCATGTTTTTCCTTCCAATCATGGAGCTTTTTGAAAAGCGCATTATGAGACAGGACAAACTTCTAAATCTTTCTGAGAATTTCCTAATACACAATTCCCATTTTCTTAAGTGAACGGTCTAAAGGCAGTAAAGCTTTCTCCTGTTCATTACAAGATAGATTCAGAACGTGTATAAACAATTCAGGGCCATCACAGCCTGCTGAAATTACATTATTTAAAATGTTCAGTACAACCGCTGGTTTTAATTGCGGGCATTCCCAATTGCCCTAAGTACGGTAATGTGACTTTTCTTTTAAGAATTAAGTGAAGGCTGGAATGCCTCCCACTTTCCTGAAGAACTGAACACCCCTGGGGGCAGGGATGGACACCTCTGCCTCCGCAGGAGCGGTGCTGCGATACAGCGGGACTGGCGAGCTGGCTCGGCGGGTCTCCCGCCGTCGCCGCCGCAGCGCCGTCCCCGCCGGAGGCCGCCCCGGATACCGGCACGGCCGGCACCGCGGGAGCCGACGCGGAAGCGGCGCCTCCGGATCTTAACAATATCGCTATTCAACAGGATCCTGCACACATCCTGCGGCGGGCTCCTTCCCGGGAAGGGCCGCGCCGGGCAGTACCGCAGTGCCGCCGCCGCAGCCGGACCCCCTGCAGACCGGTCCGGCGCCCTCTGCAGAGCCGCACCGCGCCCGGCCCCGCGGCGGCGGGAGGTGGCTCGAAGGCGCCCGGGAGCGCCGCGGCCGCCGGGAGAACAGCGTCCCACCCCTGCACCGACAGCCCGCCCGCCGGCGGGACGCGCGGGGGCCGT
>VXBI01012381.1:139625-300138 GCA_013397375.1 Toxostoma redivivum | reverse complement strand
CACAGCACAGCACAGTACAGCACAGCACAGTACAGCACAGCACAGTACAGCACACCACAGCACACCACAGTACAGCACAGCACAGTACAGCACAGCACAGCACAGCACAGCACAGCACACCACAGCACACCACAGCACAGTACAGCACACCACGGCGACGGCGGCAGCCGCAGGTGCCGGGACGGCGCCCGGGCCGCCTGCACCGCTGGGCGCCGGGGCGCTTCTGCCCGGGCGCGGGGAGCAGCCGTCCCGCGTCCCGCCCGGCTCCCCGCCAGCCCGTGCCGGGACCTGGCTCCCCCGGGCTGCCAGGCGTGTCCCGGAACCCCTCAGGTCCAGACCGGCTGGGCCGGATTCAGGAAAGGCACAACGCGAAAATAAGATACTTCAGCTACAAGGCAAAAGGAGACCTTGGACATTGTTAAACTTGCGCTTATGGCACCACCAATGCAGACACCTGAGGAGAGCTTTCTGAAGCTTAGGTTCGGTGTGTACCACAGCACTCTCAAAACATCAACAAAACGAGAAAAGGAAGAGTTTCAAATCTGATCCCACACAACTGAAACCAGGAAAACTAAGTCTTCACAAAGATTCAACTGTGATTTCATTGTGCTTAAAATCTTGACCCAAAAAAAAACACTTTTGCTTATGATGTTTCCATCAAGCCACTGAATGGCAGTAAGGTCTGTTCGTGCTTTGTGATATCCAAACCTGTGGTACTTTACAGCATTCTGTTTAGAGCCATTTAACAAGAATAACACAGCCTTTAAAGACCAAATTCGATCTAGTATCTTAGATACACAGTATGTGAGACAATAATGCAGCACAGATGCTAAAAGCTATATAAACATTACGTTTGCTATTAACTATTGCAATTACCTAAGAAACAACAGAAGAGGGGTTGAAAGAGCCTTGAGAAAAGCCTTTGCCTGCTAAGTAGAACCTACAGGAGACAGGAGCACGAAATGGAGTTGTACAAGCTGCTTCTGTGGGTCAGCAAAATCCGGAAGACTAACTATGAAATCATTACAGTACTATTAAATGCAGCAGGAAACAATTTCTCTAATGATATAGTTGGCATGCAAACTCCATCCCCGTAGAAACATATTTTTATGGGAAGAAAAAAGAAATCTTTAAAGTAATATAAAGATTTGGAAAATGTGTCTAAACCTAATGAACTCTGATTGAATTCTGAAGTCTGTGCATAGCATTATCGTTCCTGGTGAATACAACAGGTTTTAAAGACCAACAGTATCTGACCAGATCTTGTACAAAGAGAACAATGAAAAGCCTGTATCTTAAGAAAGCTTGTTCAGTGTTGTTTAACTTTAGGGAGCGGAGCTGGAGCAGAGTAAATTTCCCAGATGGAAACAAAGAAACCGGCTGTTAATTTAATTAATTAGTTAATGTTATATTACAGAGAGAGAGGAATGCATAAAGGGTACATGAAACAGGAAAGTTTCCTGGACAACCGAGAACTGTTTTCACGGAGATTTAGTGAAGTCAAAAGATCTAGACTGCACAGGTACGGTAAAGGAAAGCCTATTCTGCATCAGAATAGCTGTGAGATGGGGACACTCCAAGAGAACAATGTGGGCCTAAAATAATGAATGATCCTTGGTAAAAGTCCTCTTTCAATATTGGTTCATTTTCACCTCCTGCTTTTAACTACAAGTCCCCAAATCATGAAGCATGGAATGGATTGTTTACAAGCAATGCCTGTGTTCTGGAATTTTGGGGATGTCACTGCTGGTCAGGACACAATAGCAGAAGATCTCGCAGTGAGAACCTTCTTAGCTGGAAATGCCTCATGATGCAGTGCTACTTCATATCATGCAGAATCAGCTGCATGAGCTCAGAATCAAGGAAAGGCTGCAGCCTAACCCATTAATCCACAGAAACCTAAATAATTTGTGATTTCAATATGAGGAGCCATATTCTAAGGAGTGCACTGCAAGGCTTCATTACAGAATCAGAGAAAAATGTATGACCTCTAGAGTTCCTCTAGTCTAACTCCCCTACTCAACCCTGAGGAACATCACTCATAACCAGGTACCAGTTTAATTTCAGACTGGTCACCACTACTTTTTAAGTGGAGTGGTTCAGACTGCCATCCGCCTCGTCTGCTTACCTAGTCCCAACTACACTACAAAGATGCTATGGATGTCACAGCAAAAGACCCTTGCTAAAATCAGTATGTGTTGCTCACAGCACTTCAGTCATAGAACCAACTCTCTCATGATCAAAGGCAATTGTGTTGGTAGAACTGTCCTGGTTTTTCTGAATTGACTCATCCTTTTTCATCCCAGAAATGGCTTCCAGAAACATTTCCTTCATGATCTCCTCTGAGAGAGCTACTCTCAGAGTAAGGATGACTGCTCAGAAGTTTCCTGCACCTTGCTTTGATGATGGATGTGACATTTGCTTTTTCCCAGTAACTGGAAATCCCATCTGATTGCCACAGCCTTTAGAAGATGATAGGAAGCAGCACAATGAAGTTACTCACCTTCCTCAGCACCTTTACAAGCAGCTCCTGTTCAGCCCTAAGGACTTGAAAACATTTGCTAAATTTGCTAAAGTCTCCTCCTCCAAACCTTGCCAAACTAGGCATGGAGCTCTGTGAACCCTAGGAGCTGACCTAAGAACAAAGGAAAGAGGGCTTTGAGCATCTCAGCCTTTTCACAGTTCTTCATCACCTGCCCCATTCATCAGCAGAGCTGTGTAGGTTTGGGTATGCTTGCTATTTAGAATGTTTTCTCTACCTCTGAATGTAGACAGTTGTAATAGAAGGGCTGGAATTTGTTGTGAATGGAGAATGAATGGTAATGTCTACACATGGGGTCGCTAGATGAAGCACAGAGCAGCAAAAGAGTTCTCAGCTTGGACTATGCTATTGGCATCAAAATTACTCAGCATATATATGTGCAGTTTTACAAGACACCCTGTTCTGGAGAAAAAGAGCAATGAAGAAATCCTGATGACTCACAGAGGTGAGACAGGATGGAGACACTGATCACTATCAGCTGCTAAAGGCTACAAAGAGGCATATCCAAAATCTCTGTATTGTTCCCAGACAAGAGGAACGAGGAGAGGAACACGAGGAGAACCTCGGAGCTGGTATCACTTCTCTCCTGTGTCATTGCCATGGATACTGGACCCAGCACCATCTGGACAGAGGCAGCACCGTGGCAGATGGGCAGCCTGGTCACCACTGCCTCGGTGCCCCGTGGCTGTATGGGCTTCAGGGGAGCACATATTCAGGAGCACGGGGACACCCTGAGAGAGTGAACAAAGTTAAAGCTTCTTTATTTTGAGGTCTGCTCTGAGTACAACCGGCTTTCCCGAAGGAGGTCTGGCACTGGCACATGCTACGTTGTTAATAAAATGTTGCATTAGCATTTCCCACATGTGCCTACCTTTATCTTTTTGCAGGGAGCAAACCGGTCTCAAAGCCTTAAGAGCTCTGCCACTTATGTTACTTTCTGTCACGAATACTGATGAATATCAATGGACTCCTACAGTCTTGGTCGAATGTTCTGAGCGTTCTTTGCAGTATCGATAACCCGAGAGGCTTTTATCTGAGTTCTGTCCTGCATCCTTCCATTGATCTTCAGAGCAGAAAGTTTTTTGTCCCTTTTACTAGTGTGTATTAACTGCTTTGAGTTGCCTTTCCTGTTTGCAATTTTATCATTCACCTAGCCTTAATCACCACATTGACTTATTTGAACAGAAAAAGGGAGAGGAAATAATCTTCAGAGTTTAATGCCAACAGTTCTTTCCAATATATACATTCAGCCAGCCCTACAATAACCCTGAAGCAGGTTTGAACAATAGAGTAAAGGAAAAATATTTTTTTTTCCTGCTCTTTGGTGTCATTTGCAGTCTCTTCAAACTACAAGCTGTTGTCAGGAAAATTAATCCACAAACACCAGAGGTTTATGTCCAAAAAGGAGACAGAGGAGTCCTTTTTGCTTTATTCGAATAAAGGGAGAGGCCATGGGACATCCCCCTGGGATCTCTCAAATTTTTGGAGGACGCAGCCTCCTTTTTATCCTATTTTCCCGGCCGCATTTCCCTCTCTCTTTCCCCATTGGCTGAGGTACTTGAGAGGTACAGACTTCCCAGAATGCCTGATACCTAAAACCCCCCTCTAATATATAACCCTCCCTTTTAATTTTTAATACTTATTGAATTCATAGTTTTTCCCCGTTGCTTCTTTCATCTTTCGACATCCAAATTCATTTACCAGTAGCCCTACAGTTTGTTTGTAAAGGCAAATAACTTTTCCATTCATCAATCAGTGGAATCCATCCCATTGTTTCTTTTATCTCTCAGTGCTAGTCCTATCTACAAGCAGATCCACAGCTCATTTGTAAAGACAAATTCGACATTCCTCTCACTGTGAATGTTCTGGGTAGATGAGAAGACTGATGGGAAAAAATAAGCCAGACTAATAATAACAGATGAGAAAGAAACCTGGTGGGGGAAACAGAAACAAAGCACCAACTTAGAAAAAAATGCTACAAGGTCACCTTACAGGAAAGAAGACTCCAAAATAACTTTTTTTTTTAATTAAAAAACAATGTAAGTACAAACTGGCAATAAATTACAATTCAGATAATCCATGTCCACCAGCTTATTGGTAAATTGTCCAAGAAACATTTGATTCTATTAGTGCTGTGAAAAGAAACACTAATTTTTGAACAGGCTTGAGATTAAAATTCAAATATCTTCTCTTGATTAGAGAAGTTATTCATATCTGCACCCCAATTACAAAACTTTCTAGTTCTCAGATTTCATGTGCTAATATAATACCAAATGAAGGTGGAATTTTATAAGATTTATATTTGCCAGGATGAGAGGATCAGTTTAGGAACCCCTTCTCAGTTATTTCTGGATTACTGAAGTTTATGTTTTGGGAAGGGAAAGTTGTTAGTTCAAGAGGAAACTATACGAAGTATTTTAAGTGGTCCTGTATTTCCAGCTGTTAATGGACTAAGAAACTATGGGTCATAGATTGTTATCTCAGTCCAATAAAATAATTGGAACGTAGAGAATGGAAGTTAGTGAAACATTTTCCTTATCTGATGGGAGTATTAGCCCTTAGGATCTTCTTATCAGTGACCATGAGTCTAGATATACCTCAAGCAAGTAAATTACCCGGTAATAGGCCAAAGTGCTGTAAAAATAACAAAATCTCTTTCAATAAGAAAGAAAGAACAGTCATTAAGGGTAAAACAAGAGCTGCAGATCTGCAAAGAACCTTTTTATTAAGTTTCCTAATTTGAGAATTTTTTTTTCAATCAGCATTGTCTCAGGCATTGCAGAAGATCTTTTTCTTTAACTTTTTTCTTTACCTTTTTCTTTAACTTTTCTTACTAATGGAGTAAAGACAAATATAAGTCTTGGAACACACGTTCATTGTAGCTGAGTCGTGTATTTGCAAAGAAGCTTTGCTTATCCTTTCTTCAAATCGTTGAATTCTTTATGGGAACAAAGATGCCATTCCAGTTAGAAGATGTTGGCTAGGCAGACTGTGGTTGGATTCTGTTTATTTCAAAAATAAACAAAGACTCAATCTGTTTACACAAGATCTGGAGGCACATCCGGAGATAGAGAATCTGAAGGAAAAACAATGGCAGAATGAGTGAATAAAATATTTCAGGCAGCACTTTGATTTCTGGAATCTGTAGTAGGAGCCAAAGAACTTGCCAGGACACAATCTTACTGGTGGTGCAGGAGCAAGGAGGGATCTTGCTGTCTTGAATATTTTGGCTTGTCAGATTACAACAAAGTGATGGGTTGTTATATATTTTGACAGCTAAAGACCATTTGGAGCAACACAAAAACTGTTGAGGAAATCAATTACATTACAGATTTAGGTAATCAGAAATATATTAAAAACTACCAAGGGACAATCCTGGAGATTACGATGTTACAAAGTTCATCATCTGATCAACTCAGAACATACATCACTACAACTGGTTTTGCCAAAATTGATTGCCAGACTGTAAAAGTCCAGGCATCTTATTAAATTTTAAGAAGACTTTGATTGTGGTAATTTTGCATTCACAGTAAAATCATAATGGGTTCATTTGTAGTTCAAGCTGTCTTTAAATGATCAGTGTAACCATTCTTGATGTTTAATGAACAGCAATAGTAACACAACAAATCCATACATTAAAAATAGTTGGCTTTTTCACTTTTCAAGCAATATGAGAATTTAACAAACTTCAAAACAGAAGTGGGAGCTATAGACATGACTCAAGAGGCAAAAGAGGCTATCTTAGAGGGAATAGAGAACAAAGAATTATACCACCGAATGAAAGAAAAGGACCCCAGTATGTACATAGTATTTCTTTCACTTTCCCTGAATCTCAGCAAATCTCTAAATCTGCCATTACCTAAGCAGAGACAGTCAGTGCTTTGTGTCTTCTTACTCCCTCCCTTCCTGCTAGACAGGAAACAAGGAAAAGGACAATCAGGAGGTGATTAGAGTCACTACTGCATGACTACTTTTTATCTTATTACAAGCATATTGACCAACTGTGTAAAAGAAATAGAATAAAAATCACATTTAAAAAAAAAAAACATCATTTCGACAGAGTAATTTAGCACATACTTGTGAATGCAGCAAGTATTGAAGAGTGCCTCCTGGGACATGTTTGGGTATGTTTTTGCACAGAGAGAATAGTTCCTACTCACATGTAACAGGAATTGTCAGGGTGAAGTCTGCCTATTCAGGCTGGTAGAGGCCTTCTGGGGATCAGTTTTAATTTTCTCAGTGTGTATAAAGTAACATTTACATTAAAAATAATGTGAGTAGTATCTTTCAGAATTTTTTTTTGTCTAAATAAAGGCTTAGTTCATAATATATAAAGCTGTTCTTTACCTGAATGATCATGGTCAGAAAAATGCTGTCAGATTAATTATTTACAATGGAAATAATTTGTCCTTTAAGACAATATTTGGGATAAGAACAAAGACCTTTATTTAAAACCTTCTGAAGAAACAAGAAGTGGTAGAAGTTTTTACTTCAAGTGTGGTTTTGATACTTTTAGAAGCTGCTGATTGAAAAGTGGAATGAGCAATCACTCAATCAGAGGCCAGAACTTCGGTGAGTAGAAGATTATATTCTCATGATCTGTGACTAATAGAGAGTAATAAAAAGTCTAGTGAACATGTGTATCATGTAAATACAATTCTATTGTCAGATGGTTGGTGGTAAATTGAAATGGCTGCTCTGAGGTCACAGCAAGCAGACTGTTTCCTGGAATTTCTGCAGGCAAGTTGCACATCCTGTAAACAGGAGCTCTCTAGATCTGTGGCATTGCACTGCCAGGTACTGTGAGTGACACAGACTCCAATAAATAAGATCATTCTGCAGAGGCAGAGAAAGCTGGTATCAAATTACCCAGAAAATTGAAGGACATATGGAAACCACTGTTCAGAAAATCAAATAACAGATATTTTTTCTTTGTCTCAATTTTTATGTTTTGAGTTGGGTAATAGAGAGAAAGCATCAGAGACTGCATCGTCAGTTACAAGGTCATTGAATACAGACCATTTTCCTACTGTCAGAACACAACCTTGTGCATTTGGTATTCTGATTTGGTACAAACAGCTGTATTTCTCACAAATTTGTTTGTTGTTTTTTTTTTTTAAAAGAGACTAAAATTTCGTCCATTCCTTACATTTTCAGAAAGAGTACACATAGTTCATTTTTGTTCCTGCTTGTTTGGCAGACTGTGGTACTTGCAAGATTGTATGCAATGTGCTAAGCTTCCTTGAGCATTGGAGTTGAATGAGCTTTCATGATCTTCCTTGGATCTGGACTTTTTTTTTATTCCTTTATCTGCCCATTATGAAATTGTGACAGTTTTGGTTAGGGTGGGAAAAAAAGTTCTGTATTCAGTGGAGTTTTTCAGCTTTCTGATATGACTTAGATAGGACAGGTCATATTTTTTATTGTCTACTAAACGAGTTTAAGCAGTTCTTTCTAAAGTGTTCATAGTAGTTAACAGGAAATGCAGGGAAGGGCTCAACTGAAGGTCTAAACCAGAGACAGTCAACTCTGAATCCCTTAAGAATCAATAAAGAGTAACAGGAACTTCGGGTTGGTCATTTCTTACTAAAATAAGCATCTAAGATCTGAAGCTTTTCAAACATGCCGAGGAGAGGCAAATCAACTTTCAGGAAAAAGAATGTCAGTATCTTCTGTCTCTTATCCATTAGGAAATGACCAGCTAACAGTGCCTCTGAAGCCTTTCTTTATTTCATTTTCTTGGGACACAAGAATCAAAATACCTTTTAGGCCTTACAGATATAACTAGAAAACAGTCATAAAGGAAACTGCTCACTTCATGAAGGAGTTGGAATGCATGTCCTATAGCAATGGGTAAACTTTTCCTCATGCTTTAGCATCTGCTTTCATGTTCATGCTGCTGTAATTTCAGAGAATATCAGAGAGTAACTAAAATGACTAAAGAGAAACTTAAAAGAGTATTTGGTTCCTAAAATGTGCTCCCAGTGGGATTTTCTGTGCTAACACCAGCAGTGCTCCCCTTCCCCTAGAATTAGTGTCTGTGATCTAAAAGTGCTGGTGTAATTCCAGAGCAAGTCTCTTCTACACAATCTTCATACCTCTGTAATCTGTAAAAAGACACAAGCTCAAGAAACAGTTACCTACATATCCAAAAAATTAGGTTCATACAATCACAGAATGGGTTGGGTTGGCAGGGACCTTACAGGTCACCTTGTATGTTGCTAATGGCTTCTAAACTATAAAGGCTTGAGGCAGATATGGCACCTATAGAGAGTTACTGGAGAGAGATTGCAGTAAACCACAAACTATGGCAGTGGGTGCTATCCCTTAAGGCAGGGTGGTTGCCTTGTCCTGAGAGTTTTGAAAAGAATGAGTGGTGTATTTCTTAAATGCTATAACTTCCCTTTTTAGATCTAACTGATCTCACAGCCTGAAAACTCAGTGAAATAAGTGGGCTAGTGCAAATTTGAAATATATTACATTATGGAGGAAATAAAAGGCTTAAATTCCTAGCATTAATCTTCACTGAAATCTTAATAAAGGACTGAGTCTTGAAAGAACATTTCTGTTCCATAATAGCCCTGCCTTTGAATGGCCCAGTCCCACCAAAAGCAGAGCACACAACACTGACCTGTTTGCATTGGAACAATTTCCTGAGCATTATCAGTAACCATCTCTATTAAAATGTCTGGACTGAAGTCAGGAGAGAGTAATTTATCCTTCACTTGTCATTTAAAAATCTCTCCATGGTGTTTTCTAAGAAGGAACAAAACTTCCATCTAGAGAAAACTGAAAAGATGACTTACATTTGCATCAAGAACATATTAGTTCCATTGGGTTGTGCCCAGTTTTCTCAAAGATCTACAGTAAATTCTACAAAAAGAGGACTAAAAAAGCCAGTTCAACTCAGCATACTTTTTATTAAACTGTTTGGAACTTGTGAACAAAAAATCTCTATCTATGAAGGGCTATTTCTTCTATAACATTTTACATTTCATGTGTTTGTGCTGCTGAAAAAGGTGATATTTTCCTTTATAAAATAAAACAGACTGAACTGAGATTTTATAATGTTCAGAACTGTCTAGCAAGAATAGTAGCCTTGAGTTGAAAACACAGAATAACTGTGAGAATTACAGTTCAAGCTTTTAAACTAGGAAAATACAAACACAAAATTCATTATTCAATGAAAACAAAAAAATCTCATCTGAATGGGCCAAGATGGACCATACATGTCAGAGACTCTTGCTCTTTATATAAAAAAACCTCTCCATATTTTACTTGAGGAAAAAAAAAATTACAAACTTTGGGGGCAGAATTTCATAATTTTGCAGAGATCAGGAAAGATCTGACAAACTAGAAAAAAGTGTCAAGCTGCTAACATTATGAATTATTATTGTAGATAGCATGCAAGATGATACTTGGCAAAGGCCCAGATTGCTAGGTTAACTTAAACCTAACCCTAACATTCTCTGTCTTTTCTCTGTAAACAGTATTTTCACTTTGTCTAGTCTCATGCTCTAGAATCCTGTGTAAAGATCTAGTATATACAAAACAAAGAAGTTTATTTGTGCAATCTAGCATCTCGGCCCTTCCCTCATCCAAAGTCTAGTAGTAGAGATGAGTTTTCTGGCAATGTTTTCCATCACTTGCTTGCAAGTTAGTGCCTAACACTCCTGCGTGTGTGATTTCTTCCAAAGCCAAGGTGGCCAAGGTCTTAGACGGTTTTATCCAACTTTGAGTGAACACATAGATTATCATCCAGCCTGAGGAAATCTGCACTTACTCTGGTGTCTGCAACTTCCCCTGGCAGGCAGTGCAGAACTCCCTTTGTCCACAGAGCTCTCCAGTGCCTGCGTTTAAAATAGTCACCTAGGATGTTCAAGAAACCATCCTGGGCATCACTTCCCGCTGTTTCTGGAGGACTGCACTGACAGGAATGTCTTTGATATTTTGGCTTTCTAAGGTTGCAAACCTCTATTTAAGTCTTTATTAAGCTAGATTGTTGCAAAGCCAAATATCTACCACTTCCACCTTTTAACTGTGTATTTTCAAGACTGAATATTGATTAGCTGCCTAAATAAATAATACTTGTCATAAACCAACTCTCCACTATATACTTACCCCTTATCCCTATTACCACCTAATGCAGGAATGGACTGATACCAAATTTAAAGTTTTTCCAGGATTTTTTTGTAACAGAATAGAAACATATTTCTCAGAGGAAGAGAACAACCCTAATCAGAAAAGTTCCTATTCTCTGTAAGCTGTAAACTGTAGTTTCCATAGACAGGAAACCCAGATTAGACAAAACTATGTAAGGATATTTATTGAAGATTGCAAAAAGAGGAGAGAAGAAGATAAAGTCTGGAACAGAAAAATCTAGTGGTACAAGTCTGAATTTCAAAATCTATATGAACATATCAAAAAGACATTTTATTTTTTGTATGATTAACAAAACTTACTCAAGCTTTTAAAATTAAAAAACCCTAGTTGTTGAATAAAGATGCAAAATAAAGTCAGTAGAAGAAAGTGTATTTGTTAAAAATAAAAGTAGCTTTTTGTGTTGCAGAGGTCACAGTCTACAGCATTTGAACACCTTTTTCCACATACTCTTTTTCCACACCTTTTCCCTTTCTTTCGAGGATTGCTTTCCTCACAGTGGAAGTGCATTGCTTGAGGCAGAGGTGGCAGATGGGCTCTGGAAATGAGGGGCATTAATACTCCTAGCACCTCTTTCTCATGTCGATCAATTAGCTGTACTGCCTTCAGAAACTGGGTAGGGTTAGAAGGTTAGAACTATTACAAACTGACATGAAACATCTAATTATGCCTTAAGGTCAGAAATGATAGAAAGAACTTCACTAGTAATGTGAGCGCTGCTAACTACTAGAACTTCCTTCACAAGCGGTGACTATGCCAGTTTTCCACTGTTAGAACTCGATGTTAACATGAACAGGCCATGGTTGGGCTTCAAAGAAATACTTGTTTTTGTAACCCAGATGCACTTGGGGAAAAAGGGAGAAAAGGAAAAATGTTGTGACACTAGACTTACTATAAAAAATTAGATAAGAAATAGCACTGAACACATAGAAAATTAAATATTATTGCTTTTTATAATATATTTTCTGCTGGTTTACTATTTATATTAGATTTATTGGAGTATAACTATCCTAATCAGAACTTTTCACAAAAAAGGCCCCTTAGAATGTAACTCTCAGAGAACATGATTCTTGAAAAAAATGAACAATCAGATACCTACTAAAACATATTATGTGAATAAAACATAATATTTTGACTATCAGATTCCAACTTGTATCTTAGCAACATGATACAGGCTTTTTTGTTTAAAGCAAAGCACAGGAATTGATCACATGCTTTGCCTTGCACAAATTGTGTCTTTAACTCTTTTGTTAAATATTCCATTTATTTTGGTCGTAATTCCAAAAGAAACAATTTGTTCAAATTGTTCAGCCAAACACAATGTAATTTGGCAAAGCACCGTGATCCTCCATAAAGCCAACTCTCTAGAGATAATTGTTTGCACATATCAGTAGTCCAACATCTACAACATGCTGATTTTGAAATGTGGGTACATGGAGGCCCCTCTGCAATTTTCTTCAGAGAACCTCAAATTCACTTCCTGTAACCAGCAATCTCCACCCAAGAAGACACAGAATCAGGTGAACCTCCCTGGGCTTAAAGAAACTCAAAAAAATTACAAAAAAAATCAGTGTTTCTCGCTTTGTATTAATTTTAAGACTGATCCCTGGTTAGTATTTAACACAGTCAGATGGCAGTACCACTGCTGATGTGTTGCAGTGTTACAAAGCATGGTGATGAACCCAAGACAAACATCTTGTCCTAACCACAGACTCATTCTGTCCCCATTAATAACTGCTGACTTGTGCTGCACTGTGTCCTCCACAGAAAAGACCAGTATCCTGAGATGCTTCTCCAAAGTATAATTGGCCAGCAATGCCATAATTTGGTAGGTATATTATTAATTGCTTAATTAAAAAACATACTAAGCTGAGACATTTTAACACTGTTTTAAAGCAAAGCACAACAGTCATACTGTTGGATCAAAATGATCTTCCCTGCATGGAGTTTTGTTAAGGTACTGAAAAAGCCAAGCATAAAGTGTACAGGAAAAGAAAATCTTTCAGTGATTTCAAATAGCAGCACACAATCTCTAAATTCTAGAGATTTCAGTTTATTCCATGATTATTTGCTGCAGTAAGTGGTTCAGATCACAGATGTGCAGCCCCTCACTGCATGTGTGACCTTGTGCTAAAAGCTTGAAGCCACCAGAAGGGTACTTTTTGCCTTCTGTACTGTTTCCTAAGGCTGTAAATAAACAAACCCTGAATCCCAAGTGCTGGAGTTGTCCTTCAGCACTTCTTCTCAAACCACCCACAAAAATGATACCCAGTATTATTCCTATGACTACTGGAGGGGAACTATTCGGAGGGGCTGTTTCTCCTGCTGGAGCTGCCCAGTCCAACAGGAAGGCTGGCCAATGGCCCTCAGCCCACCATTCCCAGGAGCCCTCACCTCGGCCCTGGCCCTGGCCCTGCTGCACTCCCTGCCCAGCAGCTGAGCTTCCTGGGGCTGGAGGAAACCTGCTGGAGCTGGCTGGGCGACACAGATACCTGCTTCAGCTAATTGCCCTTTCTGGGGGGCTGTGGGGATGGAAGTCGCTGGTCTAGCACGTGGCAAGGTGCCAGGCATGGACAGAAAAGAGGAAAAGAGGGAAAAGGAAGCGCCTAGCAGCTCCCACAGCCCCAGCTGCATCCGACCCCTCCCTCCCCCATTTCCTCACATAAAATACTGGACAGATTATTTTACTGATTTACTAAAATATATTGAAAGGCTCTTCCCCTTCCTCCTGAAGATACAACCCTTCAGTTTTGCAATGTATTTCAGTATCTTTTATAAAATGCTTTTTTTAATTGTTAATTAACAGCTCACTGTATTGTTTTCCCCAAACTTTATACAGCAATTCTGTTTTAAGGAATCCTTTCAGTCTTGTTGGAAGCATTTTATAAAATTCATTAGAAGATAGTAAAAGAGGTACAAGCTTCAGCATTTCATTGTTGTTGTTTTCTGGCAACAAGTAGAAATGTGTCTTAAACTGGAGACACCTTGCAGCCTTTTCCCTTTACTGGGATATCTAACTGTTTTACAGTCTTTATACTCTCGTCATTTCTCATAATAAAATTTGTTACTATGACAAAAAAAATCCACTGAAAATTATAAACTGTTCTAGTTATTCATTTGTTCCACGACCCAGACATCAAGATTTGAGCTTCAACATATTTTTGGAAGTACCGAAGGAAGATAACTTGGGTACATTTTTAGACAAGCCTATTTACTTTTGCATTTTTACAACAGTCTATTTGACATTTCAAGAAACCCTTGATAGACCATAGCCAGAATCCTAAGGTAAGCAGCAAAAAATCTGATCATTATCTATAAATATGAAGACAACTGGTTCTTGTACTGAAATGTCTGTTTATATTGATTTCAGATAGGGAGTAACAGACCAAAACAATTTTACTAAATCAAGCCATTGGACATTAAGCTGAGCCTGTTTAAACCAATGTAATTATCAAGTTAGATATGATTCTACAATAACATCTGGCCATTACTCAAAACAGCAAAAATGAAAAAGGAGTTTTTGGAATTTGGAAGTCTACAGACTACAGATGTCAAGAAGTTTGACTGATCTCTAAAGTTAAAGAATTAAAACTTAAATAATTGATACTACCTATGTATACAAGAGAAGTGTCTAGCTGCAAGATAGAAACCAGTCATTTTAGTATTAAAAAAATTAAACTAGTATTATTTTAAGCAAAGGAGATTAAAAATACAAGTATCAGCTAGAATCTGAAACAGAGTATTTTGCTGGAACTAAAGGAGTAACTGAAGGGAACATGAAAATAACACCAGTAAAAGCAACATTTAAAACATTTATAAACATATAAAAATCTAACAGTATAGTTGAATCTTAAGGTGAGGATCTAGTTAATCTTTTAATCTCATTTTAAAGCATTATGCTCAGTATTCCTGTACACAAGAAGGTGTGGGGCCCCTCATGAGCTCCAGAGCACAAGGTTCTCTGTCCAGTCATCCGAAGTGACCCTGGTGCAGGTCAGGAACAGTTTAAGTGCCCCAGTGGGGATGCAAGGTTGATGGGAGATAAAAACAGACCATATTCTGTTAGTCACAGAACTGCTGAAGAATCCAACAGTCTCCATCTCTGTCTACTTATACCATTTCCAAATTTATTTAAAATTAAAGAGAAGATACTTCTCAAAAATCCTGATCTGGAAAAGGTTAAGGTACTGTTCAGATTCTGCACCATGTACTAGCACAAAGCAAAGGGAATTAGAGGGTCAGCAGGTCTGTAGGGAATCTCTCTTGCTATTTAGTAAATACTTTTAATTCTTTAAAACACCATGGTAACCTTGTAATGACCTTATTGAGCCACAATCCTTGTGACTGCTTTGTAACATTATAATCTCTAAACTGCTACCCAATTTAGGGATTTTAAAAACTGCAAAATGCTGCATTTTTAGAGGCAGATGTATATTATGTGCTGTTCTGAAGATGAAATAACATCTTGTTGTTTATACACAAACTGAGTATCCAGAAATGTAAACAGAAATTCAACACAGGAGAGCTGCTCCCCTCCTTTAGGAATTTACTCTGTAATCTTTAGCAAATCACTTAATCTTTCTATGCCTTCATCTGCCATATATAAAACAGGGTAATACTTGCTGTAAAAGATAAAAGCTGTCACGTCTTCTTAAAAACTAAACGTCACAGAAAAACCTCTAGTTAAACAGTTAAAACAACTTCTGGCAAGTATTAAGGAAAACATAAATTTTCTCTGTTATCCAGAGAAAAAAATTCCCCAAATAGTCTCACACATTATACCTTCAAAGCAGTTTGGTTCTTCATATAAGAAGTGATAGCAGAATCCACAGCTTCACCTTCTTTTTAAATTAGCCTTATAAATTTACTAGTTCAGTAAGTTTCTACTACATTATTGTAACACAGATAAGATGATCCACAGACATACAGCTCATACCCTACCTGAGATTACAGCCTAGAATACTTGTCAAATTTTGATCAAAATATGAAAGATTCATTTTTCACTGATTTACACTCAGTATGGTAAATGACAACTACATGTACATAAGCACGTACATAAGCATGCACATGTTCATAAACCAGACAAAGACAAGAGTCCTATTGCAAATGCAGTGACTATATAACCCATTATCATTTTTTGACTGAGAGCTTTTCAGGTGGTAAGATACACTTAATCAAATCAGATTATTGATTCCAACTCTGGTATTAAACAAATCAAACAAATTTTGTGAGGAAGACCTCACAAAAAAGTATGGCAGCTAACAGATGATGCCAGCCTGACTGCAGTGACAATCCATCACACATCAACATGAGCAGAGCTCTTGCACTGATGCCTGAGCTGTTGAATCACAGAGGCTGGAAAACTGTCAAAGGCATAGCACTGCTCTCCCAGAGAGGGTGTGGGGCACAGCAAAAGGACTCTTGGCATTGTTCTCAGGGCAATATTTTGTCTCATACAAAAACCGGCTCCAACAAGTTCTGAAGGAAGCTAAGCTCAGGCCTTCTCTGCAGGGGAATATATTTTATGCCTTTGATGGGACTCTGGGGAGGAGTTCAGCAGACGCCTGAGATAGCTCTATACCTAGCCAAAGATGAATGAGGAATGCGTGACTACATCTCTGTGTGTGAAAAGAATAAACAGGAGCAATTAACATGAGAAAGAACATGGAGAAAACTTCTGTGAAAAGAATAAAGATAGAGATAGCAAAACTGACATATCATCCCATCTTTTCCTTAGAAAACAAGAAAAAATCTTGCAAGTAAAAGTATCTTTATTTTCTTACTTGACAGTATAGGAGATGATATCCTCTAAACTGTGAGCCTGAAAAAGTAATCTCATATTAAAAGAATAAGAGCTTTTACAATGCTGACAATAACATCACAAAACTCAGGTCATGAATTACATTTCCTTTATTTAATTTAATATTACATGCATTTTAGATGGTGATTCGTATTATTTACTTGCACAAGTAGTCATTCTCAATGTACAAGTAATAGCCATTGCTTTTACAGTGAAATTCATTATCATGCACTTCACACAGTCATGTGCAAAGTTATTTTTTCCAGTTAGAAAATATTAAGGTAATTCTTTCTAAATTGATTTTATACATAGAATTTAATTTTGGTTTTATGCAGACATTGCATAGTTGATGCTCAGCTTCTCCAGAAAGACTAGAATGTGGTACCAGTATTGTTGAAGCAGATCAAGTGACAGTAGCAAACAAGAAGATTTGGAGAAGAGGCATAACTTTCAGGGTTGAAAGGTCAGCAAGTACAGCCTAGGATGAAAATCAAAAAGGCTTATTAAATGTGACATTTGAATCAAGTTTCCTTAAAGTAAGTTAAGAAGTCAGGGAAATATTAAAATACTGACTACAATACTGCCAATAATTAGATTTGGACATGGCTAGAAACAAATTATACTGGTTTATGTTAGTTAGTTATGTTACTGCATTGCATAATTTTACATTCTAACATTGCAAAGAAAAAACACGTTTACCCAATGTATAGTACCCAAGTAACTTTATTTTAGCCTTCAGCCTTACTTCAAATATACACATCATCATGGGTGAATAAGGAGTCTAGCATTTCAACTTGCTTCTAAAAATAATTGTGAATTAAGAATCCTTATCCTGTGGCTTGGCTAGTACTTGTGAAGTAAGTCCAATGTAATCCCTTAAATAATAAATGTCTTCTCATGAAAGTATGTTTTTTAAAAAGCCACAGAAATTGATCACAAACTCTCAAAGTCTGGAAAAATCCATCATTCTACTTTTGAAAAAAAAAGAAAAGGAAAAATTAACAGGTTACTAGATATAAACAATAATAACCTTAATGGTAATAACTTCATTTTCTTCATTTCCTATGGCAATGCGCACAGTGAAACATCAGATTCACATTGACAAAGTAATCTTGTAAAACTTTTGTAATTTGTAGAACAGAAGCAACTAAAATGTACTGAGGAAAAGGATACAAACCCCTGCAATATTTCAAAAACAATATATCCCACTAACACAGATTATATACTAAAAAAAAGTAACTGTACAAAACAATTTTATAACATTGCATTTTTATAGCAAATAAGCTTTATTTATTGACTCCAGAAAAGCAGCATTATGTATTGCATGTTCACAATTTCCTTATTTTTTATCTAAGGTAAGAATTTAGACAGAAAGATTTGCACTATGCACCATGTGCCATGTGAAGCTTAAGTTACTCTTACTGGCAAAGCATCAGAAACTATTTCAATCTCCTCTAAGTGAAACTTATCCTTACTTCAGCTGCAGCCAGTGATGTCACCTCCATCAGGTTGACTGCTCGGAAGGCAAACACAGCAGCTGCCAGAACTGAAAGAAAATGTCCAATATTTAAGTTTTTGACCTGAGAAGTAGTGGTTAGAATTAATATATATAAAAACTCCAATTTTCACTTCGTTTAATTGTTTTGAAGATCAGGGGGACTCTCAATTGCTTTAAGTATGGTAGAAGGAGTTGCCATAAATAACATGAATCTTGTATTTTGTGAAAGGTGATGAATTTATTTACCACTACCACTGAAGCTGGGAGAACATCCTAAGTTCTGTTCAGAAAGCACTTAGCGTTCTTTGAGTATTACATAAAAAAAAAATTACCTGACATGTTTTTTATTAAAGATGCAGTATACTCATGTAATTCCATTTTTCTAGATGACATATGCTTTGACATGTATGTAACCTGCTGTCTGCATTCAAAAAGCAACTATTTTCTTCTCATAGCAAAATACATTGAGGCTAACAAGTATTTGTCTTACAGTCACACAGACTTCACACATTTTGTAAAAATAATTCTATTACCAGCAAGAATTTCTAGAGAATTGTATCCCAGGATTCTGTCCCACAGAAGCAAGAGCTGGTCTGTAGCTAAATAACCAGAAAATGCTCGTACCATCCATTTAAATGAAATTCGTAGCCTGCAAGCAAGTGACAAACAATGGTTATTATACTTCTACTTCCCATAATGATCAGATTGTCTATAAATTGAAAATATTTAGTTATGTTTCTGCATTTCTCTTCTGGGAAGAATAAACATTTTCTCTTGCTGCAGTAATAATCAATGTTTTAATTTGCAACAGCCATCATAAAACTATTTAGCATTTCATTTGATAAAGTACTAATGTCATTCTCATTATCATCAAACAATCACATTAAAGTGATCTTCATCTATTATCACCATCAATGTTCCATCCTTTCTGCTATTATGCTATTAAGATGAATACCAATTAAGACAAAAAGGTTTTCAGGTTCTGCTGTGCATGGCACCCTGAGCTCACTATTGAATGACTCTTGCTCTCTTGCCTCTTCCAGTACCTTCTGCTGCAGCTAACACATCTCTGTGTCTTCTGTTCCCTAGGAAATACATCATTTAGTTCCATCAGATCCAACATGAATTACAGAAATTTAGCTGAATAATGCAGCATAGAGCATTTCTCACAGAGCAATTCTTCTTTCACAGACCATACAGAAGAGATGCATAAAGCACAGATACACAGGTTAGACAAAGCACTCCATCTGACTCTCAAGGTAATGATGGGCATACATTTGTATAATTTCCCACAGATCTTAAATTAAAATCCTACAGAACAGCATTTTCAGAACAATGAATGTGCAACATTTGTAACAAGTCAGAAAGAAGTACTTACGGCTGAGCTCCAATTTCTCTGAGGTGATAAAAGAGCTGGGGCAGATGGGTTTGTAGAAGAGTCTCAAAAAGCAAACACAATGATACAATGCCCTAAAGAAACAAGATCATATTGTGAATACTAACACTCATCCTGTCAAATTTGAGAAAACAGTATCAGCATGTAAGAGTGCATGAATTTTTAATTCAAGCAATAGAACACTACTAATGATATAATATTCAACTCAGGTGAGAAAGGCACAAGCAATTCTAATTTAGTGACCTTCCGTCACTAAAGCCTTGTACTGCAATTCCCAGTATGTATTAGAAACATAATATGTTCTGATAGTCCCTTTCAAGTCTGAGTTACTTATGATGTTTCTATGTCAGGGCTGAAGTATTTAATGGGTTATTATAGTGTAACCTACTTGAAATATTTCCACTTTGATGAAACAGACCTCAGTTGCACTAAAAAATAAAGGATGTGAGAAAAGGTATCTCTCTGATAGTAAAACCAAACAGCAATAGGGATAACTATAAAAATAGTTAACCATAAACACATTTTAAAATTTGTTTCAAAAATTACCATGGAAATGAACAGACTCTTGTGTGACCTCTTTCTCTGCTATTAAAGATGGAAAGCACAATACATAGCCTTGAACTGGTATACCAAGGAAAGGATTTTCTTCCAACCAGGAAATATTTTCAAAAAGCAATGTAACTCTTCAGCACTTTTTGAAGGAAAAAAGAAATATTTACTCTGTTTTATTCCTCACAAATAGAAGACAAGCCAATTTTTACAACTCTTGCACACTCAAGAGAGCTGATCCTGGTCACAAACAGACACATTATTTAAACTCATCTAGTAGTACTAAAAAGCATGTGCTGTCATACCAAGATACTACAGTTAAAGAAACAGACACAAACTTGGTATCACTGAAACAATATCTCTATACATATATTTTAGTCCCTTTACCAATATTTCAGAGTCCATTTACATATCTTTAATGAAAGTGAATTTGTGTGACTCTTTATATGGAGAAATGTATTAGATTAAAAAACTTGACTCTTATAAAAGACCCCATACCGTCATAAAATGAGAACTTACTATTTTAATAAGGTACATGACAGTGAAGACTAACAATGACATAGAAAACAACAATATCCAGACTGGAATTACCTAATAATTTTCCCAAGCTTGCCTGAAATATTTTATTGTATTTAAAAGGATACATTTCAATAACATAGAAAACCATGCTACTGTATATTATTGTTCTGTAGCAAACAGGATATCAAGTGAGCGGATTTAATTCCTAATGAACTTACAGAAGGATGAGAAGAGATGGAATGAAGTCTGAAGAAAAAACGCACATACATCTCACGGAATATCTGATACAATTTGGAAGGTTCATGGTACAGAAAACAAAGTGGAGCAACTGAAAGAATAAAAGAATTAATTGACTCAACATTGTAAACTGCTAAAAGAGTTCCATGACTAAGAGCATGAAGTATGAGGAAAAGCCATGTAATTTATAGTACCGTAAATTACAAAAACAGTACTAAACGAATTATTGAGAAAGAACTATTCAATCACAGTCTATCATTTAATGTAAAAAGTCAAAAAAGGGAGTATGATACACTCTAAATATTATTCCTACATATTTCAAGAAGCTAAACCAATTAGAACCTGCTTAATACAGTGCTGGCTTCTGAACCATAAGAAATATGCTGTAAGGAGAGCACCCCGGAGTGCAGGGCAATGCAAAGAGCATTGCAAAACAGCAAGTTTTTGATTCAACTGTCTGTAACTTTCAGTTTGCTGTGAGGCAAGTGACCAGCTCCAAATTGATGTCCTATTTGTAAAACTGCTTGAAGATGGATATCATGGAAATGAAAACATTAAAAGAAAGCTTTTGGTTGCCACAATAACATCACTAAGCTTGACAAACTCATAGAGACGTTTATTTCTTACAAGATCTGTAAACCATAGGCATTTGATACTCCACTGTTTAGTAATCTTCTAGTCCACCTAATTCAAAATAATAATTGATTACACTTGTAAAACAGCAGCTGCAGCTCTGAAACTTTGCTTGTTTCATAAAAGTGTAGCATATAGATAAATCTGTTATATGTATGTGCTGCTGAAACATAACCATCATTCCTTGAGACTGACAGTCCATTCACTCAATGCATTCTCACAGACAGTTGTCACACCTTTTTGTGAACAGCCTTTTGATCTGTCCAGTCATCATGCTGACTGCTTCATTTTACAGGTACATTCATTTTAGCTGACAGCTTACATTTTAACACATTCATAGTTTCTATCTCTATATTCACCTTCCCCTCTATTTTATTTACATTAAGCTAGGTATATGGATATATTTATCTGCATATGTATGTACACATACACACATAGATATATGTACAATTTTTATATATATACAGATGAATTATATGCATGTGTGAATTTATTTTCATATCTAAATATCAGAGAAGGTGGTTTGCTAACAAAAATGGTATCTGTGTATGAGAAGTGGGGTGCCAAAGTACGGTCAGATGTTCAGAGAAACTTGTATTTCTATAGAGGTTAAAAAAGCAAACATGAACCTGCGTTCAGGTTTTTAATGCTTCAAGATGGAGGTGGAAAACTTGTCAGTGTGCACATGTACATAAAGGCCAGGAGGGTAACAGAACAGCCTCTGACAGCTGGCACCCTGACAGTGTATGCATGCAAACAGGAAAAAGGGTATAGGATTTTCCTAAGGACCCAAACACTTCCTCATATAGCAGCACAGCATGGAATACAGAGGATGTTCTGCTTGTACCCCACAGCCTTGAGCTACATTACCATGTTTCTGCTGCCTTGCTTCTCACCCTTCCTCCTTATTACAGCCAGCATATTCTGAGCCTGTGCAAAGAGCGAGGACAGGAGGGAGGGAGGAAAACTCACACCTGAGTTTGGGAGGCACTGTTCTCAAGGGCAGAGTCAAATGCAAACATTTTGAAAAGCAATTCACACAGAACAAGTGAATACCTCTAAGTGAGTCCCTAAGGAAGACTTTGTAACTTAAGTGCTCATTACTCTAAAGACTTCAGATCCCCTACTCAGGTTCAAATTTGCATTTCATAGTTCAATTCCATGATTTTAATGATTGTGTATGATCATTAAATTTTATTATTAGCAAAACATAGCATTTTAAGTATAATCTTACAATATGCTTGCTGTGATGCTACAAACACCTTTGATAAACCAAAATTAAAAAAATGAAAAGCCAAAACATCTAATCTCACATCTGCAATAGCTGCAATACATCTGTAACCCAAAGAGATTTTTCTGCTTTTTTCCTAAAAATCTTGTTGATATTTGTGATTTCCTCTGTGCAATAAATTAGCAACCATTATATTATGTAACGCTCTTTTAACACCTCTTGTAGGTAAATGTAGAGAGCAACAGGATTTTCACGTTATTAATGTTTTTAAGAACTTTTTTTATGGGCAACTCGGTATACCCAGAAGAGAAACACAAGGAAAGAGCACTTTGTTGGTAAACTTTATCCCTCTAGTCATATACATTAAGCTGCATAGCTTAGCTCATCTATTAGCACTCAAAGAAGGAATTCTCACATGGCAGTGAGCCGTAATATAAGTAAATAAAACACCCTGAAATTTTAAAAATTATATTCAACAATCTTCATACACATAAAAACATAAAAGCACATACACAAGTTTAAAAGTTGCAGAAAAGTATATACAGCTTTAAACTACAATATGAGGAAAAGCAATCCTGAGGTTTTAGCTTATGAGAGTCACACTTACCATACATAGAAAAGCCATGAAAAGGAATTACACCTGCAAAACAAAAATATTTCTTTTTTTTTTCCTTTAATAATTATGCATGCAAAAAATATTATTCTCCTCTCTCAAATTGTATTCTGCCTAAGTCAGGAATAAAGTATTTCCTTGTTATTGCACCTGCATAGATCTCCATCTTGTACATACTTAAGTACAGTATCACCTATGTCAGTACAACCAATTACACGCTTAAACACAAGCTATACTTCCTAGAAAGCCAAGTAAAGCTCAATTTCCATGAAGTTGTTACACAGAAGCTTTGCTGATATCAGAACCTAATTTCAGACAAACGACAACCCGTAAATGTCATGCACTGACAAGAATGGAGTAGGAAAAAAAGAAGGCCAAGACCTCTAGTAATTCTTGTAGTACTCAGAGAGAACATTCAGAGTACGTGGCATTTGTAGCATGACAGCTCATTCCTCCTTCTCAGCTGATCCTAGATCCCATTCACTAGATTTTATATAAGACTGGTAAGAGGTAGCTGCTCTGGCAAAATATCATAAGAACAATGCTTCATGGCTACAAAGTTGCAAGAATTGCAGAGGCAAACAGAAAAAAGTGAAACAAAAGTATGTACTGCAACTGACTCCACTGAAATGCAAGAAGACATAAAAGACAAGGCCAGAGACAGACTGAAGATTGGTGATGTAAGGCCTTGAAAGCAAGAAGAAAGAGCTTGAACTTGAAACGTAAATGGAGGGAAAGGATTCCCTTGAATCCTTGAAAGGATTTCAATAAGGGACTGAAATGGTCAAGGTAAGAACTGAAAAAAAACAATTTTAATAACTGTAGTTATAACAACAGCAATGATATTAAAATTACATAGATCTGTGTCAACATACATTTTGAAAGGAGAAGACTTTAGGGTGTGGTTTGTTAAGTACTTAAAAGCTGGGAGGTCAGCCAGTTTCAGCATTTATCATTCAAATCCTCTAAGTGCTGATACAAGACTGAATACAAGCTTCTGCACCACAAGTTGTTTTCCTTCCCTTTCCCACACACATAGACAAACTCTGTTTGTGATCACTAACACCAGGCTGAATGTAAGTTTGGAGTAGCTTCCATCCAGCTTACTCCTTTAAATTAATGAATTTCACAGAGCAACAGCAAAACATAACTTGTAATACAAAAAGAAAATATCATGTATATGAGGAAAAAAATCTTCCAAACCACCACTAGAGGAGGCAATAGTATAATTCATACCATTTGGAGGATAGAAAACAGCATATTCTTCCATTCCGAGTTTTCCTGTGAATCATCAAAACACAAAGAAAATGCCATTAAGCTGTAAAAAGGTATAAAGATTAAATAATTTAAATTAAAAAGCAAATTTTAAGTTACGATTACAAAAATCATAACGAATTACATTATTGACCATCTGACATTGTCTAAAGTGTGGCAAGCAATGCAATGGGACAGGTACCATGTCAGATCTAAAACTGAAATGCAGCACCAATAAAGAAGGATGACAACAAAAAGAGAAGGAAAATTTCAGCAATGCTGTTCCACTGAGATTCTATTTGGTTGTGTCCTAGGAGCTCCAAAGGTGTTTGCTGCAGACCTTGAAGACAGTAAAACTCTAGAAGGGAATAAGGGCAGACTAACCTAAGGACAGGAAAGGCTTTTAAACAGACACAGCCACAAGTAAAAAATATTCAAGGCTTCATTAGGTCTGCAACAGAAGAAGATGAATGTTCTGATACAACAAACAAATATTTAAGTAATCTGCTGGATACAAAAGACTTAATAATGTGAAGAAAATCACTGATCATATAACTTTTTTATCTTCCCAGCAAAATGAAGACATTATATTATTAAACCATATTTTAACTACAGAAACTAATAATCCAAAATCCATTAATAAAATTTCAATATTTATTTAGAAATATAAAGGTGTTATTAAACATAATGACAATTAATTAAAACTTGCAATTATTTTCGTTCTAAAATGAGAACATTTAACTAAAAATTTAATTAATTACATGAAAATTTATAAAATATCCTGTGTACTCTAGTTACTCTTCACAATAGAATTTAGCACATGGAATTTTTGTCAGGTTCAATGGAATCTGGACAGTGATATTTTCCTATAGCATTAACTGACTAAAAAAATAAAAATTAACCTGCAAAACTCCTTTCAATAGTTTGCTTGCTGTGCAGCCAGGAATTATAATCTGGGAGGGTGAGTATTTTTAGCATAAAGCACATCTCTTGGAAAATTGGCTAAAAATAGGACATACAAGCCTTTTGGATTTACACGGCACAAATTTAGGTATCAGCGACATCATTCCCCAGATTTGTCTAGGAATATGCAGGATGTTCTCCATAGCTGCATTTCTGGGCTGCCATTGCTCTGTGTCTGAAGTGAGACCTGGGATGCCACTGCTGCTCTGCTCTCAGGTGAGCCCTTTGCTTATTTCAAGCAGTAGGTAAAGAAAAATCCATAATTCAGTGGAAGACAGTAAAAAAAGCAATTAAAAAATTAAAAAATTAGAAAACGAAGTTATAGTGACATAAGAAGCAGCAAGATGAAAACTGTCAGCAGAGGTCCTGCACAAAAAAAGTACTGAGGGATCAGATTTGGCTAAATACACAGCAGGACCAAGGAAATAAAAGGGAATGTAGAAGATGACGGTAGATGGGGAAAAAAAAGTGACTGGATTACTGAATGACTCAAGAAAGAAGGCAAAATTAGGAACCTCTAGGTAAAATCAAGGCAGGTGAGGTTCTAAGACACATGGAAACATCCAGAAGAATGGCATGAGAAGGTGGCAGAGAAGGCAAGTGGACTGAATCAAGAAATCTAAAGATTGTTAAGAAAAATAAAGAAACCTTAAGTCAAAGAACATCCAAAAATAGGCTAATACTCTGGAAGATGTAGCATCACAATTTTTAAAAAAATTGGTGCACAGTATGCTTGGTAAAGCTCTACTCTCCCACACTTTTGAAGAAAGTCCACAATTCTTTAGCATTGTGCTCTGCTCCTGTCTACAAGTATTTGCAAAACTCACTGCTTTGCAAAGAAAACATTCTATAACAACTTCCAGTTGCAAAATTTATTGGAGTTGCAAAAAATTGTCTATTTAAATGTCTAGCTGTGATGAAGACAGATATTTTCATGATTTTATCATATTGTCATAGTTGTGTTTCATTTCTTCTGATAAAACACTGCAGAATTATATACAGAAAGCTGGAGTAAAACAACAACATTTCAATCTGTGATCAGCTTTTAAACTGTCATGATTGAATCTGTGGAGAAGTCAGCCGGATACATTTTTATTAACATTCTTTAAAGTCTAGTCTACTGGGTGTAATGAACACAAAGCAAATTCACACACTGTATTAGTGCACCAGTCAAAAAAACATCTACATGATCTTTTTAAAAACAACTCTTTTTACCTCGTATGTATGATTTGGGTGGGGTGGCACTACTGTAAGTAAAGTGCTCCAATACAGATGTATCTCGGGAAAAACACAGTAACACCTGCAGAAAAGAAAGTCAGCTGACTAACTGGATCAAAGCAATGTCAAACAAATGTAAAGACCTGTCTTAATTAGCACCTATTAGGTGCTGTTTAAGAGAGCCAATAAGGTTGAAAGCTTTTCACCACTGTAGTTTATTTTCCTGCTCTAATTTCCAGGCTCACCTTGAACTTGTTATAATTTTACATTCACCTTTACTTGCTATCAGTTTTATATCCACATTCTTCAACCCTCCTCCTTCCCTCTCAGCAGGTGTTTAGGCTCTTCTGTCACAACATCAGTAACTCTATGTACCTGGCTGCTTTTACATCTTTTAGACAGTTTTTCTACTCAGTTACTATGACCTGGGGATGTCCTAGTAAGTGAATAAGCAAATGAAACATTTACACTTTCAGATGTGTGCAGTTCTGGAAGAACTTACATTTGCTTTCATTCCCAGGATCTTTACAAAATGTTTGCATGCAATTCAGCTCTGTCAAAAAACAGATTATAATGCTCACCTTATATCGTGAAGATCAGAAATGCACATCGTATACTCTAAAGTATATTTGGGGTTTACTGTTCACATAAACGAAAAAAGCTGTATTCACAGAAACTGAGTATAAAATTAAGCAATAAAAGCATTAATAGAAAAAAAAAACCCAATAAAGAATCTCATCCTATCTGGAGCTGTAAAAAATGTAGTGATTAGTATTGTACTTTCAAATCTTCATGTTTTCATGCACGGAAAAGCTGCACTATGGAGGATATACACCAGAGGGCAGACATAAGGCAGACTTCAACTCACAACCGACTTGCACACCTGAATCCCTCTGTTGGGGTGTAAGCCCAGCTGGAAACTAAGCATCACTCAGATGCTCGCTCAACGCCCTCCCTCTCCCTCTCCATCCTGGTGGAACGGGGAGGAGAATCAAAGTAAAACTTGTAGGCTGAGATAAGAACAGTTTAGCAAGTGAATAATGGCAAATTATACCCCCCCCCGGTTTATATACTGAGCACGATGTTCTGTGGTGTGGAATAGTGCTTTGATCAGTCCTGGCTATGCTCTCTCCCTGCTTCTTTTGTGTACCTCCTCACTGGCAGAGCAAGAGACAAGGAAAAAGTCCTTAACTTAGGATAAACACAACTTAGCAATACCCCAAAATATCAGTGTGTTATCAACATCATTCTCATTCTCAATTCAAAACACAGCACTGTAACAGCTACTGAGAAGAAATTAACTCTACCTTAGCTGAACCCAGAACACTCTGCTCTTGAAGATTTAAGAGTTTATTTTAACTGTAGTCAAGGTGTAAAAGGAGGAAATGTTTCACTATATAATTCATAGTGAATAAAATTGAATGGATTTTCCCTTCCCACTAACTGGTGCAAACATCTTCCACATATCAGCATTTGCCAAAAGGAGACACACAAAATGACACATCTGAGTATTATTGCTTCACTTTTTTTTTTTATGGAAAGCAAGTAATATTTTGAGACTTTTCTTTTTTGAACTTCAGAACTATTTCTCAAATACAAACATCTTTCAAAAACGAGTAATATTTTATCTCAAACAGTTTAAGCTAAATATTATTTTGTGCAATACACAATCATGTTCATAGCTGCCAAAATATCACTGACAATAACAATACACAGGCAAATGTAATTCTATGTGTATGTTAACTGAGGTGAACGAAAGAGAAACTAATCTGAACAGGACATAAACTATGTTCTCTCATATGGGAAAGAATGTACCCTTTATTTCAGGCCTTCTTTTTTAGGAATACAGTGTCCAGTACCAGTATCTGGAAGTCTTTAAATGAAGACTCTGCATCTTTATAAGCAATAGACTCTAGCTCAAACCTAAGTTATGACTATACCCAAAAAACTCTGGGCAAGGTTCTTTGCATGTATTCATTTCGAAGGATGTAAGACTAAAGTATTCAAAATGAACTTCTGGCCCAAAATAAAGAATTTACAAATTTACTAATCCATGTGTTATTTTCCTCATTAACAAAATGATAGTGCTAAAGAAAACAATGGCACAAACCCTTTTTCAAGTATAGAAATATTAACCAAATTATTGGATATTTATGATCCAAGTGAAAAGAAAACCACTGAATTCAATCACTGAGGGAAAGAAAAAAACCTGAAGCCAAAGCTTTTATCAAAAAGAAATTACTTTATTAAAAGTACCTGTATTTTATTTCAATAGTTATGAAGAACTAATAAAAATAAGTAAAATTTGTGTAAAAGAAAGCAAAGATATTAAAGGAAATAAATGATGTCATTTCATAGCATTTTTCCTGATAACAATTGTATGCTACTAAAGAGGTACCAATAATGCAACAAAATATCCTCTGCTCAATGACCTGGAAAACTTAAGAGGCAGTAACTAGTCATGTAAAAATGCCATAAACCCAGTGCAAACCCAGAAATAATGTATCTGGTTTAAACTAACATTTCATTATCTATCTTATTTAGCCAATATTTAATTCCATTTATCATATTAAATCAATAAATAATGTCCCATATCACCATGACTCATATTACAAAATCTTTCCAGGGGCTATAGAACAAAATAATTTGGCAGCAAAGCATTTGCAAATTAGGTTGGAAGAGGAAATTATCAAGGAAAATGGATAACCTTTTTCTATAGTAGAGTCTGAAAAATACCACAAAATAGCAATCAAAACTAGAACAACAAATAATTAGAAGTTTGAGATATTCTCTGCTTCAAAGACTTGCAGTAAAACCAGCCATATAATTTTTCAAAGATTTTTGGTGAGTCTTCTTCAAGCTATTAAAGACAGTTCAGTCTTTTTTATAATTTTCATTCTGTAGCTATTCTTTTAGTCAATAGAGATATTAAAAAAATGGAAAACATTCAACTGGATTATATACTGAGAATGATGAACAAAATCTATTTCTGATGGTCTTAAAACAGAAGATTATATCATATATTAGTTCACAGTTCTTCACAGTTTATAACCCTGTGTCTACTGCATCAGTTAATGACTAATTAATGGCATGGTAGTCTACATAACAAATTAAAAAGAAATAGGAAACAGATTTTCACATCCCAAGATGAAGACACGGTGTAACAACAATGAAGATCATCTTTGACCATTAAATTTAAAAAAAAAATCTTACATGTAACTATTTTAGTGAACAAGTATCAATGTTTGAGTTGACAGTATTCAGACAGTTTGCAAATTTCACAGAATCACCAGGTTGGAAGAGACCTTCAAGATCATCAAGTCCATCCCATGCCCTAACATCTCAACTAAATCATGGCACTGAGTGCCACATCCAATCTTTTTAAAAGCACATCCAGAGATGGTGACTCCACCACCTCCCTGGGCAGACCATTCCAGTACTTTATAATTCTTTCTGTAAAAAACTTTCTCCTAATATCCAACCTATATTTCCCTTGGTTCAGCTTAAGACTGTGTCCTATGGTTCTGTCAGATGCTGCCTGGTGAAAGAAACCAACCCCACCTGACTACAGTCACCTTTCAGGGAGCTGTAGAGAGTGATAAGGTCACCCCTGAGTCTCCTTTTCTCCAGCCTAAACATCCCCAGCTCCCTCAGTCATTCCTCACAGTGCTCGTGTTCCAACTCCCTCCCCAGCCTTGTTTCCCTCCTCTGGATGCACTCCAGCATCTCAATGTCCTTCCTAAACTGAGGGGGCCAGAGCTGGACACAGCACTCAAGGTGTGACCTCACTAGTGCTGAGTACAGGGGAAGAATGACCTTCCTGCTCCTGCTGGCCTCACTATTCCTGATACTGGCCAGGATGCCATTGGCCTTCTTGGCCACCAGGGCACATGGCTGGCTCATGTTCAGTCAGCTGTCAACCAGCATCCCCAGGTCCCTTTCTGCCTGAGCACTGTCCAGCCACACTGTCCCCAGCCTCTAATGTTGCAGGGGGTTATTGTGGCCAAAATGCAGGACTCAGCACCTGGACTAATTAAACTTCATCCTACTGGACTCTGCCCATCCATCCAGCCTTTCCAGGACCCTCTGCAGAGCCCTCCTACCTTCCAACAGATCAACACACACTCCCAGCTTAGTGTTGTCTGCAAACTTACTAATGAAAGACTCAATATCCTCATCCATGTCATCAATAAAAATATTGAACAGGACTGGCCCCAGTATAGACCCCCAAGGGACACCATGTTTAAATGCAGAATTATATGCAGACATGCTTGAATAGTAAGCTTAAACTGTGCATTTTTATATCTATTTGGACTAAGCAGCATTAGGAACAGTTTCTTGTCCAGTTAAATTACTAGCAGTTTTACATATTCCCATCAAAAAAGAAATAATTTCATTTCACATAGCTCTAAATAAAAAAATTAAGCAAGTCTAAAATAACAGATATGACTAAGGAAATCAAAAGTGCTGTGGAAATGTTAAGTTTGCTGCATGACAGTTATGTTTACACTGCAATCAACTACACATTAGGAAATTCATAGATGTAATTTTCTTCTAATTATGGGTATTTGATAGGCACCAACAAAGATAATTCTTTATAAATTAGCTGGATTCCTGATTGCTAAAAACAGGTTTGCCATGGGAGCAATCCTACAAGTAACCATACCTGTTACTATCTTATTCAGAATAAATGTCTTTAATTTAGAAATATGTCAATATGCTTATTGGAACAGGTCACTGTAAAGCAAGGCGGTTTTTAAAATGAAACCCTGAATATACTTCTCAAGTCTTAAATTTCTTTGTACACAACGGCTTTTAATTGTTGGGGGTTATTTACTGCAAAGCTGGAAAGTGGAAAAAATATGGCTGACTTAATATTTTCCAGCTTAGTGCACTGAAAAGACACTGTGTATGATCCTTCATAGCAGGAGTTTTAGAAGTTTGCCCTGCTTAATCTGTTTAAGTGTTCATGTTTGCTATTTAGAAGGGAAAGTATATGCAGCAAACAGATGCATGTCCCACTGTACTCTGCCCTACAAAGGTACTTCACTCTCCAAAGATGATACGATCCCACAGAAGTATACCTCCTAGGTTTTCTAGCAAAAAAATAGTTACATACCTGATATAAATAATCCTCAAATACAAAATAGTAGTCATCGTTGCTTGCTGTCAGCTTTACATCCTATAATAAAAAATACAAGAGTCTGAAGCCAAAAGACCTTTCTTTAGATTTCCACAGAGGCTAAATTTAACATGGTGATAGAAGACACTGTTTCATTTTCATTCAAAGAACTATAGTTAAGCTTAGACTCCACATTTTAATATTTAAAAATGCTATATTAACTTGATAATAAAGTATTCAGAGTTGAAACTTGAAATGGAAGCAGTCATACCCTGTTGGTTCCTTCTCACAAATCCAGTTACTCCTTCAAATGAAGAAACCATTCCTTTATGACTTAACAGTTCAACTCAAATGTCTTACATGAGAGACAACACAGGCACAAGGAATAAGTTCACAATAATAAGTACACAATAATTATTTTTGCACTCCTCAAAACCAAACCATCTAGTATTGTCTCTGTTAAAAAAAAACAAGATACGAGTGTGATGAGCACAAAAATTACTCACTGTTTAGTGAATTACTTACTTTGTAAATCAGGCTGTCCACTAAAAGATCGTGTTGAATCACATTTGACTTAAGCTGTTCATAGTACAAGATGTCCTAAAATTAAGAATATTATCATCATCTGTCTGAGACATGACCTGAATTTATATTCAAAGCAAAAAAATTAATTTTCGGCAACTGAAAAAAAAACATGTATTCAACTGAAAAAAGCACTGCATATTTATGAAGCATCTATCATGGTTTGCTCTAGTTTAAGCTCTAAGAATTTAGATTTGAGACATTATAAAATTACTTCGCCTTCAGATAAGTAGTAAAATGAGAATGAAGGGACTAGTTCAAATCAAAGACCCATATCTTCCAAGTTCTCTCTACACCTAAAATCTTTTCAATGCTCAAAATCATTGTTTTATTTCTTTGTTACCCTCTGTTTTCATGCAGCTCTCCACCAACAGGTTCTGTCTTATATTAAAGCATAAGTGAGTTGCTGCAAATATTTGACATTAAACTAGTATGAACCTGTGAACAGTTTAAATTTGTGCAAAAATTATATGATAAATATCATATAAAAATAAATAAAATAATATAAATATAAATAATATTTTAATATAAATAATATTTTTAAATATAAAAAAACTGTTGAAGAGTACAAAAAACTAGAATCTGTTTTTAAACTCCAATTATTTCCTGAATGTCTATAGACCATACACACAGGTGAAACAATCGGGAAGAATCAGAACAAACTTCTCTGCTTTTACTTATTCTATCCCTTCCTTCTTAGAACGAGCTTGCAAAGGAAGAATAGAATCAAATACCGCACTGTCATCCTGTAACTCCCAAATCCCTAAATATCTCTCTGTCATTACACCTACAACTGGATAACAATTTCTGATTGATTTATTGATAAATTAAGTAAGCGATCCCAAAGATCCTTCCCACTTCACAAAACTGTTTTGATTTCAAGGTATCTATATGGACACCACACAAATATTTGTATATTCCAAATTTCAGAGATTTACTGCTGATTTCTTTGATAAATACAAGTCCAGAGTAAGGATTTGAAGAACAAGTGGGAAGTAATCTTGAGAGAGAGAGAACGGTGAATAGTACACATTATTAAAATTAACATATTACTAAACTGCTAAGTTGAAATAAAGACAAAAGCTGAATTTACTAAGTACTGATGCCTCCCACAGGGAAAATATTTAAATTTTCCTTTTGAGAAATAAAAAAGGGGAGGTATAAATATTACACTATTTCTTTAGGAACTATCAGACACAAATATTTACTAAATGCAAAGTATCTGCAGTACAAACATAACATTCTTTTCTTCAAAGCTACAAAAAACTACTTGAATATCCAAGTCATCATTTTAAAGCATCAATACTGTAGTCTAATCAAGTATAACACTGCCAAATGAGTAACATTTTTTTGCCATCTCCAATGACCGTCTATATTAAAACACAAGAAACTAGTATTAAAAAAAAACCCAACCAAAACCATAGAAACCACAATCCAAAACCAAAATCCATGGTCAGAGGGTTGGAACAAGATGATCTTTAAGGTCCCTTCCAAGGCAAACCATTCTATGATTCTAAGACCAGAAGGACAACCTGTTCATTTGAAATAGAACTCATGCAAAAAAAAAGTTTAGGAAACAAATCAGAAATTATTAAAAAAAGACTTGCAAAGCTAACACAATTATAACCATTCTAGGAATAAAGGTTTTAACTCATTACTTGCCATTCATTCTCTCTTAAATTGTGATTGCTGTGATGCAAAATTATGCCAGATTTTCAGCCACAACTTGACTACAAGAGATCTTGCCCATGTCTCTTAGTAATACAAGAGGCTTGTGACTGATGCTGTATTAATAGATTTATTCCTTAGATCTGAGTCATAAACAAGATGTACTTTCAAGACACAAGACTTTGGTGATCAGTCCCTCACTTTGACAGTGAGGAATACTTTAAGTGCCTCACTCAGCCTTTAAAAAATACTCAAGTTCTTCTTTTACTATTTATTGGCTGCATTTCTTTCTCCAGATGAGAAATTCTGCTACTGGCAAGTTTCAGGAGTGTCCAAAAATGTGTTATAGTTCTTATGTTATTTAAAATGTTTTCAGTTATAAAACAAAAATCTTACCATTTTCATCTGATTCAACATTTCTTTTTCATCTGCCAAATCTTCATGTAACATTGATTTGTAAACCTTTTCCCTTTTAAAAATATGTTGCATTTTATATAGACTGCAGCTTTTTCGAAAATTTACATACTTTTATACCACATATCCAAATATACTTATCTTTCCAAATTGAAATGAAATACACTTCAGGATTGAAGTGACCAACCTTCTTGACCTTAAAGAGCCACATCCCAAAATTTCACCCAAAACATTCATATTATATCCACTTAAGAGCATAAGGGAGCTCTGAAAGGAGCTCATGGGCAAGAGAGAACAGTATCTTTCAGCAGAACCCAGCAAAGCTATTTTACGCAGAATCTGGATATTCACCTTCTCTGAAATAAAGGTTTGGATTACTCAGCAGGCTCTGTGCTGGCACAGTCAGTTCACCTGAGTCCTGTCATGAAACCCCTGGCACCAGAGGCTACACTCTCACTGATGAACTTTTGGGCAGGTCATGACCCATTTTTAGTTCCCCTTGCCATGTGATTGCACTATTGCATTTACCTCTTGTATTTCCCTCTCAAATGCAAAGATCAAATCTCAAAACAAGGACAAAACAAAAACCTAATCAGATTACACAGAGTAAACAGACAAAAGAGTTAAAGGAAGACCCTCCAGGTAAATACTTGAAGAGGGTCCAAAGCTTATTTTCCTTTTACCAGAGATCTGTGAAATCTACTTGTAAAGTACATCCTTCTCCAGCCAAAGATGATGACAGTCTGCTACTGTAACTGGGTTTTCTGCTGTTTGAATGGTACAGTGGGAACTTTTGGCTACTGATCCTAATATAAAAAACCCTTCTAATAAGGCAGATATACATAATGGTCCATTATGAACTTACCACCTCACTTATTCATTGTGTTTTTAAACCTTGGAAACTACTTTCAGTAAAATCTATAGCAAAGTAAAGCATTACTGATTTTTGCATGCTGGAATTTTCAGAATTAAGATTTTACACCTATTAACTCAAAAAAATAGAGGGGAAGAAAAAGCCTATGAGATAATGAACACATTTCTTTCCCAAGCACTGTTTCAGTAGCATGCAGGGAATAAACAATTGTGTAACACTATGAAGAGAAGGAAAAAATTCTCAGTAAGTGTGTGCCATCCATTTCATGCAATGAGACAGATATCCCACAGGAAATAACTGTGATTCTGTGATTCAAGATCATATGATTAAAATGTATATACAGCAAATTGGACTGTTTACACAGACAATATTAACTGTGACACTGCTCACCTTCAAATGTTTGTCTTTGCGACCTTAAAAAGGCTCTTTTAACACAATGGTACACCTCTAAAGTGTACCATTACAAATGAAAACTGAAAAACAATTCATTGTCAGGTAATGTGTTTATACATTTCTAAATAATCCTGCATACCGAGCTCACAGTTTATCATTTTTATGATCACAATGCTAGATTGTTGGTATCATCCCTTGCTTGGCTGTATATTAGCTTTATACGGAGGCTGAGCTCTACCAAATAAAATTTTCCAAACAACAATATTGGATGCTAGCACACACAATGCTGCCCATACCAAACCCTCATAATGTTTCACATTAAAGAAAGTAAAGTTCATGCAATTTAGAGATTCATACAGCTATAAATGTAATAGAGCCTAAATTGCAAATCAGAAATGCTATTGCAAGGAATGTCTGCAAGCAGACAACTCAACTCCAGCAGAGAAACTATTCCTAAGAGGTAGAGAAAAGAAGTGTTAGATAAATCCATAAAGTCTATGTGAAATTCAGCAGATCATAAAACAGCTACATGTATATGGAAACTGCCTTGTTATACTTTAGAAAAAATAAAGCCATGTACTCAATCTGTGCAAGAAGAACATCTCAGAGTGTTAGCATTTTGGCAGTAGTCACAGCTTACTTCCGTGTAAGAAACATCAGTAAATGCAATGCTTAAACTGAACCATGGCTATTCAGTTTGCAACAAAGTTGTGTAATCCACATGCTATTTTAACTGATCCATGGGCAGTCTGCTAAGTCTCACTCAGAAAATGGATCTTTTAAATGCATGTACTCAAAGTCAATAAAACAACTTAAACTTAGAACCCAGGATAAAAAATGCTACACAAAAATGGTCTTGGAAAAGAAAACAGAAGATTATGACACCTGCTACATTAGAAGAACAGTTTCAGTTTTGTGTGACAGAAAAATATTTACATGGACTTACCTCACAGCTTAAATTATTTTCTCCAACATAGTGTATCTCGTCCCAACTTGATAATTCCTGGGGTTTTTGGGGGACTGAGGGTACATTTTGTATTTCACTGTTTTTCAATCCTTTATTTCAACAATCACAAAGTAGTAGACTAATTTCCCAGTCTGCATCACTTTATCTGCCCTTACCACTTTGTCTCAGTGCTTTCAGTACCATTTTCTAACCACTTCCTCTCATCTTTCTAGAGTTCTTTCAGCATAATCACAAAGTACTGTCCCACCACTAATTCCCTGCACACAATCTACTCAGTTCAGTCTCAAGGCTCTGGATCCAGCAGAATGCCTCCTAAAGGAAAATTTCTACTCCACTCAGTCTCAGAATAATGTATGTGTACATAGTTTCTTTCTCTTTTTCATCTATAGCTGACAAATATCATTTGCTAAGTGTGTAAAAAATTATCACAAGGTAAATTATTATGTACATATAAAAGCCTCACATCAAAGTCTCCCCAATTATGCAAAGACCTTAAAGAGGGATTTAACTTTTTAAGGTGTATTAAATATAATAACTATGGCATTGCTTTAGATACTGCAAAAAGTATTATTGTTGAGGACTTGCATCAAATATATGGTAAAATGAAAAACTGTTGCTGTACAAGGGAACATGGAAACAACCCACATCTTACTAGCTGCTCTCTAAGTCTTTTTGACTGTACATATGCAGAGTATATGCCATAATACATAAAGCAATTTATAAGATATGTAAATGCATATGATGACTGGGTCAAACAACCAGGAAAAAGTTCTAACACATCTTTTTATAAAACTTAGCAAAGATATGAGAGGTTCAGCCTTCTTCTCAGATCTTTCTTCTTGCCCCCTTCTAAAAAAGCCAGCATCATATAGGAAAATCTCAGGAGACAGTCAGATCAATTAAATAATTTGTTCTACAGTATTTTGCTCACGTATCTATTAAAAATTAGGAGGAGTGGCACAGACTTCACCACAGCACAGAGTTTTTTAAATAATATATCAGTTTCTGTGACAACTCATTAGAGCATTTCTATTTTGGAAAAAATATCACCAGAAGATATGTGCTTGCACTTTTGTGTTCTCACCTAGTCTTCACATTTTACTCTCCCTTTGCTACTTACCTCTGGCTGATTAGAGATGTTAAGAATAAGGGCCCACAGATCAGCTCGGAGTGCTGTTGGACATCCCTGACGAACATACTGCTGAGCTGCAGCACTATCTTGCTCTGCTAAAACTGTAAGAAACAAAGCAGGTAAAGAGTTGATGTAAGACTTTTACCAAATACCTTTATTTTTATCTTTAAAAATTGGCTTACCATGCTGTAAGCATTAGCTAATAGGAAAATACTGAAAAGATCTGATTTCTACAATGCAATTTTTAAGTAATTCCTTGGGAAACAAGGCAATTGGTATTAATCAGCAAGGCTGTACTACATTCTGTCATAAAATAGCACTTAGTGACTATATCATACACTATAGCACACGTGACTATATCAAGGCTAGTTGCAGCTACTAAGCTGGCATTGTACAGAACAAGTAGCCATTTATAGCCACAAAATACTCCTGGTTTAACTATGAGAGGTATCTCAGTTCAAATATGAGAATGACACTCATTCTGGCTTTTTTGTCTCCCTTCTTTTCATATTAGCTATATGAGTACCTTCACAGATAACTGTGGGGCCAGAATTTTCCATTCCAGAGTGTACTGTCATGTTTTCTCATTATTGGTATATTTACTCTAGAGGATAAAGACCTTGAATGATGTTGGTTTACCTTCATATTGTCATAAAACAAATACTCTACTGACAGGTTAGCTAATTTGGATCACTGTGGTGAAGCTTTAGGCTACTCTGTCACAAGGGGCTCATGCTGAATACAGTACTGTATATACCATAAAACAGATTATCTTGTTCCCTACGTAAATCTATAAACTTGAAAGACATACATCTTTAGCTATCATAATCTGGTAAAAGTGCTCCTCATCAAGGGTGTGTGATTAACTGTACCCTCATACCCAAAATGTCTTTCACAAAAGAGAGAGAGAGAGTTGGGAGAAATTTCTGTGTTATTATCTCGACATTACATTGGTGTTTGACTGCTGCTCAGAAGTTTCCAAATCCATATCCTCTAATTTTTCTGAAGTGTCTATGAAACAGCTTGCTTTTCTATGTCTCACTGAATTTGATATTCACAATATTTGCTCTGATAAGACTTACAAGGACGAGGTTTGGATTTAAATACCTATCTAATCAATTTTTCTTTCCTTCCCTTTTTGCTTAAGTACTGAAAAGACCAGCTTCCCAAATTCTTGTTTAATTTGCAGAGCTCTAATAGAGACATTTCTATGATCCTTTGCTCCTGCATGAAGAGGGCAAAAAACCCCATTCCTACACTTTCCACAGAACTTCAGAAAAACTGACATACAAAATATTAAAAAGTAGTTTTGGTATATACAGGATGAGTTTTACTAAACATGACAAAATAAAATCCTCAGACTTGGCAATACATCTAATATAAAAGCAAAATCAATAGCTCAGTGGCAAACAAAGTCATAGCCAACACTTATTAGAGCATGCAGCAGGATTCCCACTGAATGAATAGGGATTTCAGCTCATGGTTGAAGCACTTAACTTACATATTTACAAAATTTTTAGTCTTTGAATATAGGAAAAGCTAAGGCATTCTCTAGAATAGAGCTGCTTGGTATAGACAAGAGATGACAAATATGAACGACAATGTGGAGTTGAATGAATGGCTCAAGAAGTCCAGAAAATATAGTCTATTTGGAAGAACGGGAAAAGAACAGAGAGGTGGACAGTACCTAATGAGTTGTTCTTGGATTAGAAAATTGACATGTGGGACAGAAAGATGACAACAAAAGAAGTAAGAAAGAAAGAAAGAAAGATCCTTGGTTTTTTTACTGCACCAAAAAAATTAGGATGGAGCACTTTTGGGACAGTATCTTGCCTATTTTTCCCTTGGATGCTAATGTTCAGCAGGAATCAGAAGAGACAGTAATGAGTAAATATTGGTGGATTTCAACCACTCCTTGTATGTTTCTTCTAAAAGCAAATATAAACTATTAAATTATTACTTCTTTTAACTTCCCCTTCCTTTTGTAGGTAATTTCTTAACCTACAAAAACAATCCTGGAACTTTGCAGAAAAAGCAGTATAGAGAGACAAGTAAGTGAATAGTCCATAGTGGCTAAGTACTGCAATATTCTGCAATTGCAACTGATTATTAAAAAGACTATTCTGATAAAAAGGCATAGATCCCCTTACAGTAATGAGAACTTTGTGTGCAGAGGAGGGACTCCACAGAATTTTGATTTTAAACTGAAATTCAGTAGTGGAATAAGTTAAGTTGTCACCAAAAAAGATATCTATATGCTTCCTATTTTTTTTAATTGAAATATCTGTGCAGCTTTTTATCTGGTAGCTACAGGTAGAGTACAAATGTTTGCTTAACAGTAGTAGTGACTGTCTATTTAAATTACAGTGGTATTACTGATAATGCTTTGTGCTAGTTTAAGTTCTTAAAATACTAAGAGGTACATGCAAATTCAAATTTACTAAATGCATTCTTAATTGCTCACAGTTTATTACAGATAAAAACAGATCCATACCTTTCTGCCCAACATGTACATGTTCATTTTCAAAGAACTCTAGAAAATAAAGACACAGAAAAGCATGGCAGAAAATAAATGTAAAAGATACTTCAGCTGATAATGTATTTTGTATTTTCACCACACATCATTACATTTAGCTGCTATTTACTGCTATCATTAAAAGTTAACCTGCATCGAAGTTCTTTTCCAAAAACTAATTTTGTGTTTCAAAACCACAAATACCAAAGCAGCACTATACTATGTGATTTTAAATTAGGCAAGTTTCCATTAACAAAGAAAAATCTTGTGATACCACAGTGATTTCCACTTTTATGTGGAAAGACCATTTTAAAACCTCTTCCTATAGCAATAGATGCATATATGGAAAACCAATAGAGATTATACACTATTTAAGTTACTGAATATTAACATATGGATATGTCCTGTAATATTTTCTTGACAACAGTTGTTTTAAACATGTTTGTATGTGTGTATATATATTTCTGTATTCCTGGAAACAGGCAATGTGGTTCTCTAGATCTGAAGTGTTCAAACATATTGAAACGAATGTATTCTCTCCTTAATGTGATTACTTTAAATCTTCTCCCAATCTTGACTCTTCATATATGCAATGTTTTCTATTATTAACTAAATTTTACTACAAAAATCACTCCAATCATAGTTACAGAACAAATATTTATGGTTTACTATGGGAAAAATACATAATTTTTCTAATAATTTCGAAGGATTCTACTCATTAGTGTTCTGTTTGAATGACTGGAGCATGGCAATAGCTTACCAGGAGGCACTTGTGCTGAATCATCAATACCTAGCTGTCCTATATTTAAGCCTAGTTCGCTAAAGTCTTCTTTCTGAAAAGGAACAGAACCATAACAAAGTAATTAATATGGTTAATTCTCTAATTCACTTGAGATTTCTTCTGAAAGGCTTAATGTGAATATTTTCTGAACCAAATGAAGTTCTTCTAAATGCATACATTTGAAATAGAATCTCACATCAATTCTTACTCTAGTTTTAGTTCTAAGCCCCAGTTTGCATGTCAAGTATGAGCTACACCTGGATGTTGTGAAGTGGTGAATGAATGATCAGGGTAAGGATCTCTAATTCCCATTTATTATCCAACACAGGTGAAAGTTCTTCTACTAGCATAAAATCCCCAAGAGCCTAATCAGTGAAGCATTTAGAAAAACTCTCCTATATAATACATTAGTAGTCAAACATTTCTTTTCATTTACAACCTGACAATAAGGGAATTTAATATTATATTGAGAAGAAAGTCAGAAGCAAACTCATTGTCAGGCTACTGATCTTGTACAGCATATGCAGAATTGAGATGTGCTATAAATTTGAAGTTTCTTGTAGAGAAGAAAAATTATTAAGTGAATAACAGGTAGAGAAGTGGTTTTTTGGCACAAACTAAACCTGTGTGACATAAAATGAAAACTTCCCTACTGGCAGAAAATTTACTATTTATTTTTCATTAAAAATAGATTTTTTTCATAGAATTTCTTTATGCTCTGTATTTTAACTACATATTTAGATTGATTTTCACTTTCAAAAGAAGACATTTATGATGATACTAATATTCTTTTTTAGTTAGCAAGAAAAAGTAACTCTTACAGAAACCTCTTAAAAGAAAAAAATATACTTACCAATTCTGGAATATCTTTAACTTTTAAGGGAACCTGAATTAGTCCCAGATGATTTTTGAAACTAGGCTGCTCTCCATTTTCATAATTTGGGTTTCGAAGATTCATCAGTACCTTAAAAATTGTAGCTCTGTCAATTCTTGCTTACATTCAGAACTCTTCTCAACATCATCAGCATTACAAACAATACATTCAACATAAAATTGTTTCCCACAACTTATATATATAGATGCAAGTTATCAAGTTACATCTCAACATTTTCAAAATCAAAAAGTATTGAAATTTTTAAGGAAGCCAACAGAGTCTACTTTGAAAAGCCAGTTCAATAAAAAAGCAGAAATAATTTTTAATATATGCAATTAAGTGCTGGCTACATAGTAATGTCTTGACTAAAATTTACTTCCTCATTTAAGCTATGCCAACAATCTATTTCTGATGGATACAGTATCTAGGATATTCTTCAGTATTACTTTTCTCTGAAAGAATTTTTATCCATCTTCTTACACTGCAATCTTACAGAGCTTCTAATAAAAGTGCTACATAATTTGCTACTAAAATAATTCCTTAATAAATAAAATATCTAAATATCTTCTTAGGAAGAAAAAGAAATTACAGAATTGAAGACTTAAAGCAAATATAATTTAAAGGACAAGGAATTATGTCAAGGTGTGATCTATAAAGGAATTTACAGTCTCTTACATACTGTTATTCCAAGATATAGATTTTGATGTGATGTAGAACTGCAAAGATTCTTTCTAACATGAATTTCCAGCTCTTATAAAATTCTTTCATAACACCGTACCTCTACAATTTTCACTCTTGTAAATATTCTAATACCATATAATCTCACTGTCAGACTTGTTAATTTAAAGAAACTGCAAACTCTGGAAAGAAAACAGTATAAAAGAAAAAGAGAATGATCATGAGGGTCACTGAATAAAGCTAAAAAAAAGATATTTATTTACAGATCCAAGATTAAAAACACACCATGGCTGCTAGTACAACGACGAAAAACAAAATAAATAAAACATTTTTAACATTATTTTGATTAACTGAACTAAAAGAGTAATATGTAGTAAGTACTGTTTTTCTATGATGCTCTGTGGTTGAATCATAGAAAATTATGAATAACACTGACATTTAAGACTTTAAAGAGTCCATAGTCACCAATTTTTTAATGGTTCGGTTTGATTACACACAAAAACCTTGAAATTCCACACAGTCCTGTTTCATGTTTGATTTTTTACAACCTTCCTAGATGACCTACAATTTCAACTGCACACCAGTCTGCAATCTACTATCAAACAGTCTATTAGCTTCACATATTGTGATTTATGAGCTTAATATATAGGAATTTAAAATGTGAAATGGTTTAAAGAATCGGTTGAGAATCTCTTTCTGAGGAAAAAAAGTTGGGCCCAGACTATGGTTTGGGAAAGTTTATCACAGGTTCAATTTGAAACTGCAGTTTAAAAAAGAGACAATAGCATTTTGTTTCGTACACCAAAATGGATTCATAAAAACCATGCAAAATTTCACTTGCCATAAAAGACAACTAAATGTATAAAATACATTTAGAAATTATTTTTCCCACTTCATATAAAGGACTATAATGGATACAAGCCAATGGCTGAGTATTGTTCCATAGAGGCTTACCTCAAGAAAATCTTTAGGTGCATAAACAGGCCGGAAAAGACTTAGATCTGAAGTAAGATTTCAATGACACTATGTTAAAACCAAAAGATCAAAAAAACCATGTGCCATATCATAACACTATCTAGCAATTTAAACACCAGATTAGAGCAAAGACCAAAATAACATCATCACAAATACCATGTCAACAACCACCACATACTCTGCCATGATTACGCTACTGATAATTGCCGTATTTTTGTAAACTCCAGATAAATGAAAAGGAGTGTGTTCTTCAAGGTCCCTTCCAGACCAAGCCATTTCTATGATTCTGTGAAGTGAACAGTAGTCACAAGAAGCTTTTACTTAATCCTCATAAGTGTTTAGACTGAATAATTCTTAGACTTAGGAAAGATATGATTTTCAAAAGCAGTGTGTTTTTTAACAGCTTAGATTGTTGAATTACATGTACTGCTGTCTAATGAAAACTGGGGAGCAGTACTAAAAAATCCATGAGAAGTGTTTGCCATCAGAGGTGGTAGTGTGATACAGACCAGCACCTCTGCAAAATTCTTTTTAAGGAACTTGGCTATGAGCTAGCATGAGAATTAGCCTTGCTCTCCCCAAGTATAATATCACTGACTATTCTGCGCAAGTTACTTTTATCTGTTGTCAAGAAAACATCTGAGCTTAATTATCCATAGTTCTGAACGTTTTCTGTTATCCTGAGCTTACAATAAGAGGAGCTGTGTCCTAGTTGAATAAATCTCAAAAGCACTGGAATACGGAGTATTACACAATAACCTCTCAGTAATGATTCTGTGTTAGTGCAACAACTTGAAACAAAGTAACAATGAAATAAGTATTTATTTATGCATAATGACACATTACCAATGAAAGAAGGATCAAAATCAATCTGCCTTGAAGAGATTAGATTAACATGACTGGTAAGTAAGATGTGCATGCTGCCTTTGTATGTACAAAAACTTAATGCATGTAAATTTCGTTGTCCTCACCTGGCTCATCAGTTCCCATTTCATTCCATTTATTAAGCAGTTCTTTCTGTTCATTTACAGGCCTCTGAAAGGCACAAAAAAGTATATCTTCTTTTTTTAAACAGAATGAATAAAAACATGCCAATTTCAAATATGTATTAATTTCAACTATACATTTCTGCAATGTTTTACAAAATAGCAATACAAACTTACTTGCTTACAAATTATCCCTAGTCTGAAGGTACATTACACTGTAGAAAGCCCAAGTTCCAGTTCTCAGAAGGAAAGATGCCCATTAAATAGTTTCAGGTGTTTAGTAATGAATTTAGGATATGAAGTACTCAATTTTGTGTTACTGAAGATTTACTGTCCATACCATAGAGCTGTTGAACTCTATCAAATTCCCATCCTTGGCAGTCATGAAAACCAAAAACATCCTTTAGCTCATGATGAACCATAAAGGTTCTGCTACCTATCACAGAGCTGTAACAGGAGAATGAACAAAACATTCTAACATTACTCCCTAATTCCATTATCTTTAAAATTAAAGCCTCTATATTAATAAAAAATCCCCACAAAGCCAGACCAGAATGAATGACAAACAAAATCAGCAATGTACCATCATCTCTCTGTCATGTACCAGTTCAACCACAGCCTTCTCTGCACACAAAGCACATCTGTATTGCACACAGGCTGCACAAGTTATTACAGCTGAGTCTGCACACAGAATTATCTGCTAAGAGCAATGAACACAGTAATTAGCTTTCCAACGTCCTGCTCCCTCAAGAGGATAATTACTGCAACAGCAAAGAGGAAAATCTACCTAGAGCCTTCATCTTCTCCCAGTTTGAGCATTGAGCGGAATTCATTGCCACCACCTCTGAAAATAAATCTGCATTAAAATTATTTAGAAACTGAATCTGCAGCTCTTGATAACAATGTCTAAAATGAAGATTATATTACAAGTGTGCAAGACGAGGCCTAATTTCAGAGAAAATGTCATTTTGAAAACAGAAAATTAACAATACATTACCTTCTGTGCTAGTGGGATATTGAGTTCTGTGCACATGCTGTTCAGACTTTTCAGAATGCGCTTCTCCCAGCTTCCCTAAAATACATACAAAAGATAAATTATAAGGAATTTATTTTTCCTGAAAATTGAATTTACTGTGTAATAACAAGCATTTTTTTGAAGTCAGATAGATATGAAAGGATAGCAAGGGTCACTGACTGACACCTGCAAACATATGAAGGGAATATTTACATGCTTCTTTACATGGAACCAACAGATCAAACAGATTTCATTCTTTACAACACAAAAAGAATCAGAAAATTTAGTTGTTCATATTTCAGATCTTTTAAAAAGTGTGTATTTCACAATTACTGATTTTTATATATGCTTAATGATCAAGCTTTTTTACAGATCAACATTAAACAAATTTTTCAAACAATTATAAGAGGTCAATCAACTGTGCATAGCAAATACCTTCTCACTTTGGGGCCTGAAGAGACTGGCAGTCTTTCTCCACAAAAAGTATCTTAGATGTTGTCAGAAATTAAGGAAAGTTATAAATCTGGTATTCTGTAATGCTTAAAAAAAGTTCTAACACAATGCTCAGGAAATAGTTGTCTAATCATAGAAAATGAGAAGTAGACAATACCTAAGCTGCCAGCGGACAGCTTAAAAAGCAACCAGATTCTTCTGACAATTACATTATACTGCAGTAGTGCCTACTCCATGGCTAACTCCGCTGAAGTTAATGCCATTAGTATTGACTTCATTGTCAACGGACTTAGTACTTTGCTTCCAAGATTACAGCACCGCTGGTGGGTTTTATACTTAGTTTAGTTTTCAGTGGATGACAAGCCAGACCACGATCACATGAATGCAAAGACTCCTCTTAATTTCATTTAGTTCTATTTATTACTTGTAATTTGCTCTAGACACAAATTTTACAACAGTTAGTTACTGTTTAAATACAGTCCTCAAAGTTCTGTCGAAAAACAGGCTGCAGTTTACTAGAGAGGAAGCAAATGAAAGGAAGGGCAGATGTTCAATTTTTCTGTTTAGAAAAAATTTAAAATCTTGTCTATAATTGTTTCATTTTAGCTTTCATTTACGAGATTTTCTCATACCTTTTTCCATCAAAAAATAGCCATCTTTCACTAGGAATTTTTCCTCACAACCAAGTCATCCTTTCACTTTCTTTGGCATAAACAAAACAGATCTGAGTTTTGACTGTAAGGAATATTTTCCAAATTGCGTACTTTTTATCACACTGTAAAATATTTTTATATAACTATACTATCATATTTAAATTCCTTTCAAACACTGCAGTCCCACAACACCATGCCACAAACTGGTTCATCTCTCACAAAGTGGTAGTATCGAGCATTTAGCATTTTGCTAAGAAGTGAGGTTTTGTTGCTAGAGAAATAAGAAATCAAAGAGCATGAAGATTACTAGGCCATACAGGATAAGAAAGTGGCAATGGAGAATACACAGGTAGTAGTAGCAAAAACAAAAGTACAGTCTTTTTTGGTAAAAGCATGGTCTAGATCAGATAGCCCAGCCTCCTGTCCAGCCAAATCCTAAGCATCCAATGTTGTCTCCCTAAGATTATTCCAATGGCTGATTATCGCCTATGTGAAAAATTTTCCTCTTCTGTCCAATCAGTCTCCCCTGGAGTAACTTGTACCCACTACTTCTCATCTTTTCCATGTGACTCTTTGTAAAAAGGAGTCTCCATTTTCTCTGCAGCCGCCCTTTAAGAACTGGAACAAGGTCTCCCCTAAGCCTCCATTTCTCGAGACTGAACAAACCCAGCTCTCTCGGCCTTTCCTCATCTCAGGCTTCCCAGTTCTCTGAACATCTCTGTGGCCCTTCTCCAGATCCTCTCCAGTCTGTCCACATCCTTTATTGTACAGTGGGGACCAAAACTGAACACCGTACTACACATGAGACCTGATAAGTGTTAAGTAGAGTGGGATAATGATTTATTTCTCTCTGCTGGTGATGCCCACACTGATGCAACCCAGCATCCTGTTGCCTTTCTTCGATGCAGAACACACTGTCCACTCATATGGAGCTTGCTGTCCACCACATCCTTCAGGTTAATTTCCTTCAGGCTGCTCTCCAGCCAGATAGATTCAAGCCTGTGGTGCACTTCTGGATTATGTTTTCCCACATGCCAGACCTTACATTTGTGCTTCTACATCATAAAGCTCTTGTTAGCCCACTCTTCCAGCATATCCAAGTTTTTCTGCACAGTGACTCTCCCTTCTGAAATGGCCACTTCTACATCCTGTTTGGTAACATTGGCGCCATCACTTCATGATACTATCAAAATTAAGGAAGGACAGGTGGGAGAGGCATAGGGAGGGGAATAGCAAAGATATGCTTAAAGACATGAAAGCGAAAAGAAGAAGAGACAGATGGCAGCCTTGCAAGACCAAGAACCATCTCATTCCAAAGCGCAATGGAGGTCAACACACTTGGAGTGACTTACAACTGCCACACCAGACATTAATCGACTTATTGCACTGGGGATGCAACACGTTGGTAATAAACCACTTATACACAGTCATAAACTGTGACATAATTCAGCTTTCAAGACTCAGTAAAAGATATTCAAATAAATGCAAAAAAGACAAAACTGAAGTGAGAGTTATACAGCCTTTCCAAGCAAGATACCGTGCCCTCTCTCCAGGACAGCAGTGAAGTGAGCAGAAACAGAAAGCACTGTTCTTGACTAAAATAAAAGGCAGAAGCAGAGCTCATAAAATCATTTTATTGATGGTAAAGATACATTTAACAAGATAATTCCTCTAGTCTTTGGAAGAAATTCAACACTAAGAAAACACTCTATTAGGATTGCTATGGTTACAATTATTCAGTAAAATAGCTGAAACTGACGAAGGTAGTACTGCAGTTCAGAAACAATTTCATAGCATGACAGAATGGTTTCCAACACCTAAAGACCCTGCCTGAAGGGGGGAGAAAGATTATTAACAAGGACATGTAGTGACAGGAAAAAGAGGAATGGATTTAAACGGAAAGGGTAGGTTTAGATGAGATATGAGCAAGAAATTCTTTACTGTAAAGGTGGTGAGACATTGAACAGGTTGCCCAGAGAAGTTGTAGATGCTCCATGCCTGAAAGTGTTCAAGGACAGGTTGGATGGGGCTCTGAGCAACCTGATCTAGTGGGAGGTATCCTTGCAAGGGAAGGCTGAAACCAGATCTTTAAGGTCCTTTCCAACCCCAACCATTCTACCATCCTATGACTTATAGCATTACTACTCATTGCCATTAATGCGCTATCCTTCACTAGAAACCCAGTTATCTTCCAAGGTAGGAAAAGAAAGCAATATAAAAACTTCAGTCTGTCATCTATAAGAAAACAGAACCAATGTGAGGAGAAAAATGGTCAATTATGAACATTTCAATACCTACTCTAGAAAAAATATTAGTATCATTTTAATCACTGATTCAAAGTAATTCCAGTAACTATCAGAGATGGTTTTCTGGGAGTAGTACCATTATTTCCAGAATTCTGAAGTAGAGCAGAATTAATTAAGATAGAAAAGGATAAAGAAATTGTCAACAAACTTATAACAATGGAAATAGCATCTTAAATGGTGACTGTATCTAATAAAAATAGAATATGACAAATATGACTGATATGGACAACATTTTTTATGGGGACTTTTATCTCTCTCCCAAAAGGTATTAGCATCCTGTACACTTGTATTTTAGCTATTTCCAAATATTCCAAACAAATAAAATCATTAAAAGACTAATTTTGTAAGCTTTTTACATTGTTTATTCATCTCTAATCAAAAAGAGTAACAAAACAAAACCTAGTTGTGATTCAATTGCTCATCTTGAAAATCAAACACTCACATGTTTCTGAGTGATTTTAGAAAAGATAATGTTAGTTCTCTAACATTTATTACTATTTCACAGCTAGCATAATTTACCAGTATTTCTCTATGGAAAGAATTCACAACTTTATCAAAGATCAGTATTTCAAAAAAGGGTTTGAAAGAACATCTACTGGTTGGCAGAATAGGATTAACTTTCCTCATAGTAGTTAGTATGGTGCTTTGTTTTGGATCTGTGACCAAAAGGGTGTTGATAACACACCAATGTTTTAGCTATTGCTGAGAAGTGCATACATAGCTTCAAGGTCTTCTCTAATGCTTCCCCAATGGCAAGGAGGCTGGGAGTGCACAAGAAATTGGGAGGAAACAGAGCTAGGACAGCTGACCCCTAGTGAGCAATGGGATATTCCAGACCACCAAATATCATGCTCCAAGAAGCTGGGACAAAAGTTGCCTGATGACGGAAAGTAATGGATGTATTCCTATTTTGCTTTGTTGACATGTGTAGCTTTTACTTTGCCAATTAAACTGTCTTTGTAACATGATTTCTCATTTCTGCCCTTATGATTCTCTCCTGTTTTGCAGGGAGAAAGTGAGTGAGTAGCTGAGCTGGCTACCAGGGTCAACCCACCCAGAGAACATGGATGACTAATACTCTTTGAAACAGGGAATCAAATTTTGAAACTAGTGAAGACAGTACTTCTGCTCATTTTTAAACTACTGGAATAACAGGCCTTTCTACATACAGCTAAAAACACTGCAAGTATTATATACACTTTTGTAAAATAATAACCCATGAAACTGGTTTATACAAACATGCATACAGATATATCTCTGTGGTTTTTGCATTAATAAACTTAATAAGAGTGATTCTTTTCAGGCAGCAAATTGTGGCATTACATTTCACACCACACAAGAAAAATTGAGTAAAGCAATCTTTAGCCCCAAATCCTGAAGACTGAAACCCAGGACAGAGAGCTAAGACTTAGGGGAATAAACAACAATATGATTGTAAAAGTAACAATTTGTTGAGTATTTTGTATAAGAACACTGCAATGTATTTCTAAGCACAGCAGAGTTAAATATACTTTTATCCCTACCTCAGATGTTTTGGTTGATCATGTTCTTGAAGCCTGTTAATTTTTTTTAAGATTTTTATGTGGATTTTTTTGTTTATTTCAAATAGCATATATTGGCAAAAAATAAACAAACAAAGCAAAAGTATTTTTTCCTGACACCAAAAATCCTCATTTAATCTTTACAGTTCAGTTTATCTTAGTCTCCTTCAATATGCCTTAAGCTCCTTAGCTCCATATTTTTCATCTTCCTTTCACATTTCTAAGCACTAAATATATCTCTTCTTTCTGAAGACCTCACTATCTCTGCAGCCAACTGTTATCTTTCATGATGAAACTGCCTGTGTCCCTTAAAAAAAAGTTTTTACAACCCTAAATGAAATTACCCATAGCTACCCCTTTTTTCTTCTCAATGGAACCAAATTCTCTTTGACATATTCACATCATCTCTATTCTAAATTTTTCACCTACCTACCACTATATCCTACTTCTTTCATGGCTGGAGAATTACTTGAGCATTTTCTGTATTTATGTAAAATGTCACATATACAATACTACTATTACCTCTGATGCAATTACAAATCTGTGCTTTTCCTAAGGTATAAAACCTAGAAATATAATAACATTTACAGAGTAAATCTCAAATAGTCTAATTAAAGATCTGATATGAACGGTAAAATTGATAACTACCAACCTGTGCTTTCCTCATATAGGCTAAAGGTTCTTTAATATGTTCAGGGGGTGCTGCAGGATGACAGGGCATAGGAAACCTTAAGAAGAAAATATGGTAAACCGTAAATATTCTGATGTTTTATTTCGCTTAATTAATCCTGTATTTGTAAACCTAAATATCACTTCTTTCATGAAACTACCAGCAAAAACACAAGTGTATGTTGATCAAAACCGAGTATTATTTTTAGAAGTACTTTTTCCTTATCCATTCTATGGATACAAGTAAGAATTGATAACATTTCAACATGAGTTTTTTCTGTATTAAAAACAATGCCTCCTTATAATTTCACATATTAATAAAATAAAATAATTACATAAGCAAATCAGGTATTTTAAAAATGTATTCTCTTTACATCATGTCATCTTTATGATTCCCTGGAACCTTCCCTCTCCAAGTCATCACATTTTTTTCAAGACACAACTTTTTTTTTGAGGGTCTCCTTTTAAAAATCAATAGTGAACGTGTACATGTCCAAAGTAACTAAAAGTTTGAGGTGCTGACTTAAGCAAAGTTGAATATCCACTCATAAACTGCATTAGGACAAAATATAAAAGCTAGAACAAAAATTAAGACCAAACCAAAACACTAACTTATGTTTCAGAAGTAGAGGTTATTTTCAATGAGTTTTTGCCAAACATTTCATCCAGTTTAATTTGAAGTGTCTCAAATATTTTTCAGGAAACAAAATTTACACATAGCTTCTCTAATAGTTAGCTTGAATTTTCATTTGTTTGAATGTATTCAAACAGTTCCCATCATATGTTTTTGGGAAACCCTCCCCAAATTTCTTCCCATTTTTAACTGATAAGATCATTCTTGTACTTGCTGCAAATTTGTTATGGACTATTCTGTCCCAGTGAGTAAAACAGAATCAATACCAACAGATTTCAGAAACGCTGTTTTCTGGCTTTTGTACAACGCTTATGAAATCATGGTGTTCATAGCTAATTTCAATTTTCAAGGGCTAATTTCGTTGCTTTGCTGCTTATTTCCGTGCATTAGCCCTAGAGACAGGTAAATATTTTTCCCTGGAAGATATGATGAAGATGAATCCTTACTGAACAGATAGAAGCATTTTGCTGAATTAAGTCCCTCATACTACTAAATATATATTGTGCTAAACTGGTAACTTTAACAAGTTTATGTAAATTAGCACAAATAGATTTGCATATACATTTCTTATTTTATAGTTGCATTTATGGCTATACGTATTATGAAATTCACCTTTCCACTGTGCCAGAATGTAAAGAAAAATTATGCTTCCCCAGAAGTCTAATCCAAAGTTTGCTGAACAATAATAAAAAGGAAATTTGACCGATTTTACTGTGTTTGTAACCATATCCTAAGCACAATGAACACTGACCTGGGAAGCCTAGAGTTCCAATATCTTAAAGATTTAAAAAAATAATTGATACAAATATGTGCACTGCTGTAATAAATACCTCAATTAAAACTCATTTGCAGCAACTACCTCATAAGAATTATATTGTGATCCTTGGTATCTTTCGAAGTAAAGCAAAAAGAAGAATACTAAAGTAACTACAAAATGGGATGATATTTATTTCACTTATTCTTTAAAATGCATTTGAGTCCAGTATTTTCACTAGGAAGAAAATGAAAGAGTAGCACTTTAAAAACAGAAACTAAGCAGGTACCCTTGCTATGACAGATATCGCAGATTATAGTAACACACCACACACTTCTATAAACAAATGGATCAAAAGTAAATCATGTGAGTAGGACTCATTAAGTGAAAATACTAAATAAACTCACACATTGAGTTCACTATAAACAGCATTCTGAAGCTTCTTTTCCCAACCTGTTAAAATAAAAAAAAAAAAAACAGAAGACAACTTTAGGAATTAATACTAATGGAACATCAATCAGAGGTTGCTTTCCAGACACTGGAGTTTTATGTTTGGTCTCAGTTCATGTCAACCTCTCAGAGACAGGTAGAGACAAGGAAACCTTAACCTAATTAAGACAGGAAAACTGCAAGTTGAAACCTCTATAGAGACCAAATATCCTTTATTTCCATCTGCTGCTCAAATAATTAAAATACAGTTTAGGTTAAAAAAATTTACATTCTATTTCTTCAAAGCCATCATTTTATTAAACCAACAATTAATATTAATAGACACGGTGTTCCTGATGATTATAATTCTTAGATCATTTAATCATAAAATCCTCACATTATAATAACATAGCCTACAACTTTCAATGCAAATTGGAAATTTAACTGAAGGTAAAATTTTCAAGAGTATCTCCATGGAAGTTAATTTCCATTTTCAGAAGTGACTGAATTCTTGTTTCACTCAGAACTTTCCAAAAAATCACCAGTATCTTATAAAATTATAAAAGCATTTTGCATAGTATATTTTTCAAAATGCAGATGGAATCCAACAGCACTCTCCCTTTTAAATTTTCTCTATCTGATTTAATAATCTGGAATCACTGAATGTTTGCTTCTGGCTACTGTCAGTGACAAGACAGCAAGCTCCACAATCTACTGTTTTCATCACTTACATCACATATGTTCTTACATACATCTATCCTATTCACAAATGTATCAATGAGGTATTACAAACCTGATGTCTTCAGAAAATCCTTAATATCCTCTTTTAGTGATTCCAGCTTAATTTCTGGTTTGTGTAGGCTAATCTAATATGAAAAATAAATAAATAAGCATCAAAAACTAAAGAGAAATTACATTATTCAAGTTACAAAGTAAGTAATGACCATACTTAAGGTTGCACACAAAGCAAACTCCTTCCCTGAGCAATGGCTTTAGCAGTCAAAAATATCAGTTAACTTTTTGCTCACTCAACGTCTGCCTTTTTCATCAATGCTAAAAGGTCTGTGTGGGGAAGGAGAGAGAAGAAAGGAGTAGAATATGCAATGAATGCATATAAACATATACATTTAATAATCTGAGCAAAAACCCCACATACTTAGCCCAAATGCTAGACTATATACATGAAGGAATTGGTCATAAGGTACACATGGAAAATAATAAAACTGAAAACATTCCATAATTTTTCACTTAATCTCCCACAGTTCACCTCTTTCAGGTAAGAAATGACAAAAATACCAACTGTGCACCAAACATTTCCCACTGCAACTGTGACTACTGGGTATATATGACCTCCTCCAATGAAATGCATTCAACACACTACCCAGCACTAACCAGCTTTACAACCATACCATGACACAGCCATACAGATGGTGCTGCAAATCTTTCAGCAACAGCAGGACCAGCTGCTACAGCATCTCCTTCTACAGCTAGACCAAGAGGAGAAAACTAATGCATCACACAGCTCCAAAAGGACAACAAGCAGTGAAGTGCCTTCTAATACATATTTTCCTAAGCATGGTACATGGCAATAGCTGATTAACATCAGATAATAAAGGTAAAGGTTTAGAACAAAAATGCAGCAATGCTGCACGCTAACTAGAAAATAACACCAGAAGATCTGTGTGTCCACAGCCATGACAGCTCCAGGCATACGTTAGAAGCATACGGCCATATAATCTACATAGAAATCAGAGACACCTCTTACCAAAAGCTACTCAACAATATGCTGTACGCATATCAGCTACTGATTCTATTGCAGCAAGCTTTCCTGCTGCAATAGAATTTTAATTATTATTTAATTAAAAATAATCTTTCACCAACTTGTGCAGTTTTCCAGCCCTAAGAGCACTGCTGGCAGTATGGTATGCTTTAACTCCATGACACACAACCAAAACTACAAAATCCTGTAATTTGCCTTACAGTTTATACATAGAAAAGGGTGTTTCTGCACTGGAAAACTTGGTCTAGGTGAATTCACAATGCAAAATTTTAAGGAAACCTTTTCATTTGCCCCAGATGAAAAGAAGAATGGGTAATAATTGAGAGAGAATGACAGCATCAGCATTTCTGCTCTTATTTTGAGTCCCCTTGCCTTTAGAGGTAAGGAAGGCATTTAAATTTGGTTTGACTGCAATAGCAAAGAGACTTTAAGCATGCCTCTGAAAAAGAAAGGTCATTATAAGCATAAGAAGCACATTATAAGCATAAGAAAGTGTGGTGAGTTGCATAACTCTCCTGTCAAATGGCAAACACATATTTCATTTAGCACAGTGGTAAAAGCTGACAAAGGGTTGTTGCTAATGTCTGGGAAATAAAGATTTTTATGTGAGCTCTTGGGCAGCTCACAAAATACTCTTTTAAGCAAAAACCTCAAGGAGTATTTTATGGAGAATTCTTTGTGAAGCTACTTTGATGGAAAGTCCTATATCCTTTTTGGATATTTGTCAGGCAGGGGTTTTCCCTGCCGCAAGGCAGTGCTTCTGTGCATCTCCTGCAAAAATTTTAAATAAAGCAACACACACCAAGCAGAGCAGATTTTTTCATACTGTTCCTCAGAAGTTTTTGTGCACCCTTTTATAAATGTTCAGTTTTGTCCTTGAGTTAAATATGGCTTATTCTAATCTCAAGGTCCATGGCGTGTTTACCTGTCAAGCCTGGCACATTTTTAGATACGCAAAAAAAAATCCCCTCACAAATACAACTCACTGATAGATGATAAATCAAAAAGGAGACAAAGGCCTCCTCCCACTTATACTCACCCTTTTGTCTGCTTGTGTACTAAAATCAATACATTCCTAAGTGCTAAGCAGAACAAGAGAGCCACAGAAACTGTTAGGAACTCTTTTCCCACTGGATTGCTGATCAGTTTTCAAATCAGAAATTAGATACTTGAGATTGTGGCAAATAGTTCAGCTGGCAGCTGCAGCCAGCTCTAACACAGACCATACTCTAACTCTGTCTAACACAACAAGGGAAAATACTCATTTTGGTAAGCGAAAGGAACTCTCTTCAGTACTGTTTTGCCGTAACTTAACAGAATGGTACCTCTTTGGAATTTCTATGGGTGTTTATGGGAGTTAGATTGAGGAATCAAGGGGATTTAGCAGAGTTGATGTTACAAAATTACTAGTCCAGGTCTCCCACATAATCTTGTTTTTCCTTTGAATTAACTGATCTAATTTACTTCTGTGTTGTACCATATTGGAAAACACATTTAGGTATTTGTATTTTAGGTAGGGTTGGTTTGTTTTAAACTGCTTGGTTATAACATATTGACTAAGTCTCATTAGCACTTTCAACCCTTGTGATATTTTGGTAGAATGAAAAATATGTTGACAAAATTTTATTTATATAAAAAAGCATTAGTACAACTTTACATAGATAAAAATGCTTACCAAAGATTTATTCAGAAAAAAACCCACATTAACAAGATTTGTACTCATGAACTGAATTAACTCCCTGCATGATCAAAACACAGCCAACACCCAGGTAGAACTATCAACTTCAATACACACATCTTGATGAAAGGGTATATTACTTCTATAAGAAAAACATCATTGTTACTATAAGGAGGCTATCACAAGCAGGATAATAGAGAGTGAGCAATAGAGGGGAACAGGAAGGCAAAGGGTGATAACTAGAACAGGGGAAAAGTCAAATATTCAGAGGCTGCCAGGCCAATACAAAGCCCTGAAAGGAAATAGGGATGAAAGTCAAACATTTCAGCAATAAATAAAAAATTATTTTTAATAAATGTAAATGCCTAACAGCTTTTCCCTGTGAAAATAGCATTGTGCATAGTCTTACGGACAGGGCACTCAGGCCAAGGTGTGGGATATCTAAGGTCATCTACAGTTTTGGTCAGCTCCTTGTGAATCAAGACACATCTGTCCTTTCCACAATCCTTCATAAAACAAGCTATCATTACAGCATTTCTTGGCACCCCCCATTCTTCAGCTGTACAGAACAGTAGGGTAGTTCGGGGACCTTTAAAATTTTGCCAAATTTGCTGGTGCTAAGGTACCACTAGCAAATTTGTGTGTACATCTTTGATTTTGGCAAGGTATCCTGCTGAGATTTGGGCAGTCACCATCATAAGTGATACTCTAAATGTACCCTCTCTCTGTACCTGGATGCCAAGATGGAAGAAAATCCAGACACTCAACGCTGATGTGGCTGAAAGCAAGCAAAAGGACAACACAACAGTAAAATAATAAAGTTGGTGGAAATAGTAAATTGATTCACAGAGGAACTGAACATAGAGATTAACCTAGGTGCAAATTAGCACCTAAATTTGAAAGTGGCATTTAGTCATCACGACTGGAGCACTACTGATCATGCAAGACATAACCCATCAACCACAGCACTCAAATAAGTACAGGAAAATTAACTAGAGGACCAGCAACATACTACTAAGAGGAGGCATGACAGAACAAAGTGTTCCAGCATAACTCCTGTGTTAAACTATTTCTTTTCTCAACAAGAATAAATACTGCAGACAAGTGATGCAACTATACTGAAACGTGGAACCATATCAGGTGAACACATTTTTATCCTGTTCCAAACAGTTCTGCAAGTAACTTTACACAATCCTAATATTTTTACAGGCTACCCACTATACTTTCTCTTAAAAGCCTTTTCTGTTTAGATAAACATGTACCCTCTTGAAGCAATCAGTATGGTTTTGCAAAAGTGCCCAACGTTTTTTGGTTTTATTGCTATTATTTCCCAAATTACAATAAAACGCAATTACCAAATATAATCCGTCTTTAGAAGAAGTAAATTCAACGAAAGCTAATAAATATTCACTTTTCCTTATGTACTTCATTCTACCATAACTGGACTTTATAAGGACCAAGCTGACTTGGTAAAAACCACTTCAAGCACAACCACAACAATTTCAACATAAACACTCAATAAAAACTTAGAACTCTGAAACTTTAAGGGAGAAATTTTAGGTTTTTGGTTATACATTTCTGTAACAGAAAGAAGATTCTGAGCCTAACTAAAAAAATTTCAGTAAGTGTGAAACCCCGATACACTGACAATTTTCCAACCCTTCTATGTTTCTACATGAATTACACTAAGGGAAAAAGTATTGTGAACTTTCTTATACAAGTAAAATTAACCTAGCAGAGACCTTCAATTGGCCTCATATGGGAGTAAACAGCTTCAAATGTTATGCTGTGCTGCAAGATATGAGGATATATTTTAATGGTGTAATATTAATGTTTCATAAATTTTCTAGGTTTTGAATATAAAATTAGTGCTGAAAATAAAATACACACGCAAGGCAAAAAACAGAATCCACATTACTAAAAAAGTACTACTTTGCCAATCAAGCTTGCATTGCTTCTGAACTCCATCATCAACACATACTCAACTGCATCCAATTTAAAATTCACTGTAATGTAAATATTGCTGCTGAACACATAAAACAGAGGTACAAGCTCTATCAACAGGCATAGTAAATCCTTTACCAAATACAATGCATGAAAACGAACCATTAATTATCTATGATGACTCATGAGCCTACATTTGTTAGCTAATTTTTATTAAATAAATGCTACGTTGCACAGAAACATTCTCCTTCTTAATTTGATATTTTATTTGAGATTGGTATAATTTTCTTTTTTTTTCTTTTTAACTGGCAAAAAATGTCATGAAAACAATAATCTGAGACATGCTGCAAACCATTCACTCCACATAAATTATTCGAAGCTTATTTACCTACACTTTCTTTAGAAGCACAGTCAGGTACTACTCCAGTACCAATGTTCCTAGGGCTGCCAAAGCAAGTCCTCTCCTCCTTTGCCCCATCTGAAGTCTTGTAAAGACCCTTACCTCTCCCTTTGATCAATATTGTCTTTACACCCTTCCGGTTCTGTCACAGGTCTGCTGAAAGAATGACAGCAGATTCCCCTCCTCTGGACTGTGTTTCTGATCATGACATTTCCTCTCCACCTTTCTTTGTACCTTCAGGTACCTCCACCATGTATTCTCACTCCCAAACTTAACTGCTGGAGTGGGGTGTGATAGGGTATCAGACCTGATTTTTACACTTACATTACCCCTTTTAGCTTACTATAACAGCCCTTACCATGCTTTCTTACAAGTTCCTTTCAGGTTGTCCCACTCCAGACATACCTACAAGAAACATCTCAGAAGATCTATGCAGGCAGTGCCAGGGGGACTCCTCGCACTGTGAGTCTTTCTTGTTCCACTTAAAGCATAATTTAGAACCTTTATCTTTAATTTAGAACCTTCATTTTCACCTCCTGTTTTAGAAAGGTTCTTTAGGAATACTAAAGCTTTTGTTTGTTGGTTGGTTTTGTTGGGTTTTTTAAAAACTTTGTTATTTGCCCCTGGTCACTAGAGGTTCTGGGCAACTCTGAGTTACACTGATTTCTATCAGAGGTTTGCATGGGACAAAAATTAAGATTGAGTAATCTTAACTGATTAATAAAGCCCAACTTCCTTCAAAGATTATGAAAAATTAAGTTTCTGAATTGGCTGCAAATGAAAATGTGCTAGAAAGGTAGCACTTTTTTCATGTGTCTGAATGATTTAATTTTTATTGTCAGTTCACTGACAGAGATTTTCCCTAAAGCAGAATTTTAACAAGATTTCACAAAATAATTTGTTTTAAAACTGTATTTTGTCCTTGAGATGTCCATGTCTTAGTTTACCTCTAATCTCTATCTTAAAAACATTAACAATTCAGAAAGGGAAGAGAAAATAAGAACAAAGCAAATTTGATTACAAACTTGCACAGTGAATTTGTGCCCAGAAAATGAGGTCTCTCCTCTGCTATCCCACTAACACCAGCAGCAATTCTACCAGTTGAAAAGTTACTATCTAATATTTTGGCTCTTTGTCACTGTTACTATTTCCTTTCAAACACACTACAAAATATGTTCAGAAGAAATTCCAAAGCAAATCATAGGCACATTAGCACTCTTACCCACACTAATTCTCTTAACTGCAGTAATATATCAATATATCAAAACTCAACCTACAAAAATCAACCTAACATTTATTTATTTATTCATTCATCACTTACAAGCATATGACACTACCTCTACTTCAATCCTTGGGAGAAAAATGTGATTATCTTGGTATCCCCAGAGGTCAAGCTATGACAGCAAATCATTTGATGCCCATGCCAAAGTTATTTCAAAGAGATCGTGTATCACAGCCCTTGACACTAGCTCAAGCTCCCAGTGACAGCCAAGCAAAGCACTGGTTTGATCCGTTCATAACCACAGGGCTACTCTATCACCTGTCACAAATAATGTCAGGATACTGTGCTTTCCCCAAAATTCTATTAACTCATCAATGAAACTTCATTCTGAGCTCTCCTTCCTAGAAAATAAAAGAAGAGATGAAATTACAAAACATAGCTTTTCTAATAGCTAAAATACTGTTTGTGAGACTACATGTTCCCTCAAAATTTCAGACAGTATTATAATGGACCTTACAATCCATTTTGACTGCAATGTTTTCAGAGACAGTAAATATTTTTGAGGAACAAATGTCAACAACATCATTTTCTACACCAAGAGACGAAGGATATTTGTGAAGTATAACTGCAGTATAAATATCCAAAACAAAAGTAAGCTTCACTCTAATGCACTGATTCCAAAGAATTCTCAAAATACAGTGTGCATCTCCCAAAAATAGTTTAAAATCCCCTCCAAAGGGACCACTCTTCAAAATCACAACTGATGCAGACCAAGCACTGTTAACCAGCAGACAAAAAACTCCATCACATCCTACTGATAAACTGGAATTTAGTGTGATGCACAGCAACAGCTAAGATTTCATATTTGACAGCGCAGCTCCAGCAATACCCCATGTAATGGGAGGAATACCAAGCATTACGTTAATACAGAGTATTAAGCAAAACTCAGAAGCTTTCAGAATTCTGTACAGCTGCTAAGGAATAGACAGGAGACAAGCCACTGACTGAGGGGCCCTTGCAACTGCACAGTATAGCACTAACATGACTATCCAAACTTTATAAACAAAACAAGTCTTATATACATGAAAGAGCATAAATGCATACAAGGTCAATAAGAAACCCCCCTCTATCAAGAACACACAGATTCCTGACAAACACAGTGTACATTTGGCCCTACTAATTTAAACTACAATCTCCAAGAGATAGTTTATTTGATTGAGAAATCCCATTGTTGATGGGATATAAACTTTTCTAAACTATCTACAAACTTTCGGATCACTACACTAAACTATAGCTCTGATTTAACCTTTTATTAGAAACCCTTCAAACACAACTCTAAGAATCAACTTGAATATTTGTTGCACTGTTTCTTTCTCCTTAGCACTTCATATGACTAGAATGACTATGACCTATATAAACACTTTTTTTTTTCTTCTCCAAGAAATCTGTAAAACAGTACTCTGCAAAGCCATCACAGCAGATACATTCTTGTGTCCAGCAGGGATTTGGGCATCTCACTGCCCTTTCATACTCCAAATACCACCTTGGGAGGGCACTGCTCACGTTCTCAGCGGCCACCTGCACAAAATGGCTCCATGAAACAGCCACCCAACAGCAGCTTCTAAACACCCAGCCACATCCTGAGGACTCCAAACTTCCTCCTCTCTCAAAATCCCATGCAAAGTATCAAATGACTGTGAAATCAGGCCCTGCCAGAGACAGGGATAAAAGAATGCACATGGAAGGGACTAGTGCATTCAGGTTTGTCAGAAACAGAGCTGTTAGAAGAGAGCTCTGTTCACTGCCTGTTTTGAGGACAAGGTCTGACTCTCCACTCTTCATGCCAGGCTATTCAGGATACACAATTTCCCAACATTTAGCAGAACACAGCCTCTAAACTCTTTCATAATTCCAGCACCCTTCAAGTCATGCACATTGGCTTATTCAAATATTTAGAGAGTTCTGTCTACAGAAGCAAGGCAGACACACATTTATAAAAGCATTTAGAGACTAAATCAGCAAATCTAAATACAAAACAAACAAAAGACAGGCAGTGATGTCACTTGCTATAGAAAGCTTCAGGGACATTCAAAGAGGAAAATCATGTTTCATTTAAACAAAACTAATGGACAGATAATGGACATGGTATCTTAAAAAAAACCCAACAACAACAACAACAAATCACAACCAAAACAAACAAAAAAACCTGCATCATTTTAAAGAATGTTTGAAACCCCCCCCCCCAAGACCAAAAGCACAAGACTTTTTAAAAACTCAAACCAAAATATTTCAGTAATGCACAATATTTGTTACAGCACCATGACCAGGTTATTGTGATCATGAAAATTGACACAATTTTAATATGAAACATCCTAAATTAAATTCAGCTGAAATATGAAAATCTGGCTCCAAGTGCAGATAAGTTATTAAATATAAAAAAGAGCAACTGTTTTCCTAGCTACTAAAATTCACTTCCATGCGTGTTTTTTTTTTTCATTTATCTTCCTTTCACCAAATCCTCATCTTCTCAGGCACACTAGGGGAGCGGGGGAGGGTGGGTGGAATTTAAAGCCCTCCAAATTAAAAGATTAAAAAAGCAATTCGTTTCAGGACCTATATTTGAAGCAGTGATATTTCAGACGGATAGTCTTTATACTCATGCGAAATCCTTGGGTCCCAAGGGGAAACACAATAAACACGCTCTAAAAACCAGAAACACCGCTCTCCCGCCCCGCCGAGGAGGGAGAACAGCGGGACAAGGAGCAAAAGAGGGAGGGGACGAGTGGCGCCGGGAGGCCTCGGACCCCGTGCCCAGGAGGAGGCCACACGGGCGGGGGCGACGGCCGGGAACAAAGCGGCGGGGAGGGGCAGCGCGGAAGGGAGGCGTGCGTGGGGGCACAGCGGCAGGTCAGGGCTCACCCGGGCCTGTCGCTCCAGCTGTGAGTGCAGGCTGGAGCCCTGCAGCCGCTGCACGACCCTCGCGATGGTGAGGGACAGCCCGCGGTCCGGGTCCAGCATCGCGGCCCGTGCCTGGCCGGGCCGCCTTCGCCGCCGCACCGCCGCGTTACCCGGCAACNCCGCCCCCGCCGCCCCGCCCCGAAGGGAAGGAAGCCTCCAAGAGCCGTGAATGCTCCTGGTCGGAAGGAACGACAAAAGTTAGAGGGTCCGCAAACAATCAGCAAGTTTTATTAGAAAACTACTGGAAATTGTTATGCTCTGACCTCCTATATAAGCCCAGAAAGAAAGAAAGGAAGAGAAAAAGATGACAAGTCCTGGTTCCAGCGCTGCGCTTCAGCTGCTGGGATGCCCAGGGTCCTGGGCGAATTCCTTTTTATGGGCAGGTTTCTCCACCCGAAGACACGTTTGTTTTATTGCACTTTTGGATATTTTAGCTTGTGTGCTCGCCATGGTTGGTTGAGGCGCTAGTTCAGGCTCAGTGTCAGGAGCCCACACAGTCCTCATTTAATCCGGGCAGGTGTGTGGCATTATGTGCACATCCCTGGTGATGTACACGCAAGGAACTTTCATCTATTTAGCCTCTCTGGGAAAATCTATTCCTATGTGCATCAGTAACAGAACCCTGTAATCAAATTTTTGCTTAACAAAGTAATTTACTATGTCAAAATACCCATTTTTAAAGTCCCATAAGGATTAATAAATAAACTAAGAGATGAGAGAACATGGAAAAGCTGATCATTGACCTCTAAAGCATTAGGATCCATTTTCAGCTCTGAGGATGACCTCTGTAAAACAGAGCATGTTTCAAGATTCTGAAACATCACGAGTAACCTTTTCATTGTTGGGAGTGACAGATATGAGGAAATGATAGCTGTCATCAATTATGTCAATAGAAAATACAACTGCATATAATAGGTATTAAAATGCACCTGAACTCATTTGTCTGCAAGACGAATAGTAATAGAAGGTCAGAGATGAAGGTCTTTAATGAATTGTAGAAAAACCTTAAAGAAAAAGTCACTTAGGCTAATCAAAATATTGAGGAGAGGTTGCTTCTCGGTTTATGGAGAGCATGGAGAAATCAAGTGCCCAGTTGTCTACCAGTGCCTTGAATGCCTATTCTGATTTACAGCAGGTTTTCCATCAGTTCTTTTCTTACATGTATGTATGATGTTAGGGGCAACAGTGAGCACATTTTTTTTTCCTGTGTATAGAGAGAGTTAATGAAACTTTTGTCTACATTCCCAACTGAACAAGCATACAAAGTGTAATAGCTTTCTGTGCTAGTTCATAAAAACAGTCTGCAAAATGTTCCCATACAGAGAGTACGTCACCTCATTTTGGTTTGTTTATTTTGTTTTGTTTTTTAATTGATGAGGATCATTCGTTTGTCTGGGAACTTCACCTGCTAAGGAAAGCACATGCAGAAAACTGGAGCATGACCATAAGCTCTGAAACTGAAGTTTTCATTTCAGCTGCAAGTGTGAGAGAAAGCCCTCCCTCCTTGCCTGACACAGTCCTCAGCAGCATTTTCCTTTCCAGTTTGTGAGCGAACCTGTGGACTGCCATGGGGATGGAAGTCTTACATTGTGTTACAGTGTGTTATTTGTCAGGGCTGCTTGATATGTGAGGACTCAGAGGCTGGGTAACACAACATCGTCTCTGACTGCTTCCCGCATGGTCTGCAGGCACCACATTTGGCCACATGGCAGGTCACAGAGTGGGACATGAGCCACAACACCTTGCTGATTAGAAGTGTGTGTTCCCCTGCTACTGGGGAATCCATACATCTGGTGAGTTTCATGTGCATGCCTAAGACTTTACAGGTCTGCAAAAGCCATCCTGATTGTGAAAAATAAGGTTCACTGTTTTGGGAGAATTTAAAAGGTTTAATAAAAAAAAGACAATAGGAGACAAACATAAAGCAAAGGGTTAAAACGGCCGGGTGCTTGGCATGCTGCCAAGAGCACACGGGAACTTCGGGAACACCCCTTTAAATACATTTACAATACATAATTTGTTACATATTCATAGACCTTCATACATAGTCAACTGTTTCTGGGAACTGTTTAGCATGGCCACTCCTTGGGTCCGCCTTTTTAGAGCATGCGTGTTTCTTGACTTGTGGTTTTAATTCTCTTCTTACCATCTTTTAATTTGGGTGGTGGTCCCGGCCTTTGGCAGCCGGTGGGTGTTGATAATTGTCGTGTCAGCTCCAGGGTCCCCATCACACGTTCACGGGCCGTTATCTCATCTAAGTGGGTAGTTTAAGCATACTATCTCTAAAAACTTATGCCTAACTTTTGCTATTAGCAGAGAGAAGAAAAAGAAGAATAAAAACTATATTCATATAGAAATGCTATTTTAACATTACACATACAGCATTTATCCCAATATTTGCGAAGAGCCAACAATATGTCATGCACTTATAACACTGATCTTGACTATAGGTCAAGAAAACAGAGCAAAAAACTAATGTCAGCTGTGGATGAGTAATTTCCTGCAGTTGACTACCTTTGTTCCAAGGTTGACTTTATAACCCTCTGCATATGCACATCTGTCAGTCTTCATTCCCTGTTTTTTTAGGCTGTTTCCATTCTGGTTACCTTCCACTGGGTTTCCCTTTGGTCCGTTACATCTCCATTATGGATAGGAAAACGTACTTCTTTCTTGTAAATGCCAATCCCAGTTTAAAAGTAGAGCAATTTTAGAAAGAGATAATCTATAAAATCCTACCAAGGGCTGTTAACAGCTTCTTGTGTATCCCTACCATATCTAGTTAAGAAATCTCATGCTTAAGTCTGTGCTTCTTTTTTGTTTCCTTACAAGGAGTGTACTGCATAGCAGCTTGAGAAATACAGGATCATTTTTAGAAAATATCACTTAAATAACAGGCATTGGCAGAAATCCCAACTAATTCTTTAGCCTGTTCCCCTGGTATCACATGACTGGTTTAATTTGGTTCATGTGATAAGTTTTCGACAATTACAGCTTTTTCATCATGATTTACTTTTAAACTGCAAGTAAGCAGCTGCAGTACAGTCAGCATAGAGTGGTTTTATGATGTCCAGTACCACATACCAGAGGTAGCTTGTTGGTTTTATCAGGAGGTCTGGTGTAGATGTCATAGTTTTTCTGTTTTGAGTTGTTGGTCTTTCCCTCTCAGTGTCTCAGTCTTACACTCTTGAACACCAATTCTCTTCCTCCTCCATTTGCAGCTGCAGTGCTCTACAGTGTTATTCCTTAGTTTACTGTGTTTTGTGTCTAGTTACTTCACTTAACTGTACTTGATACTGGTTTCCGAAGGGTCTGTTATTAATCTGCCACAACAGGTCTGGAAAGCATAGAGAATCTGGAAATGGAAAGTAAAAATTACATAGTCAGTCGGTTTGGCTTTTTCCATGTAATATGGCAGTTGACCTAATATCCAACTAGACTGTCTGCAGGTATCACCACAGGAGACAGTGGTGTTGTATGACAGATAATGAGTGAGGGAAGACAAAATCCCAGCAAGGTCAATAAAATCCCAACAGTCCCAATCCTAAAATCCCAGCAGTCAAAATTCTAGCACTTCCAGTCAGCTGCTTATAAGGCACTCTGCCTAAGCAATTCACAACACCCATGCTGCCCTGATCCCACCTTCAACCTTGCATTCTGTTGCTGTGAGAAATGCCAGGACATGAAGTCTCCTCTTAGGGTGGTTGTCTCTGCTGGGGGAACAGGGGTGAAGAGGAGCTGAAGTGGGAACACTGCCCCCTTACCTGTGCTGAGGTGGGAACAAGGTAGGTGCAGAATAGGACTAAGTGTGCAATCACTGGGACTTACTACTGTAGGTGAGTGAGCTGCTTCCCTTTCCTTTGCATCCTGAGTACCAAGGGGGTTAATGCTATCCAGGGAGAGGTACGTATTGCATTCAGCCTGATAATCTGAAAATGTATCATAAATAATGTGTAGCTCTCTAAGTTATTCCTTTTTTTTTTTTTTTTTTTTTTGTGCTACAGAAGACACTACCAGGAGGATGGCAGCATGGGCAAACCCCAGTGGCAATCTGAGTAAGATGTAAGGAGGGCTGTGTCCCAAATCAGCCACAGAAACCCAGGTTTAGAAGAAAAAAACAAACAAACAAACACAAACAACCCCCACCCAAAAAACCAAACCAAAACAAAAAAACCAAAACCATAAAACAACAACAACAACACAACCCAACAACTTTCTATTTTCTGCCAAAACAAAAGGATAAGACCTTAGAGTAGAAAACCCCAACAAACTCAAACAAAAGCCACACAGATCCTTCCTTACACCCCCAAGCCTCCAAAACTGCCTTTCTTTAGACAGGGTACTTTTATCCCCATTCAGATTTTTCTGTGTAGTTGGTTAGTGGTTTTTTCATCTGAAGAGCTATTCCTGTCCAAAACTTCAATTCTTCTTTCTCCACTTGGATCCACCTCAATTTTAATTTGCGAAGGCTTAAAATCCATAACCCAAATCCTTCATTTCAAGCCATTATCAGAACTTCACCTGTGAACTAAAGTGTCAGGTTCCAATAGATTTCTCATCCAAGCAGAGAACATCATATTCAGTCTTTTTATTCAGTGTGCTCACTCTATATTAGACAAATGTATATTAAACCTTAATCTCCGTTATGAGCCAATCCTGCAAACTCCTCTTTATAATGTCCACTGGTTTCCTTGTGCAGTCTGAATCATGATATATTGTTTGGCGCTGATAACAGATGTATGACAAAAGGAGAAAGATCTGTCAGTGACTCACCCTCTTTCGAACTTTATTTAAATTACCAAAAAGTGACAGTGTGTATTTTGACAAGTTTCAATACTTTCTTCAAAATAATCAGTTCCTGTGGAGTAATGAGGCTTTTTTTTTTTTGCCCCAGTACCACTGATGCAATCTGAAGAATGTAGAAAGTTTAGATGATGTATCTTCATTTATCAGAGCAGAAAACATCTCTTATTGCAGAATGGTGTTTATGAGAAGTAATATATTTGCTCTAATATGTGTCTGAACTTGAGAGCTAGACTTTGACTACCAGTGATGTCAAGGATTATCAGTCTAGTTTTAGGAGTTTCACATTGCTTCAGTTCTTGATTTTAGGTAATTTCCTATCAAACCTTGGCTTTAGATGGTGTAAGGCTCCCTAGAGAGGATCATGTATTTCAGGTCATAATGTGTGTTAGTGGTACTTTTTTGGTAGCATTTCTGAGTCATAGCAAGAACTGTGAGTAGTTATCAGATATGCAATAAAACTAATATACACAAAGTCCCTAGTTTTTCTAGTCTTATTAGATTTAGTCCATTTTTCATGTGACTAAAACATTTCCATGTTTTATTAGTCAATTGATATGGGTTCTAACAGTAATATTCTATATCTTCTGGTTGGTAAAATCCCATGTGTGCACTTGCCGTGCATGAAGATGTAATTATGCCAATGTAGGATTTCTTGGACTTAAAGCAGAAACTGATTCTTTCGATCTAGATACACACTGAAGAGAAGCACATGCTGAATCACAAATACCGTTGATACACTGAGTAGTTTATGCACTTCACACATGCCTTATATATTTCGTTTGTTTAAATTATATTCACCTGAGAGCAAGTCTGTCAGGAAATTTACACAACTCTTGTACTTAGCCAAACGTTTTAAAAGACATGATTCAGTATTCATGAAAAAGCATTTTTTCAGTTCACACATAGCAACTTACTTTAGCTATTTCTTTTCAGGATTTTACAAAATTTAACCAATTGGTCTGTAAGGAAGAAATGCAGTAAAAACAACTGTCTCAGTGAATTCTTAGTTAACATCTCCATGTCAGAGTTTACTGGTGTGTGGGTGTACTAGGGTAAGATTCTGTGTTCTTTTCAAACCTATTGACTCTAGTGAGTCTATGTGATCTAAATACAAACAGGACTTGGGTCCTGTCTATCACAAGAAGTATGCTCTTTTCAAAAATAGGAACACTCTGATCTAGTGGGTGACATCCCAGCCCTTGGAGGGGGGGATTGGAACTAGATGATCTTTAAAGTTCCTTCCAGCCCAAGCTTTTCTATAAGGCTATGAAAATATCTAAAAACATTTGTGGTGATGTTTTATATCTACTTTTGAAAAATGTCAAACCCTTTCGTTCTCTGTTTATTTGTTACACAATATTGAGCATTACTCCACTGAAATAGCTTCTTGATGCTATATCCTACTTATTGCAGTAGGGGAATTTTGTCTTCTGTGGAAAATGCAATAAATGTTTTAAGGTAGTCTGTTATACTTTTGTTCAGTGCCTGGAATATATACAATTTACTACACAGTCATATCAGGGCATGTTGCAAGTCTTCAACAATCAGCAGACCACCTTGGATACATTGTTTAGTGTCTAGATTGTAGCTGCCTTCTCCTTGATCATTAAGAGGTAGAACTATACACTTCGGTGGCAGAACAAGGATCCCTCATTGGGTACATTTTACTCTTCTGATTAAGATTTGATGACAAAATTGATTAATCTCTTCTCTTCCTTTTTTTTTTTTTTTTCGATGTGAGGGATGATTACATTGTTTCATTTCCTCGTTTGATAAATTTTCAACAAAGGTGAAGAATAAACCACAAGGAACTAGAAACTCTTGAAGGGTTTTTGTAATGGTTATGATTCACCAGCTACGGTAACTGTTCAAACAAGCAATCTAGTTTCAGTCATGGAGATTTTTACTTCCATTATAAGGATTTTTCACATATCCTTTACCTTGATTTCCACTTCCTTAACTTGATGTCCACTGCATTGGAAAGACAGCTGGAAGTGCAACAAAAAGGAAATGCTGAGTGAGCAGAAGATAGCAAGAGAGCCTTCATAAGTTTCTCATGGTTTTGTCTCCAGTGATGGTGCTTTCCTTTCCCTGTATGGACAAATGCCATCTATCATTGAAAGGGAGCACCAGGCACTGATTAAATAACATCACCAACTATGGAATAGAATCTTCTCTGACACATCTTGGACCATAGTGAGGGCTTAAAGAATCCTAGGCTGAAATACTTGCAGTTGGCCTGTATTAGTTCAAAATAGATTAAGTCAAAATGTAAAACTGAGCCCTAATTTCTTAATTTCTACTGTTTCTCTATTTATGTACAGAAATACATTATTGCAGAAAATTTTCTGAAACACTGATTACTAATACTGCCTGTTACAGGAATTGTTGTGCATATAGGAAGTACAGCTAGACGATCAAACTTTTACTGTGGAAGAAGTTCATTATAATAACATGCTCAAAAATTCACCCAAAAAAGAGTGGAACAGTGGGATGGAAGAGCACATATATGTGAAGCACAGCTCTGAAAACTGGATTCAGAGCCATTGAGTAGCAGACTACCCTGCTTTCACTAACCCAAAACATACAAATTAATATACGGATCTGCTTAAAGGAAAAATTACACCAAAATATTATACACAGCTCTAGGGAGCACAAACAAACCCAAATGATTTGATTTCTGATGAAGCTCTGCACATTGAAACCAAGATTTTTAAATATAAAATGCATTCAGGTTTTCTGTTTTGCATCACTGTTTAGAGGTCTGTAAAGAAATCTTTCAAATGCACAACAAATTTGCTAAATCAAAAAAAGGACTGAGGTAGTACCTAAAAATTGTATTATTTCGTTAATTACAGGATACAGGCTTGACTCTTACAATCTATATTGCAGCATGTTTCCAGAAAGATCAGGAAGGAAGATTAGAAAACATTCACAAAAGTGAATGTGCTAAAGGTCTCAGGAAGGGTTGAAATAAATTGTATTTATTGCAAAATAAAAAGTAAAGAGACAAGGTATGAAACTGATAAACCAAAAACCAAAAACCAATAAACCAAAAGCCTAGCCAAGACTATCAGTCATTATTATGAGTAAGCAGTCATATAGCAATGCAATTTATCATTGATCACTTTTGTTCTTCATAGGAAGGATCCCTGTGGCCCGCATTCCTACCCGCTGTTTAGCAAAGGACACGTTTTCCAGAGCAGATGGGATAAAATGTCCTCTGAGCTTAAATAAATATGTGTACGCACTCTAATAGCTAGTGTGGATAAAATTTCCTGGTCTTTGTCTGGAACTGAATTGAGGCTTGCACTCATAGAGAGTAGAGCAGGGTGGATTCCTGCTGGATAATGTGTAGCATCAACCTAAAATATAGAATTAAAATATCTCATTGGAGTTGTTCAACAGCAGAAGAGCTTTTCATTTTGGCAAAATTAGAGTTATAACAAAAGCAGCATAATAAAATTTTAGATCAAAGGTGTGATATGTAAGCTCGGCCCCCCTCACATGTATTGGCATACAGGGAAATAACTGCATGAGATCATCATAGAATCATGGAATATCCTGAGTAGGAAGGGACTCCGGGATCATCCACTCCAGCTCCACACACAGTACCATCCCCAAGAGTCACACCGTGTGCCTGGGACTGTTCTCCAAATGCTTCTTGAACTCTCTCAGGCTTGGTGCTGTGACCACTTCCCTAGGGAGCCTGTTCCAGTGCCCAACCTCCCTCTGGGGGAAGAACCTTTTCCTGATATCCAACCAACACCTCCCCTGACACAATGTCATGACACTGAATCTTTTAAGGAAGCTACTTTTAAAATGTAGGGTTGTTTTTCTGTTTCCAGATATATTTGTGAGGTTTGCAGCAAGAATATGAATGGGGCAAATATTTAAAATAGATACTACTAGCTTTCGTTATCTTATCTGAGAGGCACAAATCTTTGAGACTTAACCATTTATTTCCTCCTTAGAACTGGAAATAACACCACTGTTGGAGGTACTGAACCAAGCTCAGCTGGATTGCCTAAGGGATGAACACTCCAGATTTAAGGTGCCATTTTCAAATTCACAATTTTGGTTAAATTGGCCTAAAAGAGGAGAAAACTATGCACAAATAGGATGAGCAATAGGTAAAGAAGCACTCATGAGGATGCACTGAATAAGGAACGGAGGAAGTTGTTACCATGTCACTAACTAAATGAGCCACCATGTCAGGGTGATGGGAAAAGTGTAAGCAACGAAAAATCCTAGGTTTATTCTCATTCCCCTGTACTATTAAGGGAAATGAAATTTACTGTCTTCTTGATAAGTAAGCTGGATTTCATAAAAAAATATCAATTCGTACTGCCACTTTCTTTTCAAACAGTGTTAAATCTGTAAGGCCTTGGCTGTTTAGTAACACGTCAGACTACAGGAATAAAAGATTCCTATTATTTTAGGTTGGATAATACTGTATATGACCTAACATCTATTCCTCTAGAAGCAGAAGATGAAAACGTGTTTACTAATTTATATAATGATCTGGTTTTTTAGAATTTTTTAGAATTTATTTGATTATTTCTCACAGAATCAGATTTTAAGTTTCCAGCCTTCTCTTTATAAGGTCTTGTGAAAAAGATAATCTGGTATGAAATGGCTCAGTTTAACAGCTAATGAAATACTGATTTATTTTTTTTTACCAGAGCACTGCCATTTGGCTCCTAATAATTTTCATGAGCAGTCATTGAGGATTAAGTGAAGACTTTGGGGAAGTCTGTCTCTACAAAGTATAAAATCACAGCTGACAATTCTGACTTTCTAACAGAAATGTAAATCAAAATTAAAGAGATAAGATCACTTTTAGATTATGGTTTGAGTAGGATTATACTTTAAGTACCACTGGGTTTAAAACCAGAGTGGATGACAGTATAATCTGGGAGTATTCCACTGGCATATTGCTTAGAATATTTTAAAAACCCTTTACTTGCTCCAGGAACTTCAATCAGCAAATCTTGTAAAAACAAAACACTAAGTGATACTGATTTTTGTCATTATTTCATCAGAAATACCTTTCTTACTTCAATTTATTCCTTTTCCCCACACTGCAGGATTGCAAAATGAATGCATTAGAATAAAAGGAGAACATTGTGAAGAGGTAAGGTATCCAAGAAACACGGTAGCCAGAATGTGTGTATGATCTGTGACTGTTTTGCACTGCTTTTTCTGTACAGAGCACACTTAGCACTGGTGCAGTTGATTATGGAAAGGGCCAAACCAGAATGGCATGAAATTGAAAATATAATATAATGACTTCAGGCACACACAAAAATATTAGAAAAAAATCACCCAGTTAGTTGCAGTTAATATACTGCAAATTTTTGAATGTCTGTTAAAGCAAAATCAAGAGTGTGGCAAGTAACTTTTCTATATACAAGGATTTCATCCAAGAGATCCAACTTCTGATGTGCTTAATTTATAAACCCTGGATATTTGGACATACCACAGCAGCCTTACTGAATCTGACTCTGTCAAAAAGTGAGTGTAGAGAATTGAGAGCAGAGTTTGTCCTTGGAGTTTTGTTTCTCCCTTCTTGTGAGAGGTGAGACTTCTTGGTGAAGTGTAAAACAGTTTTGTAATGTAAGCAAAGACTAAACAATGAAAAGTAATTTAAAACGTACATACTTTCAGTCAAATTAACTCCCTGCACTATGTAATACTGTATAAACATGAGCAAATAGTCCAAACTAACTATGGCAATTGTTCCTCAGAATATGTTTTCTTAAGGGTTATATAGACAAAAGCTTGGCAAGTAAGGCCAACAATACCATTATTTAACAGCCCATCTGTGCTGAAACCCTAAAAAGTATTATTTTCAGTGTTTCAGCATTTTAATATTGTTTTGAAATCACTGTCAAATACTTCCAGGACAGCTTAGCACAGTAATTGAAAGAAATTAGAGTATTTTTTGTCACTATGGACTTGACTTGCCTCCCCCAGTTTCTCAGAAAATTATTACTGACAACTTTCTACATGCAATTATTGGACAGCATTATACGTATCAAAATCCAAAATGCAAAGACCATTTAGCTAATTTACACATAAAGCTAAACATCCCAGAAATTAAGAGCTGGAAGAGAACTTCAGCTGGGGTAAATTGTCTTTACTCCTGAAGGCCTCTCTGTAGTGCCAGCTAGCAGAGTTCCATTTAACTGAAGAAAACTGGCCTGGAGATTGTCACAGGAAGAGAACAAGAGTCAAACAATAAAATACTTAATTATGTACAACAAAATGCAGGCCATGAGCCTAATTTAAAATCTTACTTTCATTATATAGCTCCACAATTTGAAGGGGACAACCTGTCGTCTTGCTGTCTGAGTACCCTTCCACGCAAAATCATGACAATGGGAAACCAGCAAAACTCTAGACACCCCATAGTCTTTTGCTTTTCTATTTCTTCGATCAAAATCCTACTTTGGTTACCTACTTTCAAGGAGTGTTATTTCCTTGTGGGCTTTGCTGGCAGGGGTTTATAGAGTACAGTAGCTGTCTATATTGTGCCAGTAGTAATGATAGAAAGGTCTTCTAATGAAGACACATTTTGCAATATCTTCTAAAAATTTTGTTCTTTACCCTCACTTCATGATTTAAATTGTTTCAAATGACTAAAATTCATATTTAGATATCAGTTGTTGAGAAGAGGTTTAGTCAGTTACTTACCCTTTATAATCCGAGGCTGTGTCCCTCTTCAGTACTGAATAACAGAGAATTCATCAAAAATATAATAAATTGTATATTCTATTTCTTGTGCAGTCTTGAGCAAATTTATGTCAAATCAGATGACTGCTCAGAGGAAGTTTATGTTTCCCATAAAAAACGGAAACTTTAAAGAATTACTATTGCTGATTAAATTTATTCATTTTATGTAAGTGTAATTTTCAATATTTGTCTAATAATGCCTCTCTTGATTCCCATATCTTGGGTTCCCTTAAAACAAGGATTAGACAACTCTTGGGAACCCAGATGTCAGTGAACAAAGTTCAGTAGTATTATTTTAAGGGAATTTCTCCTCAACAGACACTGGTAATCCTAAAAATGTTGATGTTGGATGAGATGTTATGGAACATAAAGTAATTTCTCTCTGTGCATAGTAAGACACACATACTTTGGAATCTTAAATTAAAGCCCTGGCTTCAGACATGCTGGTACCAATTCACCCAATAATACATCAGCTGACCTTCTCCATTTCCTCCCTGCTAATTGCACAGCCAGTCTCTAAATTACTTAGTTGGTGTTGTGAAACTAACATCTCTTCATCTAGTTCAGTGGAAATGTGGAAATCCATTTGATCATAACGTCATGAGGATAGTGTGGCTTCTTTTGAGAGCAGAGTATGAGATAGCAGCAGTCTGAAAAGACTTCTTGCTTTTCCCAACTCTTCCAGTCTCCCACTGAGTGGCCTATGCCAAATACTTTTGTTTTTTCATCTTTAAATTGAAATTCATAGCAGCTGCAGTTAACATAACTAATTTCATTAATATATCTCTGTGAGATATGCTAATGAAAATCTGTGGTGGTAAAACAGTTGTGGCTCTTTGTTATGTGCCTGACTGGAATCTTAAAATACTACAGTTCTCCGTTGTTACAGGTGGGGGGGTTATTTAGCAGCCTGTTGCTGTTTTCAGCTTTGTTAAGGAGTTAAATACTGTCAAGAAGAGTTGTACCATTTCGTTGCTGACATTATAATCTATTGGGATCGTTTCTGGTGGCAATCCTTGATCTTTTATCTGTTTTTTTATAAACCATGCCATGACTGTACCTCAGAAAAGTCTCAGACGACCAGTACCTTAGAACATGTGATGGATTTTAACTTTGACTGATGTTGGTCTAATATGCAAAAATATGCTCAAAGGAAAACATTAATGGCACCAACCCTTGATGGTGTTAATATAATCCAAAAAAAGTGATCTCCTGGGCCATGGGCTGTAGCACATAATATACCCACAGTATAAGGGTATGCAGGGCTATTTGCTTGCATCTCTAGATTAAATCCTGAACTGTTTCTTTTCAACCAAATCAATATTCATAGGGTGAAGGGACAAAAAGGGTTCTACAACATCATGTATAGCCTGCAAAAGAAACGAACATTTTGTAAAAATATAAATGTTCCTCATTCAAGTTGTGTATTCATTCCTCATAGCACTTATGTATCCATTATGATAAGACACAAAAAGGAAAAGTATCATCTTCAGTTGTTTCGAGAGCATTGATGTAACTACTGCCCTGAATTTTGAATAGTTAGCGGGGCAGATATGTGGGGAGAGGAGATGCAGCTGAGCTCAGTGACAGTCTGAGAAGTGTTGACATGAGTAGCAACATGCACGGTGAACCATTTGGGTGGAATGAGTGGATAATGATTCATCCCAGACTTCAGTAACATCACAGGGCATTGGAAGGCTTGTTGTGAGAACTTGTTACACTGGATAAATGATTTACACGTATTTCTTTGAAGCAGTTTCCCTAAATTGTATACAGAACTTGCATAGAAATCTCTGGAGCAGAAATCCCTTTTGCACCCTGGAAGCACATAGAAACTTTACCATGATTATGAAATTGGATGTGAGGATTTACAGAGACAATATGCTTTATTCATCCCATTCATCAGAGAGCCTTGAACACTGTACAGAGCTCACAGCCATCACCTGGGAGGTCTCTTTTCCTCTCTTCTGAGGAAGGTAGTAGGACAGGCTGCCTGGATGCCCATGAAAGCATCAGGACCAGCTGTGTTGCATTTCACAACAATTCAGGTAGGTGGTACTGCAAATATGCAGGAAGTTCAAACACTATGAGTTGGCACTTCAAAAGAATAAAAAATTGTCACCCCCAAACAATGTAAAAGATACCTTGAGATGTGTCTCAATAATAACATGACCTAGCAAGAATTTCATCATTGAAGACCTGTGGAGTCTTCCAGAGATTTATTAATGTAATGTAATGTAATATAATGTAATGCAATGTAATGCCATGTAATGTGTCACCTTTGCAGAAGCACTGTAGGAGCAGCCAGAGCACCTTGGTTCACCTTAGACCCCATCTATGGTTGGTGAATAGTATTTCAGAAATTACTGATAGTACAACAAGGTGCTCAGAAGTAAATTTCATCCTTATGTTATTTAGTTCAGATCAGTATGAAATAAATTGTTTAAATGCAGTTACTGTGAGACACTGACAGGATTCAGGCTCAGATTGTCTTGAAAAGGTTTACGACAAATGTGTTAATGAGAATTTTGAGCATTCTCCAAAAGTGTGGTCTAGTTCTAATCTCCCTGTAGTTTGTGCCTGTGAGAGTAACTCTGCTGAATCAGAGGTCTAATACCAGCATAAACTTGGCAAATGAGAACAAAAGTAGACCATGACTTTCCATTTATGTTTTATTTAATTTCACTTGTGAGGACAAAAAAGACCTGGCAACAAACCTAAACCTATTTGTAAATTTGACACCAGATTTTCCAAATTCATAATTTTACAAGTAGACTTTCTATTTTAATTAAGTAAAGATCTTTGTCAAGTTAATGAAAAAATAGGACAGAGTATTCTTCAGGAGAAGAATGAGGTAAATGTAAATAGATGTGGTTTAGTTTTGGAGGAGAAAAGATACATGTACATAGCAGGAAAAGACAGAGCACAGCAACTGTTGTGGCTGCAAGGGCAGTGTGTTCAGTATATGACATTACAGGGGAGAAAAGCATTAAGACTAGAATTAAAAGAAAAAAAAAGGCAGATTCTTTTGTTATCATGGATTAGCATGACTCCTTCAAATATAGGGAAAAATATTTTTGTATACTTTTGTCCAAACTATCAATGCAGTCATATAATGATGCCTAAATTATTTCTTAATTAAAAACCAATTTTATTAATAAATCAGTGTTGCTAATAAAACAGCCAGCTCCAGAGAAGTTCTTGCCTAGAACTTTCAACATCCCAAAGAATGCATGATTAAGTACAAGTGGACAGACACTCAGGTTCTTGTTTCTCCTAAATGATAAAATTGCATCTGCAATGACCAAGCATTTCATTAAAATCTCCTCCTCTTCTCTCCTGAAACTTGCAGGGAGACAATGAGATGATACTGATGGGCTTGGCGAGTGATTTAACAAGCAGTTGTTAGTAACTAAGTAGCCAAATGTAGTGGAGAGAAATGATACTATAAAGGCAACTCCAAACTGTCCAAACATGACATGGGCTGTACATTTGAGTAAATCTATGCAAAATAAAAGCCTAGAAAAACAAAACTCTTTGATCTCAATATGTTTAATGCAGAAATCCACTCTGAAAGGGGAGTCAAGAGTTCATAGCAAATTCTTCCTCATTTACTCTGGCAATTTAACTAGCAGATGCTGAATCGAGCTCAGCCCAGAACCAGATGGTATTCATCCAGGACTTCTAAAGGAAATAGTAAAATTATTAACTATGATGTGCAGTCTATTGTTTAGAACTACGTTGTTGCCAGGGGGAAAAAATTGTGTGAATGTGATGCCGGTGTTTAAAAAGGACTCCAGGGGAACTAAACCCTTGGAATTTTGAGCCAGTCTGTAAGCCTGGCATTCAGAGAAGGAAAACTGATGAAGACCTTAATAGCAGATAAAAATCTCTGGACAAAATTGTAAGGGAAAGCTGCACCTTCCACATTCAGAGTCCGGAGCATATGAACAAGGTGATCCAGTTTGTTTTAAACAGTAGCTCCACAGTTGCTGGGATTTGCACACAATATCATTCCTTCACACATTCTGCTCTTGCTTTTAGTTGAAATGAGTACCTTCCGGAGTTTGTCATGGCTCAGTACTTATCCCTCAACTCTTGAAGCCTGTGCTGCAGGTGCTGTCTCCTATCACTGTGTTCTGGGCTCCTTTGCTTTCTGTGCAGCACGCAAAGCCAGCTGTGGCCAGAGCAGCCTGGTTCCATTTGCCTTTCTGCCGACACTGTGAAGCCTCCAGCCATGGCTGCTGGCCTCATTGGCTTCATCCATCGTGCATGTGCGTAGCAAGCATGTCTTGGCACTGAAGTAACATCCTTTGGGTTGGGGCTCAGTGAGGGCCTCCTGCTGTCCTGGGGAAGCTGGTCCTTCACCCTGTCCCACATATGTTTGAGACTGATATGAGAGACCTGCACTGGCTTTACTGTGTTAGTCCTGTCCTGCAGCCCTGGCCAGCCTCTCACACCCTGAGATCAAGGTGGTCAGTGGGACCATGCAGTGGTATGGACCACTGATGTCCTGCTGCATCCAGGACTCCCAGAAGTACAAAGGATACTTGAGAAATTAGAACTTTCAATGTAACTTTTCAATCTACTTTCCTACATACATATTCCCATTATTCATACTATAAAGCAAAGCTGGCAAAATTGGAAAAGAAAGCCAGGCTTTCCAGTCTGTGTATATCAGCTTTGAGGGGTCAGGACTTGTTATAAAGAACCTGTTACTTCTCTGCCTTTAAGTAAAAGGGATTTTAAATGTGAAATTAGTTTTTAATCAGTTATAGTAGAGATTAATCTCTAATATTAATTTGCATTTCTGTCCATAAACAAGCTATATACTGGAAAGTAAAAGCCCATGACTGGTGAAAACACCAGTGAGGATAATGCTTATGTATTAAAATCAGAACTATTAAACCATCAAGATTTTTGTGTTTTCCACTGATGTGTTACTGATGTGCCACAAATTATCAGTTTTATCAAGTTTGCCAAGTCATATACAAGTTCTTGCACAGAAGAAATTTATAGCCTTCTGTTTATATTATCTGACAGTTCTAATATACTCTCATAAGATTTGATCCACTAAATGAAATTAGTGAGTTCTTCGATTGACTTGCTGGGGTTTGGATCGGACACGTATGTATGAAAAATTTTGTATGAAAATAAGTACTTAGCCAAATGGGATAAATGTAGCTACTTTTATTTTTCTGAGTCTACTCTATCTTCAGTTTACTCTGAAAAATATGAAGACAAGAATCATTTCCATGTAAGGAATGCAAAATCTTTGCTATGTTTTTCTCTTCTCTGCCCTTTTATTAAACAACTCTTACCATTTTAAATGTTAGTTGAGAGACAGATTTATCACTCTCCTCACTCACTGGGTCTCATTTATAGGCTGTGACATAACCGGCTGACTGAGAAATATTGCAGAGACATGAGTAGAAGCAATCTTGCAAGGGGTTAATGCTGTAATCTTTTTCTAGCCTGTTTATAATCCCAACAGTAGTGCTGTAACAGAAGAGGGTGGATCTAAAAAGTGCCGGAGGGGACGTGTATATGTGTGTGTGTGTGTGTGTGTGTGTGTGCGCATACATGTGAGTGTGGATGTGCACACATGCTTTGCTTTTCTGAACTGCCGTGTGTGCCCCTGGAATAAATCTTGTTCAGCCAGAACAGGTCTCTGTGTGCTGGGTGCTCCTGCCAGAGAGTCAGAACAGCTTCCTTGCACAGCTGCCTCTCCTGTATTTCTTCTAGAGACTTCATTCAGAAACGTATTTGTTTACTGAAAGCATGGGCAGGTAGTTACAAACCCTCCTTCTTCATCAAAGCTAACCTGTGGATACTGAAGAATGGAAATAGTTGATGCTAGCAGCTTCCTTGGGAATGGTACCAATATTACTGATTTCCTCTGCGATATCATCTTGGAAAATGACACTTTTTTCTGTGTGGATGATGTACCTTATCCTTCTAAAGGTATGTATGGAAAATTAATTTTTTTCAGGGAGTTTTAGTCCTAGCTGGATGTATAGATACTATAGAAAGAAAGAGATATGCAAGGCATTTTCTCTGAGAGAGTGCAAAATCAACTGCTTGCTTTTAAGTTAGTATGATAAACAGGCAGCAGAAATTTTAGTATGTGCTGGTTTTTCAAGTTCAAAATTGATCTAGGACAAAATTTGGATATAATGGAAAACTAAAACAGTAACACTTTGGAGCACAAAATGCAAACATCTCTGCTAAGGACTTGGAGAAACTTGATTTTTACTCAATTCAATAACAATGGAGTGATCAGATCTGATACCATGTATGAAAGTGATTTAATATGAAATTATAGCACTCTGAAGCTGAAAAAAATCCATATATTAAAATGTCTTTTGATTCTTTGATCTTTGATCTTTTCTTACTTTTGCATAAAATAGGATCTCCCATGGCAAGTGGTGCACAGTAAGTAGCATGAGAAGCACATGTTTTAAGAAGTTGTATTTGACTCTCCAAATGTACATTGTATTGCTTACCTTGTAATTTAATGCTATGCAATTTCAGTAGCTCAGAATACATTTAAGAATTTCAGCACTTTCACTGATTTTGCATTAGTGTAAAGACATAAACCTTCATAAAATTGAACACAGAAAGGTTTTTACCTTTTGGTTAAAGGTTGAAATATGTAATATTAATCTGAGTTGAATACTGTGTAACTGATCTTTTCTTGTGACAATTTTCAGATTTGCATCAGATAATACGGATTCTGCTGTATTGCTTGATATTTCTGCTCAGCATTTTGGGGAACATTCTGGTGATTACGGTGCTGATAAGAAACAAGCGGATGAGAACAGTCACCAACACCTTTCTGCTGTCACTAGCAGTCAGTGACCTGATGCTCTGCCTTTTCTGCATGCCTTTCACCCTCATTCCCAACCTGCTAAAAGATTTTATTTTTGGAAGTGCTGTTTGCAAAACTGCCACTTACTTCATGGGTAAGTCTGGGAAGTTTATAACTATTTTGAAGACTGACTAATGAGACAGGTGAGAAGGTATTTAAAGATCTATAAAAGGCTGATTGTTTCCATCCACCATTGAAGTTACCAGTATCATGAAGAAACAACTTTGTAGTGCAAATCTTCATGGTTCTGGTGTCCTTGGTCTGATTCAGCAATACAGAGGCACACACTTAACTTTATTGACATACAGAAGTGTTTTGCTGGATGTGAAGATGTTGCATGATCAAACTTTAATAAAGAACCCAGCACATGCACTTGCTTAGCCATCACTGACAAAATTCTTACCAGTGTTCAGAACACCCACCAGAAATGATGGGCTTGTACACCCTTAGTAAGGGCAGATTTTACCCATAGATTTTTGGCAGCAGTGATACATAATAAAGAAAAGAGAAATTGGCCAAAGTAGGTGTAATTTGCAGAGCTGGAAGTTGGAGCAAATACTCTTTGCGGACAGACCCTGTGCGATCAGAGCTCACCAGAAGACCATAAAACACAGATAAAGATTTTAGAGGATGACTTTAAGAAGCATCACTTTTGTATGCCTTGCCATACTCCTTTTGGTTGTGGAGCCAGGAGCTAGGAGTTTCAAAATATCTGGGTTGTGTATGTGTGTGTAAGTGATTTTTGTCTCATTTTAATATTTCCTCTCCATCTGCTTGTTTCTTAACAAAAAAAACCCCAAACAAACAAAGCAAAACAAAACCAACCAAACAAAAGAAAAGGAAGAAAAATAAAAAGTGAAAAATAAAAAGAAAAAAAATTTAAAAAAATGAGAAGGAAAGAAAAAGAAAAAGAAAAAGAAAAAGAAAAAGAAAAAGAAAAAGAAAAAGAAAAAGAAAAAGAAAAAGAAAAAGAAAAAGAAAAAGAAAAAGAAAGAGAATGTTATGTAGAGTTTTTGCCACTCTGGGAGACCCTTAGTTGATTTTAGAAACCTCAGGTCCCCTTTCAACCCATGCCCTTGAGAACTTTGATGTAATGTGAAAGTACACACCTAAAGTGTGCGAATGGGAAATCAACATATTTTTGTAGATAAAACCAATAAAACTAAAGGCCATGTTTAAACAATTATGATGAATTGCTGGTAAAAATACTATAAAACATTACTGAAGCATTGTCATCTTCCTCTTATTGCACAGTGCAAATTACTTTATTTAAAAATCCAGTGAAACAGACCAACATAAAGTTTCTCATTATGAAGCTGTTTTATTTTAAGAATGTGAAGAATTCCCACTAAAGGTTCAGGTAACAGAGGCATCACCTGTCAAACAGATACTGACAACCATTGCATCAACTACACTCAATTTTTCATTTTAAAATGTAGAAAGACAAAATTTCTGTAAAGCAAACTGTAACAATATTGGCATTTTATATTCTGACCCACATTCACAAAGACAAATAAAAGCTTATTCACTGAAAGAAAAATTTGTGGCGAAGTTAAGAAGAAATATTTTTAATTTTACATTGGTGAACTTGGGTTCCTCAATGAGAGAAACACAGAAAACTGCACTGTATTTGATAAAATATGAACAGAATAAATTAAGGGTTCTCGAAGGACAAAGATTCTGCTTCAATACTTCATTTCTCCTTGTTTGTAACTCCATTAGCATCTAATTAAAAAGTTGTAATAAATTTAACTCTCTTGAATGAGAAAAGAAGATCACAAGTCAAGCAGGACACTCAAAAAATTAAAGCAATAGAAAAGGGAATGTGAACATCTGTGTTAAGAGAGTAATTAACTGATTTCAAATGCTTTGTTTGGATTTCAGTGTGATTAGTGGAATGAATAAACTACAGCAGTGAAGAGAATAATTAGGAGTAAAATTGTCTTCTTTTCCTGTTACCAGAATTTTATGGTTTGACAGTGTATATTTTTTCTTGGACTTTTGGAGTAGGAGAAGCACAGAGCAGGAATATCAGTCTGAGGCAGTCTGGAGACCCAGACCCACTGCCCACACATTCTTCACTCACTTAATCAGTGTGGTGTTTGTAAATACTTCTGCTTATAAATAGTTTGCTATATTTTTAAATTTTTGTATGCATACAGCAAGCTAGCAAGACTATTTGAACATAGCATAACCTTTAAAACAAGAGAGTAACCTTTTTCTTTATTTTAAATATATAGGTGTCTCTGTAAGTGTCTCTACATTCAACCTGGTTGCCATATCTTTGGAGAGGTACAGTGCCATTTGCAAACCGCTGCAGTCCAGGGTCTGGCAGACAAAATCTCATGCCCTGAGAGTGATTGCTGCCACCTGGTGTGTCTCCTTTGCTATCATGACACCATACCCAATCTACAGCAAACTGGTACCTTTCACCAAGTACAACAACACCACAGCAAATATGTGCCGGCTCCTTTGGCCAAGCGATGTCATTCAGCAGTCCTGGTAAGACATGACTGGCTGTTAGCAAATGTGTAATTATCTGCTGGAAAACAGGATTTCATGGTAGCAATAAGCCTGTGGAAAATCAAGTATTAACCTTCAGCAAATGTTTACACTCCATCATGCTTATTTAAGATGCAAAAAATCCCCAATATTTTTAAGCTGCTTGCATTTTGACATTTGCGTGACTTTTCCCTTGTCATAGGAAAGACTGCCCAAGATGGCAATGATTCTCACACCATGGTCTGCTAAGCCCCAAGTGTCACTGCAAAGAAAGCATCTGTCACTTGTGGTAGGAATACTGCTTTCACTCATTTTCACATAAACTTCAACGTTCTCAGAGAAATCCTTGATTAATCTTTGAGAAATGCAGACACTTACAAACACCCCTCTGTGTGCTGCCTTGGCTGTTGCTTTGTTTGAAGTTTGTCTGTTGCAGAGAAGTAGAATATGAGGCTGCAAATGTCTTATTTGAGAATCCTTTTAGCTGCTTATGGAGAATAGGGGCCAGAGAGAAGTGGGGAGAGACATGGTCCCAGTCCTACACATCCAGGCAGGGTAAACAGCAGCACTATCAAACTGCAATAGTACTTAGACATGATGTCCTTGCACGTTGACTAAACACTGACTGGCACTGAGAATGTGTAAGATTTTTGATACTGAAGGTCAGTTGGAAGTGGGAAAAAGATTAAAGTCTGCACCATTTTGGTATGGCACATCCACAAAGACAGTAACTTTGTGTTAATGCTTTCAGCAGTAGTCTCAGGTATTTGGTGGCATGAGGAGGTAAGGTACAGGACAAAATATTATTCTCTGTGCTCTCCCTACAGATTTCCAGCTGTGTTACTGAGTTTGCACCAAAGTCACAGGGATCAGGAGAGAAATAGGCTCATGGATGCATTTTAACTTCATTATTTCCCCAACTTGTCATCACATCAGAGAAGCTGACTAGGAGAACAGCAGATGTGGAACCAAGTGAAAGCTGCTTCCTTTACCAAAGAGATTGCCAGTACTGGGATCCCTCCTCAGGAGCTCTGCATGGCTCCAGGGATCAAAACCCAGGTTGCAGCTGCTCTGTCTTTGCCCACATGGGCCATTGCCCTCAGGAAGTCAGATCTCTCTGAAGCAGAATAATGAAATAATTTATATTGGAAAAGACGTCTAAGATCATTGAGTCCAACCATTAAAATATTTTTAGTGTTCCAAGGACCCCTTTGAGAATCAGCAGGTGCTTATTTAGCTTCTGCAAAAGCTACAAGGCATCCAATGTTCATCTGGTTACAGCAGGGAGCCCCACTCATGGGCAGAGAGAGCTTCTGCCCCCTTTAATACTGTGGGAGTGCCCATCTCCTCTGGGCTACATAGGTGGTATGAAAGATGGTTTTCAGCCTTTATAGTCTTGCTCATGCTGTACCTTTCTGGGGGAAGCAGAAGTAGGAAGCTTCAAATTTCTGAGGTGTCAAAATGATACTTTTTATTGACATGAAAAAATTTTTAAGATCTTGAAATCCTTTCTTCCCCAACTCTCAGTTGTACAAAAAGGAGGTTTTTTCTGGTTTTGTGCCATTCATATTCTCAGTGTGTCTTTTGATTCCTTAGGTACACTTTCCTGCTACTCACACTCTTTCTTATTCCTGGGATTATAATGATGGTTGCATACGGCCTAATTTCTTTGGAACTCTACAGAGGAATAAAATTTGATGCCAGCCAGAGAAAATCTTCACGAGGTAGCAATACATTTTGGTTTGGGGTGGGTTTTTTAAAGTTACAATTGAAGATACGAGCAGTCATTTTGAGGCTAGTAAAAGGAAAGCTTTCTGCATGCAAAAGTGATCATTATGGTCAGTTATTTCACGAACTTGCCAGCCACATTTCTTGATTACAGTTACTCTGCTGTTAGCAAATAAACCTCATCTTTGGCTTGTTTGCAAAGATTCAGGGCAGAATACATCAAATTTCTAATTTGTTTATTATAGAAATACCAGGGCTTTTTTCTGGCCGTGGATGAGAACCATTTTTGTCAATAAATGTCACAATTAAAATTGTCAAATTAAAATAGAAGCCTATAACCTTGAAATCTATCTTCTGTCCATACTGGACTAAGCAACATTCTTTTGCATCAGTTTGAAGAGGTAAGATGTGAAAATATCAGGAGACAGTGGATTCAGAGTAGCTGAATGACTCAGAAGCTGGCCAGTGCTTCCTCTGCAACAGTTGCTCAGCTATGAATTATATTGTTTATTTAGACTTAGACTGCATTCTTCATTTTTTATTTGGCTCACTGTTCAGAGATATTTTGCCAGCTATTTAAACAGCACTTTATATGTACAGAAAGAAGAGTAAGTACCTGCAGTGCCAAATACGAGGATGGAGACGGATGTTACCTCAACAAAACCAAAAGAAAAAGGAAAATGCCATTGCAACAGCTCTCTGCTATGAGCCACAACAAAATAGAGAGAGTGAGAAGCAACAGCTCTTCTGCCAACTTAATGGCTAAGAAGCTTGTTATCCGCATGCTGATGGTGATAGTGGTTTTATTTTTCATTTGCTGGACTCCTATCTTCAGCGTCAACGCCTGGCGAGCCTTCGACACGGCTTCTGCAGACCGGCGTCTCTCGGGGGCTCCCATCTCCTTTATTCACCTGCTGTCCTACACTTCTGCCTGCGTGAACCCCATCATTTACTGCTTCATGAACAAGCGTTTCCGCATGGCCTTCCTGGCCACCTTCACCTGCTGTGCCAAGCAAAAGCCGCCTGCAATACGGGGAGAGGCTGGTGATGAAGAGGAGGGGAAAACTACAAGGGCTTCCCTCTCCAAATATTCTTACACACACATGTCTGCATCTGCACCCCCCTGAGCTGCACCAGGGGAGGCAATGAGTGGTGAATTGTCTGGTCTTGGAAAGTAACTGTGGCATCAGCTGAACGTGGTTTAGTTCTGAGTTAATTAAACACTTCAGCAAACAGTAAACACAGAGAGAATTTTATGGGAAGTTGATGCTATCACTGTCCAAGTGTTGCATCATTTTCCCTTCAAAAGGACAAAGGAGGAAGAGAGCTCTGAAGATAAAGGACTTTATGAAAAGCCTTAGAAGCTGCTCTATTTGTAATAAATTCCACTGCAAAAATTGGTGTCCTCTACATCAACAGCTTTGCTCAGTTTTCACATGCAGTTCTGAGTATCTCTTAAAATTTCCAAGATGCAAATAGATTCTCCTCTAACACAAATATATGTAATGCAGTCTTCACTAGCTATGCCTCATAAGCATAAATCTTTCTGTTGTAATTGTAGTATCTTTTCACATTATTTTAGCTGAGCTAATACATGTTGACATAATTTTGGTGTCACTCTTATGGGAATTCTGGGGTGACAAGAACGGGCTTGTCCATGTGAAATTAATGCTTTTAAGTAAAATAATTCCTTTTTTATTAATAAAATTAAAATAAATATCATTGGCTTTGTGGGTGGAATGCTTTCTTCACTCAGGCAATAGCATAAATTAACATAATTTAGTGTATTTTTCACTTACCTAAACCCCATAGAACAAGGACAAAGAAATGGCTTTTTTCTGTGCAGCTGGAAGCACCCATACATACAAGTGGCAGGGTCTAAGATGAGCCACAAAGGCTTGTGTGGAAATTTCCACACTGTGAAGCACAGGGATAAATGCTTGGGATAAAGCAAAGAGGTATTTTACAGAAGATGCAGGACTGAAGACACAGGTTGGTGCCCATTGCAGTCTCATTTCACAAATACATTCACAGCCACTTCAAGCACAGCACTGCCGACATGGAAGTAAAGACACTGGGTGCAGAATGGCAGAGAGGGCAGATACAACGAGAAAAGGCTGAAAGGCATTGTCAGAAAACAGTTTTTCTAAACTTTGGAGCAGCTATTTTCTCCAACTACATGTACTTGTAAACAGATTCAACACAGACTAAAACAGCTCTGAATGATGTAATTATTGGTGCTTTGTTGAGCAAGGAACCCAGTCTCTTTCCTGTGCAGCACACAGGTGAGTATGGGTGTTCAGGTCTTGTCCTTGCTCTATGGAACTCAGATGGAGAAGTTACATCACTTACTTTGGTTTGTGAAAATATCCTGTTGGAGATGTTTCTATCTTCTAGCTGAATCAATATCATTATAAACGCTTGTTACTAGACAGAGATTAAATTTGAGCACAGCATGGAATGTAGATGTGGATATTAAATATAAGCCCTGTCAAGGTTTTTAATCAGGAAAATCTGATCTCTTTACAGAATGATTTTAAATTAGAAATATACTGTGAGTTCCAGCACCCAGATCCATGTTCTGCACTCAGTTATTGCCTGAAATGGTTTACCCTAAGAACTCAGGACACAACTTTGGCTATTATTTTTTTTTTCATCCAGCTTGTCCACAGACAGGAAATTAAAAACAAATTCTAAACACTATTTATGCACAATCCATAGAAACAATGTTCTGCCTGCCTAGTTAATAAAGTAGCACTGCTCCTGGAGTAGTACTGAGACTACTGACATCGATCTGACCTTTTGCAAATACCCAACAAATTAAATTACAAGATTTAATTCATAGCAATAAAATGAAAATTTTACTTCACTTATAGATACATGTTGAGACCCTCTACAAACCTGTCCTGTGTGTTGAAACTGAAGGAACAAACTTAGCTGCTTTGGGATTTATGTGGAACAGTGACAGCAGAAAACATATTTGTGAAATATTTTATACCAATTGAAAGCCTGGATCGATTATAGATAATAGTTTAAAAATTGTTGTTTAAGTAAGAAAACCCTCCACATTTTAATAACAAACTGGATGTGACTGTTGCTGGCTATGTGCTGTATTGCAGGACAGCCCATGTCATAGCTCTGTGTGCTCTTTGAAAACAAATTCCTTTTCATACATATAGCTTCTCCAACACCTGTAGAGTGACACAACAGGACATTCACAGTTCATCTGCTCTCACTGATGGAATCTGAGGATAGTGGTTTCAGAGGAAAACCAAAAGCTATTTTCAACAATGCCTTAATCAGGTCTCAGCCCCCCTGTGGCCTCCCATAGCTGCAGCTAAAAGGAGCAGAGTTTCTGATTGATTCCCCTCTGCTAACTGTCAGGGAGCACAATTTGGAAGTGATGAAATGAGGAAGGCAGGAGATGATCCTGATGGAGTGGTGGCTGGGAGACAATCAGGGAAGGGTTGAAATGTGCCATTTCTCCAAGGCCCATCTGTGTGTGCGTCACTTGTCCCCTCCATTGCCCCCTGTGCACCTATTTTCTTGTTATACCAACACAGTATTTCTTTTGATCAATCTCCCCAACCCACAAGCCTTATGCCAAATTCCAGCAAGAAATAAGAATTAAGCTTTTAAAATGCAATATTGCAATCCAGTCATTTTGTATTCCTCTGCCCTGGTATCCTAGCACAGGAAATTTCAGCCTTTCTGCATCTTAATGCCATTTTTCCTGATCTGTGCATTGCAGAAGTCATTCCTGCAGTATTTTACAGGGGTTTTGGAGAAAAGTCCTATCCTACTACAAGCAGTCCCTAAAAGCAAACTGCTTTCCAGATGTAGCAGACAAATGGAAAACCAATTTCAGGTGCATAATATCCATAAATCTCAGTAGTTTTTTTATTTCTTTCCCTTTCTCCCAACTCCCAGGGTTCCCCCCCCCACCCTCTGTCTTTCTCTTATCTCTTTCAGCTGCATCACACGATCTGATTTGTCTTGCATGCTTCTCAGTCTCTAGGTTACTTTCCCACCACCACCAATTGCTAGATGATTTTTTTCTCTTTGACAGGTTTATTTTCCTTCCCAGATTTACATTCCCAGAAAGCACTCTCATCTTCATTTCCCCTATCATCTCCAGCTGACAGACTCCTGCAGCACATTTCTCCAAGCAATATATCCTGCCCACAACACAGCAGTTCTGCAGTCCCTCCCTACAATCCCACATCTGAGCTCACACAGCGGCTCTTGAACACCGCCTCTCGAACAAGCAGGATGTACTAGTTCAGAAAACAAAAGTGGAGCATTGAATAACACCCACCTCCTTCTTTCATACTTCTGTCACTATTACTTGCAAGCTCTACTATTAGTGCATGCTTTAATACTGATGCCATACAATACTGCTAAATACAGGACTTGGTGAGGGGTCAAAGTAAAGGTATTTCACTACTGCCAAAACACCTTAATGCTCTTAATGGAAAGCTGTGTGTGGATTTGGAATTCCAGCCACTAGAAGTTTACATTCCCTTACACAAGTCATGGCCTCTTTTCCAATACCACCAAGCCTTTCTTGGCAGGGTGGGGAGCCTGTCTCTGATGCCACCTACTCCTGCATCCCCCCCTGTTCCTCCTACCTCTGAGCCCAGGGATGGTGCAAGCCCAGTACACCCACCATGGTTCATCACAATGCTCTTCTGGCCTGTAATAGATAACTTCAGGATCCGTTGTTACTGAAACAGATGTTGAGGTAAACTGAGGGTTTCTAGTGGCAAAAGATGCCTTTTCTCAAAATGAAAGTATAGAAAGATAAAACCTAATGATTTTGAATTTGAGAAAGGATTATGTGAGAGCAGAGGCTGTAGCCTTTTTATTACAGCATCAGAGACAGAGTGGTAGAGAGTATAAAATGAAAGTTTAGACTTTTACTTGGGTTTTATTTGTAAAATGCTTTGCTCTTCCACTTCAAATATAACATAGACCAACCAAATACCACTTCACTCAGATGTGCATGTAGGTCAGCAGTTTGTTCACTTTATAGCCACAGTTTTCCAGTCAATTTTTTCTATATGCACTATTAATTTCAGCTTCAGCTTTTTGTTCACAATCCATCCAGCATGCACCCAGCTCTTTTCTCAGGGGTTACATACAGCATAGTAATGCATGCCTTTAACATGCCAGAATTTCTCTCTCAGTGCGTATAAAAACCTCAACTTCTAGAATTACATTTTTTATTTTTTCCTTCTGCAATGCTTGTTATGCTGCCTTGGGTACCTCCTAAAGAAAAAAATGCAAAAGAAATATTCATGAATTGTAAAGCTCCTGTTCCGCTTGCCTAATGGCAATTCATTCCTGCTAGGAGCTATTTGTCTGAATCTCCACGGATAACTATTTCATGAAGAGTTTTCTTGGCTTCCACTCCCAATTGTGTCCAAAAAGCTAATTTTGAACTAGGGAGATGTCAGTTGTCCCACTGTATAGTGAGACAGGAACAAAACATATTCATTAGCATCAGCTGGTAGTAAACATCAAGTAGGAATCATCCCCTATGGGGTAAACACCGGTTAATTGATGTCCTACTATTTTGACAGTTATTAAAATTTTAAAAAATATTTCCTGATAGAATGAAGAAATACAACTTATATACAAAGTCTGATTTAAACCAGTAGACAAAAATCACTGCATAGGTCCTGTGAAAGTCATACAAACACCAGAGTTACAAAACAGGCATGAAGAAAAGTCACACATACAGAACCTAAATTCACAGGAGAAGGGCTACTCATGCTCTTTGCTTCATGTCAGACAATTTTTTTATTATTATTATCGAATGGACATTGGCTCAGAGCCTTGTTCTGAGAATATTTAGCAACTGCTATGAGGCCTCATTCCTGACCAAGTGAAGAATGACACACAGAGGTGAAACCACAGACACATAACAATGCCCAAGAAAGAATTTTCCAACCAGCTGGGATCTTTGCATTGACTCCTACAAACCTGCTATGGTCCTTCTAATGCCTGAGATCATCATAGCTAAACTGGAGGTAGGTGTGGAGAAACCAGAGATGCTCCTTGCTCTGCAACTGGCTAAAATCTCAGCCCATATCCCTGTAAGGATATTTGGCAGTGTTGCTGTGACTGGCTTGCTGTTACTGCAAAGGAATATGAGGATAGCAATGTCATTCAATACACTCTTGTCTTAGGAGTTGCTTTTTCTGTGGGCATCCCAAAAGATGGTCCTGTCACAAGCAAGTAGGAAAAACAACACTACAGGTATGGCACTGAAATTAATTCATTGCATCAGCAAGGGCACAGCTGCTTCTCTGGAGAAACCAGCACCATGTCTGTTCTAGCTTTCCAGGGTTCTACAACTGATTTAATGTACCTCTGACCACTCTGTGGGGACTGACAGAGGTTATCACAGGATTAGGAAGAGGCTGTGTCTTTAAGACAAAGAACCTTTTATTTGCTGTCCAGATTTGGTCAGTGCTCATGTTACAAGTTGGAAAAAAAAAAAAACAGTAGTGGCCACAGCAAGTAAGACTAAAGTTCTCACAGTGCATTTTTAAAAAGAAGAAAATTCTGCTAATATCAAAGCCTTTACTTCACTGAGATTGCAGATCTAGGGGAAGCATCCAGAAAATATATCTCAGGGCCCTTGTGTTTATTATATAGGAAACCTGTTTAAATACTGTCAGCTGACTGAGGTGAAAAAGCGCAGTCCAGGAAATCCTGTCAGGTATAATTCTCTGTTCCCTGGTATTTTTCTAGCATTTTTTCCTTTTTTATTTATTTACTTCTTTTTTTTTTTTTTTTTAAGCAGGGAGAAGTAACAGCTGATGGAAATTCAAATAATTTTTACTGAAAGGCAGGGTTTTCCACAAAAATAAAATGTTTATTAACATCCAGCATAATGCCTCTACTACACTAATTTGTCAAATGTTTATTAAAACCAGGATAAACTTCCTCTGCTACACACTGAGGTCAAGACTAAGATGTCTCCAATGACAGAGGCTGTGTAGAGATGGGAGAGCAAAGCTGCAGGTGGACAGCTTTGTCTGATACTGCTTTTGTGAGATCTGTAAGAGATTAATAAGACTGGCAGAAGAGTGTTTAGGAAGATAGTGATTGAAGTCAAAGCTGAATCTTATGCCCTTGAAACAGTGCTCTGCAGGGCCCAAACACAGGGCTGAGGCAGGAATGGAATGGAAGCTGAACGGGGAAGATTCTGGCCTTGTAGACTGGTGAGGGACAAATGTCATAGTGAGGATGAAAGAACATGGTCTTGGTCTGTGGAGAGAGAAGATCATTGCAAACTCTTACTAATTTCAGATTCTGCTTCTGAAAGTAAAAGAAAGGGCAGATGTTCCCTATATGGGAAGGAGGTACCTAGTGGGTGAGGGGGCAGTGACAGGTTTCTCCAGGCAGCAAGATGGAAGGAAAATCAAACTTCATTCTTGGTAGACAAGCACTCATTTTAGGCAAGATGGAAAGTGAAGGTTTGAAGAGATAACAACATCAATGGAATGAATTTATTTTCTACAGGCCTTGTATAAGGTTTTGCACCTGAGGGATTCTGTCAGTGGGACAGACCAGGCAGGCAGAGCTGAGTGTCTCAGCCTTGTGCCCCAAGCACAGGAGCCAGAGGGAGAAGAGCTCCTGGCCATGGAGAAGCTGCAGCTTTATCTGATACTGATACAGACCTGCTGGCAGCAGGACAAGTTGGGCATCTCTCACCTGAGGAGTTCAAACTGCACTGCCAAGGTGTCATTATGGTCTAGTCCAGCTGACCTGATGGGCTGAGAGAACACAACCTGTGCTGCTCTGTCCCAAAGCCCAGTGCCCAGCACCCTGCATGTCCATGGGACCTATTGAGAGCTGCTCCTCCACTTCTTGTGCACCAGCCAGCACAGAGCTCACCTCTGCTACCACTGCCATGGTGGGAGGCAGCCTCCAGGGACATGATACTCCATCAGACAGAGTAGGAATGACAAAGGCTTCACAAACATAAAAACCCGTTGCAGTCAGGTAAGCAGAAAAAAACCTAATGAAGCAAGGATTATTTTAAAAAGAAACCAAAACACCCCACAACCAAATCCCTCCCCAAACTGCAGTGTTTGCATTTAATAGTTACCAATAACTGAAACAGGCTACTCTTCACTAGCATCCCGTAAATGAAGTTTTAAAAGTACCGTCTGCTAGAAGGAAACAGGTATTGCCTCTCCTGCCTCCAGCTCACTTTTCTAAAACTTTTTTTGACCACAGAGCTCCTGTGCCCTCATTTTGGGGACTGACAGCAGCAGTCTGTGGTGCATCTTGGTGCTACCATCTGGCTTCGCTAGATAATAATTTCCAAACCTATGTGTCTGCTGAGGCTACAATGCCTTGAGGATCCAATTATTCTCCTAACTCAACCAAAAGTAACATTTCTAAATTAATATAAACTTACCAAAATGCAGTTTTATAACTGATTCATGTTGTGTCTGTGCTTCCTCCAAATGTAGTTTGAATAATGTTTTCTAATCTACTAACATACAAAACAAACTGAAGAACTTTGATATTATTTCCATGCGCCTGTGGGCTCAGATGTAGCCATCTGTGCAACTTCAGGCTCTACTTGCGTGCCAAGAATTGTTATTTACTTACATTTGTCCTTGGTCCTCTCTGGAGGAACATTATTTGTGCAAGTGCTTTTGAACACTTTGCTGTGTCTGTGGGAGTCTCTCCACCTGTGTGATCAGTTATCGCAGCTATCAGGCTTTGAAGGAGCGACACTTGGGAACACCTGCTTTTTAGTTATACTATCAAGTAAATTTACACCCACCTTTTTTATTTTTTATTTTTTTTTAATACTGCAAAATTTCACATCAGGCTTGATGTCCCTCTACTTCATTTCATAGCTTTAACATGAATCTTCCTCTTTCACCTCCTGACTGATCTCTAATTCCAACAATTCCCCTTTTCCTTGGGGACTATCTCACATACAGGTCACCAACAAAACTACTGTTTTTTTCGTATCCAGGAAACTAAAATAATTTTTGATTGCTTCTCCTGATGCATTGTGCTCAGCTTCATCAAATTTAAAAGGTTAATTTTATTAATATTTCAGGATTTCCATGTCTGCCCTGACAAATTACCATTCATGATTGTTGGAGCATCTTGCACATTTCTGTTTCTTGCATTTGGGCCCTTCAGCTCTTTTTGTGGGGTGAAGTGAGATGTGACAGCTAATTACCTGTTAGGAGCAGCCCACAGGAGACACTGAAAATAAGGGTATATAGTAAAAGATATATTTTCTAGATTTCACTCTCTGCAGTCCATTGCAAGGAAGGAGTGACAGCACATATATATGTATCGTTGAGGGTGAAGGTTTGGGCAGCAAGGCAAGAGGAGATGAAAAATTTTAGCACCTGGTGAAGCAGGAGGCCACTGAATACACAGATTGCCTCTGTGTTGGAGAAGAATTTACCCTAAAATGGAGACATTTAAAGTCTTTCAGTGTGGGTGAGTAGTTGAGGTAGTTTACACCTGCAGCAGAAATGTTCAGAAAGGAATAGCTCTATCTTGCAAGAAATGGTATAAATAAAGGTGGTGCTGCTAATGATCTGGAAACCTTGTACACATTTATTAGCTAGTTCTAATTCAAACTCAGTCTAGGTCAGTGTCATGCAACCCTGCTTGTTCCCAAACACCAGCTCTGCAAACAATCTTGGGCTTACATTTGAAGATTCTATTGCAAGTGTAAACTACTACATCCATAAAGCACAGCTCCCCTTTTCTCTGAGTATCCAAGAAGAAATTGCATATTTGTTTTCAAGTGTTTGTCAACACTAGTCACAAATACATCTGCCCAGAATCCTACTCTGAGTGTGTCCATCGGGACTTAATTCTGATTCCAAACATCCATCTATGGTGAGGGTGGAGCTTGGAAGGCCACAGAAGCTGAGTCCATTGGACCAGTTGAAGTTCAGGCTCCGCTTATTGTTATTTTTCATGTAATTTCAAGCAGGCAGAACAGATTTAGTGCTGTAGTTAGGCAGTGCAGTGTTTGTATAATTTACAAGGAAACAGTTCTTTCACTTTACTAATGAACTTTCAGCTCTGCCTCCAAGCTGAGATTCCTGCATCTCTCCATTCAAAAGCTCAGCTGATTACCAGACTGACTCAGGTGCCTTACCAAGCAGAAGCCCAGCAAATCACTGGCGTATTCCTCATCCAACAATTGCCAGAGCAGAGGATTTCCAGGCAGCAGCTACAGCTTGAAGTTCAGTAGTTCCCATTTTCCCTTATACACAAATACTCTCTTATCCTTTGAATTTTTGCTTAAGGTCGTCACGTTCGGATCCTTATTGAGGACCTAAAGGTAATGGTTCTTCTGCATCCTCAGGTAACACTTTTCATTTGTACACACCAAATAATTAATACTTCTCCATCTCAGGAATATAATTCACTCCTTGAAGAACTTCACAGTTCAACTCCAGCTGAGAAATTAGGTGAAGTGAAAGTTCTTCAGGAGCTTCCCTATTAAACTACCCAACAGAAAATTTTTTGATGGAGATAAGTCAGTTAGAATTAATTTTTTTTTCTGGCAGGAAGAAAGCTCTCATTACCCAAGAGAGAAATTCTGATTTAAGGTGAGAGAGAATCAGATTTTAGTTCTTTCTACCTCAGAAAAGAGATTTAAACTTCAGTTTGCTACGGTCCAGGCAAGATGTACTCACTAAATTGTTAAGATGGAAGACAGAGTTTACAGTCTCTCTGGTCTGATGCTTTATCAACACCTATGAACTATTCTTTATTGAAACAAGGAAAGCATAAATCTCTAGAGAACTATTAGTTCAGTGAGATGCATCCCAACTTTGCATCCTAAGTAAGTATCTTGACCAGACTTTTTTTATTTCCCTTTCCCCCTTTTTTAAATTTTATTTTTGACTTGCTCCCTCTGACTCTGGCAAAACACATCAAATTGGTTAAGATTAGGTAAATTCAAGATGATTTCTTGGATGGGGCACATGCCTGAGGTTTTTTTAGTACATATCTTGCATATTATTTGATATTTTATATCTGAATCCTTGACAGTTTACTAAGGACAATGAATCGATAGAGAATAATAATTTTTAACTCTGTTCTGGTACAGTCCAGCAGCACATTGAATTGTAATTATCATTAATCTGTTATTTAATTTTTCCCATTTTACATCACCAGGTTTTAGAACAAAATGGTTCCTAAGTTCTGGTCATCAAGGCTACATCTGGTACTCAACAGAAGGGTTTCATATGTGTTTTTATAACATCTTCTTGCTCACTCTCTATATATGTCTATATAATTGGAAAGTTTTCAGTCACATATACTGAATAAATTGAAAAACAAGGTAAGTATCAGCATTGTTAGTGTCCATTCTAATATGACCAGCTGCAAAGAATTTGTTAAAACAAGTAAATCCAAGTACAGGCAAGAGAAAAATTAGATTGTAATATAATGTATATAATGTGATTAATAGAGGTTTTTCAGATTCCTGCAAATGAATGACAAAACTCTACCATATTTCATACGTGTATCCCTCAAGGTGGCTGAAAAAACATGCTGCAAACAGAGATCATTGTATAATTTTTAAAAGCTATGACTGCATGACTGTATTTCAATTTTCTCCTTGATGGGAAGACAACCCCATGTAGGTGGTAAGCCTAGTTTATTGTTTTACCATCCTAAAATTCAGTGAGAAGAGCTGAAATTCTTTGTTTTCTAATTTAACACATTTATCTTGGCAGCCAGTATCTATTTTCTATCCATTTTCTAAGTTTACCTGTAAGCTGACAGTAAAAAGTTGTGCAAAACTAGAATTTTATAAAAATTTATTATTTCAAGCTCTAGATTTGGGAGATGTCCAGGATATAAAGACACTCAGATCATAAGTTTTAGGATGAAACACACGTGGCTCATGACAGCTCAAGAGCCAAGGTATCTGAAGGCAGAAATACAGAACTTTTCTTTGAATAAATAGCACAAAATTGTTGTTAATCTGAAAAATGAACCTTGGTCAAAAGTGGAGCTGTATTTGAAAGTCTAAACACTCACCAATTGCATTTATCATCTCAAAATAAGGAATTTTCCTTATCAACATTAATTCTAAATTAAATGAAGAATAAGCCATTTTTTCAGACCAGTTTGATTTGTATGTCTATTAAATCTCCAAGGTAAAACTGTTTAACAAAGAATTGATTTAGAAATCCAAAGCTTTCTGCATGTGTGAAACTGAGAAGATGACATAATATCAGTCTCACGCCTGAGGTTACCACTTCAAGCACAGTCTAAAACCCAGATGGCTCCTTAAGCCCTGGAATGCTATAAAAAGCAGTATGGAGTAGCAGCAGGACTGTCATGGCAGATACACAAGCCCAAAGATTAATCCAAACCAGATCCTTCAAGAATAGTTTCCTTTTCTTGGATCTCCCTTCTGAAATTTCTATTGATTAGTAATCAATTGATTCGTAATCAATTTCTAATTGATTAGTAATCTCCAGCACATCCACAAGACATTTCCATGTGGAACAAAAATAAACCAAACTCCTCCTTTGTTGAGAATGTTGTGTTACCTGTCTATTTGGTCAGTATAAGATTGAACACCTTTTCTTTTAATGGTTTCATAAGGCATCCTGCTTTGCATTCCAGCACACTGCCAGCCTGTGCCACCTTAGCAAGCACACTTCACCACAATGCCGGAAAGGACAGGCTGCAGCTCCAAAGCAGGGAGGGTAAAGGAACAATGGGACCACTCACTTCCTCTCCTAAAAGCAGCAGGTGCTCTGACAGAAACTGCACTGACATCAAGATGCAACTCTGCAGTTAGCTCTCTCTGTACACTGAAGTGCTTGTTTTCTGAATCTGGCAAACAAGAATAGCACAGAACTACACTAAACAGTGAGAGAAATTTAAAATTCTTACTTTCAAAGGCACAGCATAGAAATACTTTGCCTTATAACTAAGATGAGGACACTAAAAATCAGACAGGCTACTTCCTAACCTAGTGATTTCTTTCATGTCAAAATCTAAGTGTCACATTTTTTGAGAATTTCCAATTACATTTTTTAAGGCAGTAAATTCAATCACTATGAATCCTCCACTGCCTTTCCCAATTTGCACAAAGAAAAACTGTTGGCAGTGAAAGAACTAAAATGGAATTTGAAGCACATCTAACGAAGAACAAACAGCAACAAAGTAAAATATGGCTAACAAGATACAAACCAACCATTTGTGTCTGGATTTTTTTGTATGTATGTATATCTACACAGTGCTGCACAAGACATGCTTATGCAGATAAAGAAGTATTTCTAGTTAGCCCTGAACTAAACTCTGCAACTACACTGCACATACAGAAGTATCACAAAAATACTTGGACAGAGACCAATGAAGTTAGAAGGCACTGCTGCCACATTTTACATGTGTAAATGACACCACCAACGTGGATCTCAGGATCACATCCCATTTCACAGCAGATACCTTGGCAGGATTTTAAACAGATCATGTACAATTTTATTAGAATTATCAAAATCAAAAAGAAACACTAGAACAAACTTTCTCATTAAAAAAAATGTCCCTTAAACTCACCTGGAGATTTTAAGAACTAAGTTCATGTTTGTCACCAGCTAGCTATTAAAACAGACAATTTCAAGACAGAAAACATAGTACGCATAGATCTGTGCTTCTATCTTTTATCTAACTGTTGAAGTTATTCTCCAAACAGAACTATGAAGGATTCTGATAGTATGGATGCAAGGCTGCGGCTCCTGTATCAAAATCCTTCCTTCTCTAAAGGATAGCCAATAGATGGCAATTTATTTACTTGTGATGCTGGTATAGCAATGAACAGGTGAATGCAGTTGCTACTTGTAAATGCCAGAGGCTTCAAAGTCAAGTCACTCAGAAGAAGCTAAAGCAGAAAGATGAGATGGAGGTAGGGCACAGAAGTAGCTCCAATAGCACAAGGCCTCATCTTGCCTGTGAATGCACTCATCGGGCTTCAGAGGTGGAAAACTTCTCCCAAAAAGCATGAGTGTTTTTTTATTTTTTTTCCCCAAGAGTGGGAGTGTTTTTGGTGAACAAATCAGCAAATAGAACAACAGAAAAGACTGAAGGTTTAAATGAACATATATGAGGAGGCAACACAGGCAACACAACAAAATATAATTAAAAGATAAATAAAAAGCAAAGGTTTTTCTAAATTCAAAGGATTTACAACTTAACATGGTTCTAAATTGTGCCCCCTCAACTAAAAACCTGTAGATCTTTAGGGCCAGGTCTATAGAACCTTCTACTCCACGTATCTACAAGCAGTTGAAAATACAATAAACTAACATTTCTTTTTCCCCACCCGCAGTCCAGCAGTAGAAACTGCACCAAGAGATGGCAGTGTGTAGTCTCAAAAGTTGGAGTTCACCTTACTTAAAATCAACTCCTCTCTTAAATTATGCAGCAAAATTTACACATTCTGAGAAAAACAAACATAATTAAGGATCTGGAAAAATACATATGAAAAATAAGGTAAATGAGACTAGAATACAAAGGCAATAGTACACAGAACAGACAATATCCAACTTTTAACCATCCCCTTCCATACTCGAAGCAGATGCAGAACCTTAAAGACGTCAAATTCAAAAGATTTTATGAGATCTTTCTCAGAGTAGTTAAATTCCAAGTTTGCTTCTACAAAGAATCAAGACTTTCTCAGCTTCTCTCATTTTAGCATTCATCATTGGAGCCTATATTCAATACAGAAGCATTTTTAAGTAATACGGGCTGTAACTCCTAATGCTTTAGATCAAACAGTAAGCTTGTACTACAGGATATCAGGAATAAATATCCTTTATAGAGAAACTGAGCACTCAGTTTTTTTCTACTCTGCTCAGTAGCATGCAACTCCAATCTAAACGGGGCACTATGAAAGGACAACTACTTGACTGAGTTCAGTAGTTCTGAATGTTCTGAAATGGCACATGCTACATGTAAAGACTAAATGAATCCTTTCCTCTTGCCCAGTTATTTCACATCACTCTCCTTTTAATCTTCTCTGGATTCTACTACGATTTGATATTGAGACTACCTATACAGCTAATTGCCAAGGCTTCGCTGAAGAGATTTTTTTTCTATCCATAGTTCTTCATCTAAGACCAGCATCATCCCATGTGGTTTCTTACAATGACACCAACATTAAAGTTTAGCAAGTGACCATTCTCTTTGCAAAAACCTCAGATCTAATTTCTACTCTGATTCAGAAAAATCAACTTATTTCAGAAAATGACTGAAGGGTCTTGGGAATAATTTTGAGATGATGTCCATACCGTCCCTGTTTCAAATAACAGGAGTTCTACAACTGTTGAGTTTCTGACTATTTTATGTGTCTTAATGGCAAACACCTTGCAGATGTTTCAGTAAAAAGACCTGTAATCCCTCTCTAAAGCCTGTGACTTTTTTGTTGTTGCATCTGTTGTTGTTCTTGCCTCTCCTACTTAAGAACCACTTTTAGCCCCTCCAGTCTTACAGGTAAACCTGTAGTTCTTCAATCAGTTTAATACAACACTAGTTAGTACTGGCAGGCTTCTACTATTCTATATTCTCTCTCTGCTATCTCCACTTCCCATCTCAAAAACTTTTTTGAAGTGACTGTGTCACTTGTGCTTGCAAATTGAGAGTGCATGATTTCTAGCTGTTCCTTGCAGTCCTACTATTCTGTCAAAATAAGAAATAAGCTAATTTCCTGAATTTCTGGCTCTAGTTATCCAACAACTGAATGAAATGTCATTCTGCAACTAAGAATAAGATTAAAAGGAGTCAGGTGCACTAGTTGCAAAAATGAAGTTGCTAAAGTTAAACAATTAAACACAGTTCATTTTTTCTTATTTAATAAATTATATAAAAAAGTGAAACTTTTTTTTACACATTATTAAAAAACAGTATCTTATCTAACTTCGGCAATAATACAAGCAAAAATGAAACCGATTTAGATTTTTGGGTGGACATTCTATATCCCATTTAAATGGAGTCCAGTGCGCACAGCCTCACAAGTACTGACGACTTTTCACTCCCAGGGCTGGTCTTCTTTTGTGCTGTTCTGGTTCCATAGATGACCTCACTGTTGATTTAGGGGAAAAAAAACCAAAACAAACGAAACAAACAAAAAACAAACCCATATTCCTTGGTCAACAATGAAAAAAAAAACAACAAATGTGGCAAGTTTCAACACCTGTTCAAACCATAAGTACTTTTGTATCATCATACAGATGCTCGATTATGTTTGTTACAGTAACAGTAACATGGCATTTTATCTTTAGCCTTGTAGAAAAAAATGAAACCCAATAGTTTATGCACATACACACACAGAGTACACTTGACAAGAACACTTTTATGTGGTTTACATTTCACTTTTATTTAATCCTCAAAACTGCCCATATTGCAGGGGTTTTCTTGATGAAATATGGAACTGAGCAATTAATTCTACAAAATTATGGTAAAAACTTGCTCATTTTTCTACCTTTATTGCTAAGAAACTTTACAGGAGCACAGTTTGTAAAAATAACCCTTTTAAGACTGAATGTATACACATGCTACAGGATTTTAAAAAATGACATTAGCATAGCACCTCCAGATGGGGCAAATGCAGTGCTGAACACAGACAGAATGTTTATGAAGTTAGAACTGCTCATTTATTTTACAGCTTCTAAAGGAAAGTAATTGTTCAGTCCTAAAAGGGTTAAGTAGAAACCCTAATATACTTCTTTTTCTAACAAAGCTGCCACTCAATCCCACAGTACAGTGCTTGAAAACAAAGTCAAAAGTCTGGCACAGGAAAGTATACACATTTGTTCAGTACTCATAAACACAGCTGCTTTTGAAAGAAAGTAAATAATATGGTTAATAATTGAAGAGCATCTTAGTTTCAAGATGGACATCTCTACAAAGTCATGTAATCCACAAGTGGGTAGCTTACTTCCAATAGATAATTTGATTCACTAGGCATTAGTATTTTCTATATGGGGAATTCATCAATTTATGCCTTGAGTTAATGTCTTTTCAGGTAACCATTCTGATTTTATAGTCTGTGCAATGAAAACAAGTATAGAATACCATTACTAACACAGCTGTGGGATGCCCTCAGGGCAAATCATTAGGAAAAAACATCAGCAGCAGATTATTAAAGACTATGCTAGTGTTGAATTCTGAAATGCTGTTCCAAACAACAAGAAAAGGCATAGCTAAATTAGAGCGCTCACTTTGCTTCTTCTTCCTATAGTTGGAACTATAACAACATTCTGAACACAGACTCAATTTCTATGTATACAGAATTAAGAGCAGACTTAACAGCTAGACTTGAACAGTTACAAGAGTTTCATACTGAAACACTCTATAAGTAGTTTTATCAAAATCTTGAGATATTGTTAATATAATGAAAATTGTTAACAGCTCACAAGGCCAATATATGTAACAATATCACCCCACAGAAAAGAAGTTCAGGAAGATAATATATCTGAACAACTGGACATACTAACAACAGTAAGGACCTGGAAGACCATTTCTGTACTACAGAATAACTACTGGCAACAAGAGACCCACAGGTCAAATGAAAACACGTGGTTTAAAATGGTCTTGTAAGCAGAATAGGCTCTTTTTTCACCCACTTGGCTGTAGTGTGTAGAACAGCAGATATTAGGCTAAATCTTTACAAGTCAAGGGATATTATATCTATTGGGCAAAATTACCGCATGTAAAGAAACTGAATATAAAAAGTATTGCATTTATATGTAAAAAATTTAAAATAATGAGTATAAAAGCATGTGTCAAGTTCTGAAAAGCTATTTTAAATAGTCTTTGAAGGTTAAAAGGCTTGTTACAGTTTGCCTGCTGTGTGTCTATCATGGATTCTTGAATACCCTCAATCTGATATATGTATCTTGTTTATTTTAATTCTCAGTCTAATTAGTGATGAAAATCTGTGGCTCTTGAACTAAGCTGTACTGTAAGATATTTATGTGCTTCCAACAAAAACACTGTGAAACAATTCCTGCCACAACACAAAAAACTAAAATGTTACAGCACATACAAAGGTAAACAGATTTGCAAGTAAATGCCAGTAAACAGTTTAAAACAGAGATAAGGCCACAATGAATCCTGCCCTTGGTCACTGAAATGGAGATGAGGTGAGGCAGCATTCACTAGTGCTAGGAACCAGCATCGCGACTACCAGGAATATGTTCTGTAATACAGAATAACAAGTACGAAGGCCTGTGGTGGAATACAAGCACATTTCAGGAGGATAGTGGCACTGATTTTACTATTTGCTAAATACACTTTATAACCAGTTTCTTCCTTTAAACACATTGTTTTCACACATACAACAGAGCACTAAAGCAAACAAGTAGAATGGAGCGTCAGAGTACATAAATATGGTGCAGAGTCGATGCCTTAAAATGGTGGCGGGTGTTGAAACTGGAATAAGTGGTCAGAAATAAAAACCCTATGAAAATGGTCAACAGGTAAGCTTGTAAGCAATGCACTGTAGGAAACCACAGGTTCACATTTACACAGCAGTTGTGACTTTTGCTTCAGGGTATAGAAAAGGCTGAACACACCATGAAATTTTGGCTTTTAAAGAGGAAGATCACACTGTCAGAACTTGTCCTACAAGTCTATGCCTAGTTCTGTGACTACAAATGAACCACTGGGGTATACTTTCAAATACAAATGAAACAGGCAGGTCTACAAGGAGGGACAAAACATGGTAAATTCAAAATGAAAAACAAATGCAACAACCAACAAAGTCAAAGTGCAAATGAGCCTTGAATTTATGCTGGAGAGAAGACTTGAATGTTGCACAAGCTGTTGGCAGGGAAAGGGAAACCCACAGGAAACAAGGATGGGAGGAGTTGACATCTTCATAGTGCTTTTATGATTTTCTATTTGCCCATTTCTAAGTAATAAAATTTACTTCTAATTATTACTGTATGATCACTTCACAATGAAAGCACGTTCTCAATACAAGTGTTACACAAAAGTCTGGCCTAATTTACTGAACAGTATGAAGAAAAACATGCTTGTGATTCTTAAGTGATGAAGGGCATCACCTACCAATCCCATTTGCAGCACATACTTCTCATGGTACTTCAGTTACATGCCAACAAGACAGAAGACATGCTGCCAAATGAAGTTATTGGGAACATTCCACTTTTGAAATAAAACATTTAACTTACACTTAATACAAATTATGTACAAGATTAGAAAAACCTGAACAGATCCTGAAACATTTTTAGATGTAATATGACTGAGCAAGGAAGAGGGGGAGTAACCCAGTAACAACCCTTCAAAAACACCAACATATGCCTGTGACATGAACAATCATTAATATGACTGTTTGAGATGCCACTTTTAGGAAAAAAACTCATGTAATGTTAGAACCTCATGAATTATCACTATAAATACGTATTTAAAAAAGAAAAACAGAAATAACTATTAACAATGACTGAAAACAGAGCACTAAAGTTAACATACATTGCATGTATTGCAGGCAAGGCAGAGGCATTTTTTTAAAGCTTTTGCACAGACTTCATATAATCTTAAAAAAAATATGCTGGCCTTTACAAGGTTCTACTTGCTGAAATAAAAACAATTTCAGTTCATAAAAAGTCACAAGACTTCAGTTTAAAAAAAGGAACAGTTCCAGCCACAGACCAAAAATATATATATTTTTTTTAAAACTGGAAGAGTATGGTAATTAGATTATACAAGCATGGTCAGGCTTGGAACCTGAATATACTTCAGAGCAAAAGCTCAGAGGAAAAAAAAATATAAACTATTTGGTAACAAAAGTGTACTATATGTTGTGATACAAAAAAGGTATGGTGAAAATGTACCTTTTATACTAAAGCTTATACAAGTTCCTTGGTCCATAAAAACTATGTTGTGTTCATGTTTTCTAGTTTGCTCAACATGTATCCCAGCCACATTTTTGTTTCTTGCCCACTAAAAAAAACACAGCTGAAAAATAGATTTTCAATAAAGTTCTTATGTTTCGGATGTTGGTTTTTTCTTTTTTTATTGTGGCTTCTGTTTTTAAGATCAGCACTTGCAGGTAACAAGGTTCAAATCATATCACCTAAAATGAAAAAGTGTTTTTCCCATGAAACCACAAAAATTGTTCAGTTCTCTTGAATGTAGCACGAAAAGTCAATTAAAGTCCAGACAAACAACAGTAGTTAGGAAACTACAGTTGCCGTAGATGATGTGACATTGGTGGGGTTTGTGCTGACACTTGTGTAACTTCCCTCACTGTTTGTGTTTGTTTCACTGGAAGCCATGAGGCTTGAGTTGGCTCTGAGGATTGCTCCAGCAGCACTGCAGTGTGGCCGTGGCCCTGGTTCCGGTGTGTATGTAAAGGTAAGGCTGGTGGAGTAAATTATGCCATCGTTACGGACCAAAGTTACTGGAACCTGGACTGGCTGCCGGACCCACCTCCAACCCTCTCGAAATGCAGAAATGTCTGGAACAACACAAAGCATGCTCTCTGCACATCTGAAAAACAGGAGAGTCAACTGAGTACAATGCACTTAAGCTGAAAGAACTCAATAGAACAGAACAGTTCTGTTGGAAGGGCCCTACAATATTCAACTAGTGCACACATTGACCACTTCAGGGCTGACCAAAAGTTACAATCATATTATTAAAGCGCAGTGCCCTTTATTTGGTTAAACACAGAGAGGCTTGGGGCATCAACCGCCTTTCTAGGAAGCGTGTTCTAGTGTCTTACCATCTTCTCAGTGAAGAAATGCTGCCCAATGTCCAGTCTAAATCTTCCCTGGTGCAGCTCTGAACCATTCCCATGTGTCCTGGCACATGATAGCAGGATGCAGAGCTCAGAACCTCCCTCTCTACTTTCCCTCCTCAGGAAGCTGCAGAGCAATGAGGTCACCTCTCAGCCTCCTTTTCTCTAAACCAAGCCCAAAGTCCTCAGCTGCAACTCCTAGGGCCTTCCAGCTCTTCACCATCTTTCCTGCCTTTCTCTGGCCATGTTCTGGTACCTGAACATCCTTCTTAAGCTGGGGAGCCCAGAACAGCATGCAGTGCTCATGGTGAGGCTGCACCAGTGCTGACTGCAGTGGGATAGACGCATCTTTTGACCAGCTGGATGCAGTTTGGTCTCCCTGTTGCCAGGGCTCATTGCTAACTCATCCTGGCAACCAGCACTCTCAGACCTCTTTCTGCAGTGCAGAAAAGTGTACACTTGAGTGTGTACACAAGTATACAGTCTTCAAAGCACCCAGTAAAACATAAATACCACAAATGTAATAGAAAATATGGTACCTGTACATTGTTTCAGCTTCCACATCCCCAAACCAGACACGTAAATTTGGAGTGAAATTCTGTCCTGTAAGTTCCAACATTGCTACATCTCCACCACCATTCAACTGGAAACAAAGTAAACAGAAAAAGAAGAAAATCCCCCCCCAAAATATGTATTATTAAGAATAAACACTCTCCCCTCAGAAAAAAACTAAACAAATGAAAAACCCCAAGAAACAAAAAAAAACTCCACCAACCAAAAAAAGTCACAAACAAAACCTTCACATGCAGATAAGAACTTTAAACAGTGCTGTTTTTATCAACTGGACAAAACCAAAACACAAACTACACAACTGAAGTATAAAGAAGTAACACATCTAAAAGATACTGCCAATTAATTTGATACGAGGAAGGAATTTACAAGTTTTGATAATGGCCACTTAGAATAGATATCAACAAGGCTTTGAAAACAGAGAACAAAATCTTTCAGAGAAAGGGGAGCTTTAAGTTTTTCCTCTGCCAGATGCTGGGGTTTTTTTTTAGCAAGGTTCTCTTTGATCTACAATTCGCAAGAATCGAAAACAATTTCTAAATAAGCAAACATAAGTCCTAAGGATATCACAATAATGGTACTTTCAGAAATAAAATTCTAATTGTATACAACAATATTAGTATTATTTCTCTGATGAATAGGCTCATGTATTCTGAAATGTAAATAAGAACAATTATCACAACAAATAATTTTAATATTTATAAAGCTATTAAGACTGTTTTCCAGCAGTATTTCACCAGGGTACCATGAAGGTTAAATGAGAATGACAAAAATAATCTCACATAAAACAGTTTATTAAAACAAACTACCAACTTACTTGAAGACTTTCAACAACAGGCACAGGTGTCACTGGAGCATGGACTGGACCCATCCCCTCATAAAATGTATATTCTGCTTTGTCTGTGCTAATGATTGTCCAAGAAGCTCCATCATTAATCATTTCTTTATTTGGTTCTTTCGGGCATGGAGTGGCCTTAAGAGAGAAAGAAAAGTTTAAAATCTGATCTGTACACATCTGTCAAGTCACAGACCTAAAAGCCAACTCAGCCAGTAATAATGCCTGTTATTTCAAAACTATGTTTCCTTATGTTTTGCTATAAAAAATGACCTATAGAAACCCTCTTCACATTTCAGAAAAACTACTGGAAAACTAGTATTTGTGAGAACACTGTAAGTCTCACCTAGAACACTGTTACTTCTTCAACCTTATGTTTGAGTTTCATTTTAGCTCAACTTTCAAAGTTCTAATATTATTTAGCAGGCATTAACAAAAAACCTACAGCAACTAGAAGTAGTTGCTTCAAAACAGATCTTTTCTTAAGGCAAAAATGTCTGCAACAGCTATAGACTGAAGTGGAATACTTTTCAGTAGTTATTTTTTTATCTGCTGAAGATTTTTTTTTCTTTTTAGAGTTCTTCACCCTTAACAAAATGAAAACACAAGCTTATAGTTCAGTGTGCAAAGACATATGAGAGAAGCTGAAATGACAGCCTTACAAGTTCGAATAAGGGACCTCAAAGGTCATCTGATGTCTCCCTCTAAATACTACTAAATTCGTATACATAGATACATAGAAAATACACAGAAAAAGTATTTTTTTATGGCAACAGAAACCTCTCTGAACAATTTCACCACCTAGCAACTCATAATAAAATTGTGTATAGGTTAAACACAGAAGAAAATGGGACAAAAATTTCTAATAACCAGATTCTCTTTCCATCCATTAAGCTTTAAGGATATATCAGTATGCAACCGTAACTTTCACTCTTCAAATTGGCAGATAAACTTCTATCAGCATGAACTGTCCATAACAGACGTTAAAGAACAAAGCTGCATTTTCATGTGGACTCTTCATTCTGGTATGATTGTGTAAAAAGCACTGAAAACAGCTGGTAAGGGAAGTGTGCGGCATGGATAGTAACTACGTATCTTTCCAAACACAAGATGCCCAAATTAAATTTCCATCAGAAACATATGCAGCTTCTGAATTACTAGCCCAACTTCAAGAGGAGCTGCTCCTTAGAAACTGTTGTACACTATTTTGAAGCATGACACATTTCCTATAGGCTGATTGCAATTCTTGTTGGCATGATACACTTTGAGTCATGACAAATAAAACCATGACTATGAAAAAATGAACAATCCTGTTAAAGATCCTTGACTGACTTTTTCCACATTTCCTAATTCTATGACGTGGAAGGCAAATTCCACAGAATTTGTTCTCAAAATCATGTTACATTGAGAATCATTTTAGTAACACATTACTCCATCTGTTACAGAAATGTTTAAAAGGTTTCAATTTGTCTTCCAGAGAAGCATTCTTCCTTGTCACTTCCAAACAGGGCTCCAGGGATATTTCTCACCATTACTTTCCTTTCCTTTTTAAACAAAATTTTCTCAACAGGTGGCACTGGAAGATGAAAACGCGTTAACATCATGCTTAGTACTCATGTACTGTCTGACTTCAACTGGAGGCAGAAGTTACAACTTGGGATCCTAGGGTTGTCACTGATGATTTTCTGAAACCACCACCATCATGTGCAGTGGCAGCTGTGAGTGACAACACAATGTTGGATACCATCACAAAAAAGTGCTGAGAACAAGCTTTCTGGTACTATTTTGCCAGTGTAAATTTCTTGTTCACCTAATTCCGTAATACTGGGTGCACTTGTGGTCTCCCTATCTAAAAAAGTCATCAAGAAAAATTAAGAGAAGGGACAGAAAGGGCAAGTAAAATCTACAAGGAGTACTGAACTTATGAAAAGAAATGGAGAAGACTCTGGTTTTCCAGTTAGGAGAGAAGAAATTACGATGTTGATGGCTAAGTGAATGCAGAACTGGTGCTCACTAAATACTGCAGAACTGGAAGTAGGAATCACTCACAGATATTGTCACAGAAATAATTCAAAACAAATACAGCATACATTTACTACACAGGGAACAGGAAACCTTGAACTTTCTGCCACAGATTACTGAAGAAAAGGAACATCTGCACATTCTAAAGTAATCGAACTAATGTACACATCTACAAAATGACACTAAAAGACAAGAGTCAGGAATGCAGCATTTAACACCTGGTACAAGAAGTCTGGATGCTGACAGAGTACAACCACACTGGACTGCAAAACACAACCAGATCCACCTGCTTCCTGTAAGCACCAAGTCCTGCTGCTTCTGTCAGACTAGACACAGACATGGACTATGCTCTGATCCAGTAAGGCATGATTTATATCCTCCCTCCATGCTCCAGAACACATGCATGTTTTGAAAGGGAGATCTGGCTGGTGCTTCAGCAACTGAATTTCAAGGCTCATGCTAACCTGCAGACTTTTTATAGCCTGTGCTCTAAGCCTCTGTGGTCTCTATATAGGACTATTTCTATTCATCCAAGAGAGACTTGTCATCCTGAAGTTTCAGGATTTTGGGGGGCTGCTGCTGTTATTGTTGTTTTGATTATTTTGGGATTTTTTGGGCTGTTTTTTTTTTTTTTTTCCCAACAGTGACCACAATTTGTCTAGATTCCTACTATAGGAACAGTATACATATGCTGTTTCCCTGTCTTTGTCTTCTGATCCAAAATAAGAAACTCAGATAAAACAGGATTTCTCTCCTGACATTGGCAGAAAGAGTTTATCTTCCATTGTGATTTCATCTATCAAAGCATGGTAACAGTCTGATGTGCAAGTTACTAGATTTTATTCAAGAAGTGTAAGCAGCAGGTACCTATTCCACGAATAGAATTCAGGATAGGGAGTGTCCTTTTATCTGACTCCTACCCATGTAGAAAGTTCAGAGCTGTTATCATGGGCTCCATGAATGCTGCTGAAACTGAAAAGTGGTAGGACACCCTGACAGTCCCTCAGGCGATTCCAGGATGCTGAGCTAAGGCAGCTGTCAGAGAAGCCAGAGTTGTTTCTTCATTCAGCGCTTCCCATACAGTCCTCTAAAAATGATTAAATAGCAGGCTGATCCTGAGTTATTGTAGTTCACATTTCACAGCTTCCTCTTCTTAATGATAGTCCACTCTCCTTTACAAGAATATATATTGAAAGATATGTATTTCTGCTGTGGGTAAAAACAATAGAACTAGTCCCTTCTGAACCACAGGTCATTAATACTTTTACTGAAATAGGAACAAAGCTTCTCATATTCTCTTTCCATTGTTCCAATTCAGGACAGAATTGAACTGACTCTTTACCAAGCCTTCCTGCCCCTTCCCTTAAATTAAGGGACATCTTGAATGTTAGCTTCTAATTTCCTACCTCTACTTCTCTTACCCAAGAAGGTACAGCTGTTCCAAGTCTTGAATCTTTCTCAAGCATGGCCATCTTCCTGGAGTACAGCATTATCTCTCAACATCCTTTGTTATTTGAGCTGCCTCCAAAATATTTAAAGAAAACTGCAATACTTGGGTAGTCCTGAACTTGGTTAAAGTCCTCAGAGTCACAAAATATTCCAAGTTGGAAGTGACCTACAAGGGTCATCAAGTCCAACTCAAGTAAAGACTCAGCATGTTCAGAGATTGAACCCACCACCTTGTTGTTTTCAGCATCATGCTATGACCAGCTGACCCAAGCTCAGGGTCCTAGTTGGTCTGGTAGGAATTACCATGTGAAAGTGCTACAAGCATGTTAACATACAAGAGACTAAAACTCAACGTTTTTCTCCACCTGCTGGAGAAAAAAATATTTCTGAGACATATTCTTTACAGACAAATCAAATTTCTGTGGCTTTTCAAGTTACTGTGGGCAACTGCCACAGCTGTCTATGTTTACACTCTTAGCCAAGAGCAACACATGGAAGCTCTGCTGAGCTCCTCGTGAAACAAGACTATTATCAGCTGTATAATTTTCTATTTGCTGTAACCTAGAAAGGGACACACAAATAAGTGGTACAGTTCCACTGGCATATGTCAGCATGCTAAGGCACAGTATCATGATCACATGCACAAGTTTCTAGTGTTTCCTTTTTCTCCATTGGAGAAACCAGAATTCATTTCCCAGACAGACGCAGAAAAAGATTATGAGGGAAGAAAAACAGATTTGGAAAGGCACAGATAACAATTCATTGCTTTTCATCCTCTCTTTTCAAAACAAAGTATTAGACTCACATTCAAAAGCTACTGCAAAAATGGCATTCTTAGGTATTTTGGGGATATTTTGGAAAACTTTGCAACTGTGCTTCTCATCTGTTGAAATACTATTAAACAACTTACTTGAAATTGGATTATTCTCTCCTGGGAAAGGCACAAATACATTCTCTCAGTGTCTTTAAGGTAAAATGCGCACTTATGGAGCTGTGATACTGGATCATCTGCATCCAATAATGCCGTTTGTTTATCTACTTTTCGAATGATCTGTGAATGAAAATTGTACATATATATTTAGAACAATTTCTGTACTTTATTACATGTATACAGTCAGTAAAGGAAGAGTAATTTTTTAACATTTCCATGCCTCTTATTTTGATGTCAATGTTAGATTCATAATTCTTAATGCTTTTGAAACAAGAACACAATATTGAAGTGATACTCAGTACTACTTCAATGTGCTGCATGCATATATATTTTATCTATTTTTGCTGAAGGAGTGGGGAAAAAATTGAAGCTTCATCAAAATCGACTTTTGCTTCATTCACTGGTGTAAAAGAGCAGTTATTAATTAGATTGTTATCTTCAATTATTATTAACTACTATTCTTAGAAATTAATATGCTTCTATAGTAGCTTTTCCCACTGACAGGATCAACAACATTCTGTGGCAAACTGGTTGCTGAAGGAGAATAATTAAAATAAGGATTTACTAAAGGTACTGACATGTCCGTAAGCACAGTTTTGGAAACAACAATCATAATATATCTTATCAGTAGTTAGTCATTAAATATTACTTAAAGACAACTGTGAAAAACAATTGTTCCTTACATTTGGCAGTACAGTGAAAAAATATCTGCTGACTTAATTTAGATCTGTTTCGCCAATTTATTTCTAAAAATCAGAGCTATTCCCTTAGAGAGTGAAAATCTGTAGCTTGTAATTTTAACTCCTAAAAAGAAGTTTAATGCTTTATGCAACACTACTAGATGCAACAGCCGAAGTGCCTGAATATTTCTAAGCTGACAATCAGAACGTCAACTATCCTCTGCAAGATCTAATTATAATAAAGAGTATTATTAGCAATGTAAATTTAAAGGTTAACTTTTTTCTTCTAAATTCTTTGTATTTGCTGATAAAGTATCTGCAAGTTATCTTTTAATTGCATCACCTTCCATCAGTCCTGTAAGGCAGTACAACAAATGCTCCCCATGGCAAACAAAACAGGAACTTTTTATTTGTTTATCTGTTTCTACTTACACATAGGGTTTCTGGAATAATAAATTATGGCATCTCCTTTCAGTAATAAAAAAGTATTAATATGAAGCCCATAAAAAAAATTACATCCTCTTACTGTATTTCCTGTATCTGAAATTGAACTGTATCTGTAGTGTAACCAGTGTAACTGATGTATGTCACTGTCAAAGAAAATTTTCATTTTGTACCATTTATGCTGAGCAGGCTATTATCTTTTAGCTAAGTTTGGTATTGGGAGAGAATTTCGCATTACAGTCCTAGCAAAAATAGTCTGGAAAGGGGAACAAAAGTCTGACTGCATTCTAAAGATTGCTTCTACCTAAACTGGAGTTAGTAGAGCCTTGTATGAAACTCATAATGGACTGACAAACCACAATTTCACAGAAGATCCCAAATGAAGCATTACTGACTATTAATCACAAAAAATTCCACTTAAGCTGGCATTATGTGCATTAAATGGGAAAAAAAAAATCTATAATTATATTTAGCTTTATTTACAAAACCCTGTATATCCAAAAGTAATTTTTATTTTTTGGTTCACAAACCTTAACTGGCTATTCCAAAGGCAATTCCCATGTTTCAGATTTAAAACAGATAGTATTAATAAATAGAAAAAAAAATCTTTTTGCAAGCTACTACTGGTATAATACATCCTCAGGAGTACACAGAAGTGCTTTTAGATTCAAATCAGTCAAGCATTTTTAAAGTTGTGCTGGAACTCAACACATGGAAGAGTTCTAGCGGCTGAAAATACTTTACTCACCTATTCAGTATCAATATTTGAAGCATTTTGGAACAGAGACATCTACAATCTTGTTTTTAAATAGACACATGAACCTATTTTGGCAGGCTTAAATTCTGAAAAATTCCCTATCTTATTTTACAAGTTGTTCTTCTTTAATTAAGATAAATGCTATTTTCCATATAAAACATGCATTACCCAAAGGCAACACAAGGCCAAAAACTGTAAACACTGCAAAACCAACTACAAAATTACACTAAGCTGCTATCTATAAATTAATTACAGCATTGGAGAAATGAAACTGTACCAGTCTCGGGAGTGCCATGCCAGTAACTGAGCATACAAGTTTGACAGTCTGCCCATAATGAATGTAGCCATCTCTCACTGTGAATTCTTCTCCTTCTGATTCATCATCATCCACTGCGTGAAACAGGAATTTTCAGAATTACTTGTTTTAATCACTGTTTTTCTTGATATGAGAAACATTTAACATTACACTATTACATCAAATATACACTCAGTAACAAAGTAAGTCTGCACATGGGCAGTTAATATGGAGGAAAAAATGCAGGACTTTTTTTGTGAGGATGAAGGAAGAAAGTGAAAAAAGAACACACAGATTTGCTTTTACTTACAGAGGTGAATGTAAAATGCTCCCCACTGTTGTGAACTGGCATGGAAATTACCACCTTCTACGTGCAAATATCTGGTGCTAACTGTTTGGGATCGAAGTCTATTAAATAGTGCCACTTTTGTCCCTGATGCAATACATACTGCAAGGAACACATACAGACTTGAGATTATAAAATTACTTCATTATTACATAGAAAAGTACCAAAAAGCAATAAATAACATAAAATAAGCTGAAGAATACTTGAAATCAAGACAATTATCAAATATTGGTTAATTTAGAAAATATTTGTATTTGTGACAGACCAAAGATAGTCATAAAATTATGAGTGCAATAACATACGTAGTGGTTGCTCTCCCAAAGGCATGCTAGCTTACAGAATTTTGCCACTTAGCCAAATGGGCCAGTGCTTGCCAGCTGAAAACTCCTTCTGTTCACAGTTCTCCAGCAACTGATTATTTAAGCAGAACCTTTAGCTTGCCCTTGTGAAGTACTTAAGACAATCACTGGAAGAATATTTGAAATATAAAGACGAAGTATTCTTACAAATCACAAGCAACTAAAAGGCAGACAGACATAACTATGTCAAGTTATAACCATGCAACTTGTAATGTTCTCAGATCTGAACTTGCTTATCATTCAAAAGAGTGAAATGTTAAGTTTGCTCTGCTAAAAAAAACCAGCAACTAAAATTTTGCCATCAGAATGGGCATGTTGTTCCACTTGGTTTATATTTACTATTGAAGAATGCTTGGTTCATATTCACTGTCCATCAAAACTGTCTGTCTGAATACAAATTCAACAGTGCATACTCTGAGCCCACGGGCGTGAACTGCACAGCAACAGATTGCCTTTAGTCATGTGCCAAGCTAGCGGCCCCGAGATCCACATTCCATAGGTGAATGGGTTCCAGCCCAACACAGATGGAAGAGCCTTTTAAAGCACTAGTGAAGAGAGAGAGAAAAACAAACAAAAAAAAAAGGGTATCTCTTGAGGTGCTCCAGTGCTATGCAGGCAAAAAATGTCGGAGGAAAAGCAAAAATGTTCCCAATTACACATTAGCACCAGAGATATCATTAGCTGAAAAACACAGTAAGCAAATAAATCTGGGTGAAATATCACCATACAGATTTCTTAAATGACTACTTAAAAGGAACCATGCAAAACAAAAATAAGAACAACATGAAAATGGCATTAGACAGTAAGAAGGTGGCTGTGATGTGACAAAGTGCTGTTTGGATAACATGATGCTACCCATTTACCACAATCTGAAAGCAATCCCTTCAATACTGATCAAAACATTCTAAGCACCAGATCATGGCAGATAAAGAGATCCAAAAGCTTAGAAAGCTGAAGTAGAACATTCTTTATGCACTTGTCTATATGAATTCATTCTTCAGAATATGTGTGGGTTTGGGCGGGCCTTTTACATTCACTAAATAATTAACCATGAATGCATAAAACTCAACAGGGTCAACTACCCATATTGGAATATTTTAAAATGCACTGACGTGTACAGTTGTGAAATACAGAAAAAAACCAGAAGGGTGAAAATTTCATTGTATTTCCCTTGTAGTCAGACCTTAGAATACATAACAAAAAATTAGTATGAAACTAAAAGAAAAAACAGTGAAATACTTACAGTCTGCATTTTTCAGTGACTGCTTCTTTTTAGAAGGCTTGGAGATGACTTTGATCCGTTTACTGAGGAACACACCAATGTCATCACTATTGCCATAGAACATTTTTACCGATAACATGAAGTGCTTTCTCTTGTCTGAGTCTGATATGTATAATGTTTTGGCAGTGCAATAATTCTGTAGGTGAAAACATACTGTGGTTTATTCCTTGAAGTCAACCCAGTTCAAGAAACTATGAATACTCAATTATGAATAAAATAGGAAAACTGATGCAATGGTTTCTAAAATAGATGAGAACCTGTTTTTTCCACTTCTTCTGTATGCATTTCTTTCACGATACTGTTTAGCTTTGTGAAGTGTTGCACCCAACCTCATTACTCTGTGATCATTCTAAAGACCCTTACCAGGACTAGAAGACATGACTGAAGACTACAACTGTGTCAAAGCCACAAGGAAGGATCAAGAGTTAAAAACTACATTTGATTAGGGCTGTACACTGCCCTACACTGGACATGCACAAGGGACCCCCTGTGCAGAAAATGTGTTGAGTTAAACTTTTTTTGAAAGGATGGGAAATGATTGGGTTTTGAAACACAAGGAAGATCCTTTTGGCTAAATGTTTATGCTAGGTGATAACAGAATTAAAAAAAAAAATCTCATAAAGAACTTCATTTATTCTTTTTCTACTTAGAATATATGAAGCATTTCTGTTAGACTGTGCTGGAAATACCAGGTAGCTATAAAATACCGCTAAATAAACCATGAGGTAAAATGAATACTTTTGCTGCTAGTTCTATTCCAACTGTTTAAGTCATTAAAAATACCTTTTAGAAAAATTTTGCAATCAATTTACATCACTATAAAAATAACCTACTAATTTTTTAAGATGCTACTTCAATTGTATTTTTAGGCAAAGACTTGAAGACTATTTCTAGCAGCAGCTGTTTTGATATTTTCTTGATAAGATTATGCACTCATGCAAGCCAAGGAGCAGGACAGAAAGCTTGGGCCAGAAACCATATTTTAGTTAGCCACTGATATCTACCAAATAACCTACAGCTTACCGAGTCTGCATAACTTACAAATTAAAGGTTAGTACCTTGCTATGACCCTATGAGCCAAAACCAACTATTCAATTGTCCTAAATATTTTGAGAGATTTTTTTTCAAACCATTATGTAATACCTAGAGTGTAAGAAAATAATCTAAAAATAAGAAAGGGCATTCCTTGAAATATGCACCATGTAGCTATAATATCCTTTGCAGTTAGTTATCTTAGTGGTTTATTACAGTTTTTCTACCTTTCCTTCCAAGTTCAGCTGCTGCATTTCTTGGTCACTGTTTCCTATCCCAATAAAGGCGCAAGGTTGTGACTCCTGCTCAGTGCAACCATCCCGCTCCATTTGCTCTTTTTTTTTCTTCCATCCACTGCCCATGAGATACACACATGGAGGAGGACAAAAGAACCTGAAAATGAAGAACACATTATGGAATTACACACAGTTTTCCAGATAAATAAACTGATGTGTACCCAGTGCTTTCACATTCACACTTTGCACTTGAGTTTACACTCAAATGAAGCCATGCCCTTCACTTGTCTTGAAGACTTTCTAAAATGCAAATAAAAATTACCTCATGAAGATATTCTGAAAGAGAAGAAAAAAGACCTCAAAAGTTATTATAGTCTTTTGCAGGTGCTTAATGATGCTGCAATTAATACACACAGAACAGTTCCACAAACTAATTTAATGGACAACTCGTGACTACAATTCCTAAATGTTTAGCATAAGCAAGGAGGCAATTGATTCTGTCCAAGCATAAATCTCTTCCCAATTTTTAAATGGAATAGATAATTTTATATCTTCATCAGTATGTGTAAAAAATAAGGCCTAGTTTTCAGCAGCACTGACTGTAATCAGTCTAGATGCTACTTATAGCAATATGTTCAAAATTAAATTCATTATAATACAATGCATTGGTCTTGAAGTTTCTGCAAATTGTTAAAGCCCAAATCCTGAAAAGGTTTGGCTTTAATTAGCAAACAAGCTTCTGTGTTTTTATTATCATTTTGCTATGATCAAAGAAAGATAAAGTAGAATGAGTACATGCAGTAGTAAGGTAGCTGAAGAGGTATGTAAGGGAGGGGATCATGAAAAAGTCTCTAATTATTTTATTTACTTCAATTTGGAGAGTAGTGTTGTAACTTGGCACTTCTGCAACCCAACAATGACTCCTACCTTACAGGTGAGGGCTTTCTGGCTTAGCTGTTGCTTTTTTATTTTTAAATTGGGCTTGGGACAATTGAATTCTGGGCAGAGGGAGCAGGCTCCACACTGGGGCAGCAGCCAGTTGTGCTGCCCACAGGCTGTCCCAGCGGTGGGCAGGAGCTGTCAGGGCAGAGGAGTGAACTGAACTGTGGGATCCCCGTCAAAATTATTCTGTTTCTGAGGACAAAATTATTCAGTTTCTGAAGTGTCTGTAGGAGTCTTGGGCAAGAGAGGTCAGTGCCAGATAATCATCTGGACTTGATGACCTGAAAGGACTTTTTCATCCTAAATGATTCTTCTATTAAACACCATTAATGGTAGCTTTTTAGTATGAAAATCCAGTGAAAAACTCCTATTTATCTCACCTATTCAGTGTTATTATTTTTCAGCATGATCACATTTATTTAACGGATATAAATTGTTTTTCTAAGGTACAGAATTCTTAATAGATGAAACCCAAGTGCTGTTAATAATACCATAATTAAATACATATATATTAGGCATACGAATAAATAAATGCAAGTATTTGTAGTATTTTTTGTTAATGGACACAAGTAATGTATATTCTCTGTCATAGAAACAAATCACCAAATTTTAAGTCTTACTGCTATTTAAAATGTCTTAGTGGTTATGAAAATGAACAAAAATTTACTGCCTGCAGGCAAAAAAACTCCTCAAACTTTCTTTCTTGACTATAAATCTGCAGTCAAAAATTTTCACTTACACTTGTTTTATTTGCATAGCAAATATTGTACACCAATATGTATACAGCTGAATTATCTATGAACCTCTTTCAAAAGTATCGTGGTCATCAGCTACAAGCTCTTCCTAATGAAGAAGTTGTACACAGATGAAAAATTAGTGTCAACCTTTGTTAATAGAGCAACGCTTTGCTAAAAAAAGAAAATCCCAACCAAACAAAACCAAAACAAAAATCCAACAAATCCCTTCTATACCAAATAATATTACACCGTAAAGCACATGACACATTTACCTTCTTTCCTCATGTACTCTTTCATATTTATCTTACTGGTTAGAACACAAGAAAAAAAATCCCTACTTTTTTCATACCTTTTCTCATCTCAGCTTTATTCTAAACCAAGTCCTTTGAATAACTACAGCCACTAGATGGCAATGAAGACCTGTAAAAAACAAGGTATAACCCACTGATGGAGAGAAAACAAACCACAACAATTAAAGCACTCTTAAAATTTGAATGCAGAGAAAAACCTTTGAAAATTTACTGAACAAAGAAAAACTTTTAAAGCTGATAAAATTTTAAGTTTCGTTAGAACTACAAACTTGAAGAAAGAGTCTGGACACTCACAATTTGAATGGGTTTTCTTTTTCATATATCTACCTCTTCTTCAGCCTTCAAACACAGACAGCTACAGTCTTGGGTCTTTTTAACTTCATATTTACAGTGTGTGAACTCATTTATAGAAGAATGTAGCTATGAATATTCCATCCAATTCCATCCTTTTTCACAGAAAAAGTGAATCAGATTTGAACTTTGGAAATGCTCTTTTAAATAAGATAAACATCAAAGGAGAGAATAATACTCCTTCAGATAATTCAAGCCAATGAATACAGAGAAAATGTGGTACTTCAATTAGAGAAGCTACTCTAACTGAACTTCCCAGGAAGAAAAGGTTAAGGGAAATAAGATCCGCTCATGTAATTTCTACTCAGTTCTGATGCACTCAGTGCTCTCCTCAAACCACAGGCTTCTGTCACAAAGGTTTGCTTTTTCAAATCATCGAAGTCATCCCTGTATTCATCTTATACAAGTCTTTGCCTTCAGAATTCAGATGCTTCTACTAGCTAGTTATTTTATATCCAGAGTGATTTTCGAAGGTAAGTTTCTCCTTTGTATGTCGGTCAATTCCAAGTTTTTGTCCATTACTCACATTGTTCTGAGAATGAAACTGCTCAAGAATAATTTTTCATAGGAAATCAAAGAACTAACACCTAACAACTAAAAATACTCAATGTGACAACAAAAAAATGAAAAATCATTAGTTACTACAGTGCTAAGACAAAGCAGTAGAGCCACAGGGTAAGCCCTGGAAAAAGCTATGCTCTCAATAATTAACTTTATTCAGAGGACAGGCACACTCAATTCAGTAAAAGGAAGCACTTGATCAGAAATTATAGGAGCTCTTTCAGTAACAGCTGTAAAACAAGATGCAGCTACAGCATTCTCATGCTAATCAGCAGTGATCATGTTTAACTCTGAACAGCACAATCAAAATACCAATCTGGCTCGAAGTCTTTAGATTAACTATGCCTTGGAATCCAAAACACTTCAGTCCTTTAAACTGCTGAATGTTCACACTGTTCAGACTTAGAAGAGAGAAGTCTCAGTGAATGGTAAATATGGAAAACAACACAGGTATAAGCCAAATATCCACACTCATCAGGACTAAACAGCACCTGAGTCTCTATCAGCTGAATGCCTTTGAATGGTGACAGTCATCCAACAGGAAACATCAGGCAAAAAGTCTTAAATTCAACTGAAGCCTAACCTGAGCTTCTTACCTCCTGGCTTCTTTGTTCAGCTAAAACCATTAACTTTATGAGGTGCAAGGCCTGTGTGAAGGGTCAACTCAAAAATGACAACTCCTTTCATTCCTGTTACTTAAAAGTATCAAAAACTCTCAAATGAACCTAGAAAGTCTGCATCTATACACCTGAAATAGTATTACTGTGATGCCTGTTTAAACCAGGCCACACAATGTGAGATCTGCACCATTTACAGCAAGCCTTTAACATAGCACTTCACCATCTAGTAACCCTCATCAAAACACTGAAAGGTAGTTATTGTGCTACCCTTTTAATTAATTAATTATTTCCTGAGAAACAGGACATTTGTCTATAAAAATGGGTATGAAATACATTTCTTTATATAAAGATGTATTCAAACCAACTCATTTCAGAAATGGTAGTAAATGTAAAAATGATGAAAACTGGACTGTCCAGTTGCATAAAATAGCATTAAAACTTTACTAATTTTGCTTACTCCAGAAATATGAAGAAACAAAGGCCACAGTTTGCTATAAATAAAGCAGAAACCATTCAAAAACTCAGGAAAAAAAAAAGAAAAAAGAAAAAGGAATATAATAATTTATCATTCAGTTTTATTAGGTACCTTAGGGCACACATGGATCCAAGGATTTAATAACTGGCACTTTATGCTGATAACAACAGGACATCATTACTGATGCCAACAGTCTGGGAACTAGCAGAACAGTAATAGAGACAGTCTACATGGTATGTTAAAGCTTCAGAAAAACTAAAATATTTAAACTGAAAAAATGAAACCTTAGTATGTATAGGACAAGAGGGAACAGGCATAAACTGATGCACACAAGTCCCCCTTGAACATGAATAAGAACTTTTATTTACGGTGCAGGTGACCACAGATGGAACAGGTTGACCACAGAGGTTTAGGAGTCTCCCTCACTGGGGACATTCAAGAACCATCTGGATGCAGTCCTGTGCCATGTGCTCTAGGTTGGACCAGATGTCCACCCATGGTCTCTTCCAACCTGACTGATTTGGTGACTGATTCCACACTTTCTTTTCATACCCATACCACAACAGCAATCATTTCAGCATCATACTATTTGATAACCAACAACCATTCATTTTGATTCCTGAGCTTTTAGAAAGCTCTGAAGTTTTCTACACTCATTTGACATGCTTCCATTCTTAAATTGATGAATCTGAGATAACCTGCATGAACAAATGCAGCTGTGCTAAGACACTGAACTGCACCTCAGAAAGTGTGGTAGAAGAATGCCTTATTCCAGTTAGCAATTGTTTAAAAAGCAGTTTACCAAACTTATCACTGCTTAGGTAAGGTATATGCCACAGGAAAGCACCAGGTGAAGTATACACATATATTCAAGTCAACAGGATTTTATGGCAATACTATGAAATGCACACAGCATTCTGGTTTCAGAAACCATTACCAAATAATAATTTGAAGCTTTGCCCTGGATTCCTGAGAACACTTCTGTAAGTTTTCCAAACAGTAATGGAACTTTTAATAATCAAAATTACATACTTTTTATATTCTCCTTTCTTTTGATGCAATTTGTCCTCCAGAATAATGATACACTGGACAGCTTTGCAAAATGTTCTTTATGAACTGCTCTGGTCTCGGGAGGACAAAGTTACAGATATATTGTTTAGAAAGCCACTTTCTTATCTGCAGGCACACCCCTCATTTTTGGGAAGTAGTATATACTTTACTGGTCTGCAGTGATGAGTTAACTATGCAACTCTAGAATGACAATACGATCTGACAAGGTAACCATCAGAGGTTTCTGTAGTGTCACGATAAATCTTTTTGGCTGTCAAGTTTGCCACAAAGGGTCACGGTTATCCTTTACTGCTAGAACAGCCTAGTGTTGCAACTCTTTTGCATTTAAACATGGTAGAGAGCAAGAGGGCTGCACAGTTATACAGCAAATACACTTGTCTGCTTTTGTGTCCTTCCTTCTTCACTAACTTCCCACTTGATTCGCACATCAAGAATTTCAGAAACATCTAAAAAGCACTTGCTTTGGACACTGCCCAAACAAAAGGACCTGAGAAAGACAAGTACTCAAGCACAGAATATTGAAAACCAGTTCAAAATATAGTCTGTATCTCTGATTCACATATATGAAAAAGTGTGACTGAGACAGGTAACAACAAACTGAGAAATCTGAAGGTTTAATTATAACATTTGGGTTTTCTAACAGTCTTATACATAAATCAAAGCTGTAAAAACAAAATGATGCAACAGGACTTACAAAACAGTGGTAAAAGACAGGTTAAAATTTCAAAGACATTAATGTGCTGAATATGTGGTCTCTCTGTGGCAAACAAATAATATAAAAAATAACCAAATACTGCACTATTCTAGTGAAATGCCAGGTAGAAGAGCACCGCTTACAATTGAAGAATACTGTGTTAATCCTAAGAGGTCTAGAAACCCATATATGAAGGAGCATCCTATTTGCTTCTACTAATCATGCAAAAAAAAAAAAAAAAGAATCACACAGAGAAGACTGCAGGAAAAACACCTTTGCCTAAAAAGCATTCTCACATATTCCTGCAGAGTCTGTCCCTTAGAAAAGTATCTATAATTGTAACATGTACTGTATTGATTTTTGCAAGGGAATGTTTATCATAAATAGAATCATGATTGACTTACCATTCTTTTTAAACTTATTACAGACATGATTTAGAATCTTATCTTACTGATGTCAGCAATTTCCCTTTCATATTAATGTGAAATTATTTAGGAAAAAACTCCTCTACAAGTATTCAGTGTTGATCACCTCATTTACTCCAACACTAAAATGGAAGGTTTAGAATGAGAACAATTTCAGACAATGGAAGAAAAGCTTTGACTGTAGATAGAGAACCTCTTGGTAGAAAGAGGCATCATTCCATTGAATGCTATAGGTTTGCAGCACTTGTTACATAATTAAATGAATTAAGAAGAAGCATTTAATGTTTCTTCAGACTACAGTGCAATCTGAGGAATTCTGCAAAGTGCTGTGCACCCAACTACACACTATAGTTTCCTTAGCTCCCAGCTGTAGAGGAACTTCAGTACAGGATTAAAAGTTACCTTTTTTCATTTCCATATGATTTCTGCGCAACTTTCGCGTGGAGTATTAGCACTGTTTGGTCACCTCGTTCCTTCAGGTAATTTCGCATTGCTTCCCTAAAAATCAAAACACAATATAAGCTTTGCAAATTCTTTTGGTTTTGTTTACAGCAAAATGAAGACAGCTTTAGGGAAAAAAATCCCAGGACCTGAAATTCCAAAAAGGCCATCGTTTACAGGGTCAAGATGCATTTGCTCACTGTTTAAGACAACACAGGAAACAGAAGTAACTATCCTGCACAAAACTAGCCATATGGGGTCTGTGATAATTTACAATTACTATATTTTCTAGGGAAAAAAAATTCTTGTGATGTAAAATCCTATCAATGCCATTAATTATACCATGTTTAAAGTCCTATTTCATTAAGCACCATGACACAAATTAGAACACATTTTATTAGTTATATATATAGTATATATACTAGTTATATATAGTATATATTTTCTTCATGACCAGTTTAGTATCTCATGATAATGACAAATTGTTTAAGCTTTTAACCAAATCAGTGCAATGTTCATATACAAGTTTTCTTTTGGTTTTTGAAGATACTAAGAAAAAATGAATATTGTTTCACCTAGTTTTCTAGAGAAAATATCTACTTCCTGCATACAGTCGGGTAAAAAAAATAATTTTAAAAAAAGGTTTTATTGTTCATCATCACTGTAATTATAGATGTTTCATAAATGCTGTAATTACTTCAAATACACCAACAACAGTTCCTTGAGAGAAGTGAGAGAATAATAACATCCACTCTTCTGTATAATAATCTAACTGTTCATTAAGCACCATGCCAAATTCAACACCCTAGGGATCAGCTGTGCTGGAATACTGGCAGGAACACCAGTTCCTGAAGGAGCTTTTGTGGGTTGAATACCCACCAATGCACTCATCTTCAAAGTCATCTACCAGAGAAATCAATTATGAATTTATCAGGAATTTCTATGAAAAGGAAAAACCCTACATAAAAAGGATTTTTCGTTTGGTTGTTTGGATTTTTGTCTTTTTTTCTGTGAATTGCACCTTCTGTGAATTCCCTTAGGACAGATCTAGAAAATCAAACATTTCTAGTGAAAAAATGATGGAAGATAGAAAGCAGTATTTTATTGACTAGACCTTTTCCAAAAGAAATCTCCACACAGTTTCATGGAGAAAAGCAAGTAGATCGAGCCAGGATTGGGTTGGAAAACCCAGCTTTGCTAATGATGTTTTGCAAATTCTTGTGTTTGTCATGCATGCATAAGACATGATTAATGTCTAGTGATTAGTGAGCTGATTTTTTGTGTAAATAGTAGGATATAAGAACGGAGAATAGACTTGCTGTTTTAAATTTGGACGAACTTTATCTATTTACATTTATCTATTTACATTTGACATTGGTACAACTGATGTTTATCCATGAAAGTACAGCTGGAAGAACTGTTTCAAAGCCCACAGACTAATTTACAGCAATTTTTAAGAATATATTTTATACCCCAAAATATAATTCACTGTGAAATTGTTATTATACATTTAATTATGATACATATTAGCTGCATTTTAGTTGTTTAAAGACTTTAATCTGACAATCTGAAATATTCTATTAAGAGTACTATCATACTAAATTAAGAACATCTGTCATATTAAAAACTTTTGACTTGACTACTATTAAAAAACTACTCAAACCCAGCAACCCACACAGTAAACTGCATGGTGCTATTTAATCTTTATTTAGCACTGTATGAGGAAGAAAATTTGTGTTTTCTACCAGGCTGTTTCTACAATGGATTCGTACAATCCAAGCTCCTGCAAGAACAAGTGATGTTCCCCCTCCAATCTCTCCTGCTGATATCTTACATGACATTTTTCATTATTCAATCCTAAAACTCTTCATTAATGTAGTATTATTATAGTTTACATCTAAAACCAACTAGCATAGCATGAACAGAGTAGTGTTGTTCTGCTGCAGACTGCATGATCATGAACAGATTATTAGTCAAACCAGACAGCCTGCAAACAAAAAATCCACAGCAATTTTCCAATAATTGAACTAAATGCTTTTAAGGGTTTACAGATACATTTTCAACATAAACAAATCAATCTTAAAAATTTGGGTGACAGTTGTTCCATTTCAGCAGTTTACTCTTCAGAGGAAAGTTATGTTGTTTGTTTCCAACCTCCATCATCACACAGGAAAGGTTTTCAAACTGCTGCTTTGAAGGATGCCTGGTACTTCTCAGATACCCAGTCTGTATTTTAGCTACCTAGTAGCTAAAATCCTGCACATGAAATTTAGAGTAACTATAGTAAATAGAAAACTTAGTTAAAAGCTCTCACTGCGGAGTAATTTCTTTTCTTGTTGCTCTTTTTAAAACACAGAAGATAGATTTTATTTTGGTTAATTTTTTTTTTTAAATGATGAAAGGTAAATTATGTGAGTAACTTCAGGGTTATAGTATGGGTTACTACTCAAGATGGAAAGCATCATTACTTAAAGTATAGTATCTTCAAGTATCCCTGAAGACTGGCAGGCCAACAAGAAACCGCTATGTTTGTTCAAATACTTGTAAATCAGGACGGATCAATTTTGCATTGAAATGAAGTTTAACGAAGTTTAATGAAGTTTAAGCTAACCTAAAACGTTTCCAGAAATGCAGTGAGACAGATATTCACAACACAAAAAGTAAATGTTTTCCCCCATCGTGTGCTAACATAAGGTATCACTGCATTCAAAACAGAGGCTGCCAGGGTGACAAGGGTGTATCACCACACAAAACTATAAAACAAATGGCACATCCTTTTTTGCGTTCAAGCAAACAGTAGATTTTAAAGCCAGGAGCTAATTATAATCGGCACAGTTTCTGGCATAGAATAATAAATATTTGCATAGTCTATGTTAAAGCAGTTTGAAAAAAGATGACGACTACTTAACAGTTTCTGGTGTAAATACACCCCAGGCAAGCCAGAAGCAGATCAAGCATTGTACTCCAGTCACCCTAAACATTTTCCAGAATGGATTGACTTGATAGTTCTATTTGATACTCTCTCTGATTTTTTGGGATTCACCAAAAATTGGTTAAGATCACTCCTTGACAGCACGATGTTCAATTCTGGCAGCAAGAAGTGTTACATGACCTGACTTCTAACTCAAGAAACAAATCAGCTCATTCCTGAGGATTTAAAAATAAGCAGATCCACATCCTACTGAATAAGCTATGATAACTGATAATTAAGTCAACACCATTTCTAAAAATGCATTTTGAGTTTCATATTAAAACTAAGCCACTTTGTTAAAAATAGTACTTCTGACTGCTGATTGCATATAAAATTGAAAATCTTTTACATTTAAAATTCTAGGGTTAGCAACCCACAATTTTTTGACTTATTTTTTGTGAGAATGAAAACAGTAACTTCAGAAAATTGTTAAATACCAAGTTTCTTTAATGCTTACCTTGTGAGCCGTTTCGGTTGAGGTCGCTCTCCAAATTTCCTGAAAAAAGAAGTAGTTGCTAATTTAAAACAAAAGTGTTTAGTCATAATTTTACAGTAAGATAGTACCCCAATTTCACAATTTTTGAAATTGTATTAGAATTTGATGTCTTTTCTTTGTATTCTCCCAGATAAGATCACTATCGAAGTATTAACTGCCTCCTTGAAACAGCTTTTCCCACAACAGCAGAGGTTTTTTCACATTTGAACTCCAGGTAACTTTCTTTGTTGAAGTCACATTTGCTCTCAGCATCACTTCTGAAAAGTTCAGACATCACAAGAATGTAAAGAAGCAGAAGATCTTTGTCACAGAACTGACCAGCAGTGCCATCAACAAGCAGTTACTGTAAACATACAGAAATTAACAGACATATCTGTGTTGACAAATTAGTGAAGGCTTTCCACCAGGACAATTTCTCAAAAATCTGTTTTTCCTTCATGACTTCTTACAAAAAGGATGACAACATTTTCATACGTGCCAGTACAGAATTACAGGAAAAATCTCTCCTATGGAATGCAGCCAAGCTTGATCCATAAATAGCCTGCAATACACTCAACCTTTTTTTCACCATAAAGTGTTTTGAGACAGCTGTACTTCTTTCTGTGCTTCAACACTGTTCTTGAGAGAAAGAATATTCTTCACACGAGGCTAAGACTTTCCACAAAAGTCTTTATTTACGTAAGACACCAAATTAACACATGGCAGATACATTTTCATTACCAAAAACATCCTCAGATTAAACCAAAATGGTGAGGTAGAAGATCTGAAAAAAGGAAGGCTGCACTCAGCAATGTACACTTGCTAATTCTGGTGAGGAAGTATAACCACAAGCTAAAATGATGACAAAGACAGGGGAAGAAACCCCCAAGAAACCCACAATGCAAAAACAAAACATAACAAAAAGACAGGCTTAGCTTAACACCTTTTTGCCTAAAAATAAATAGAGATATAAGAGACCGTGCTTTTGCTGCCAGTGTTCATAAATTTCTCTATGACTTGCCAAGTTCATTTTATAGGTGGGCATAGCTTTCCCTTTATGCTTCCTGGGTAGGGAAAAGAACCCTTTCCTACTATTGTCCTACAAGAGTGTTGGAGGCTCCCTAGGACAAGAACGGGTCATTAAATGATGTGACAAGAAATTCCCCTGTTCGTGCCATGGATCTGTCCTGGACTCTACAGCAACTGGCGGCGGAATGATTTCATACATTCCAATTTAATTTCCGTAATCCTAGAAATGTACAAATATGTAATTATTATCATTTATAAAGTTGAGCAAAACAGCCCTCTCCCGACAGGGCAGTGACAACATTCAGCCAATTTTAAAGTTATTTTTCAAGACTTGAGAAATATATCTTCTAAAATACTGGCAGTCCACACAGAGGAACTGAATAAATTACAAAGCCAAATTTCCTTTTCAGCTTAAACAATGAAATAAAAATTTGTTTTTCCAACCAGACAAATTCCCCTCATATTCTACTTTGTTGTTGTTAGTATACAGTTCACTTCTCTGGCTTTATTTTAATTTTAAATGAAACAATGAAACCAGAATTCTTGCTGTGAGACTTGTTTTTAGGTATTTTAAATTTTGAGGTCTACTGGACGCAAACTTAATTTCTATTTTTCTGTGTGGTATGCATCACTGCACTGACATATCTGTAATGTGGTGAAGGTAACTAGAAAACCCAAACAGCTTTGCAGTTTGTGTAGCTAACCTCCTGAGCACACCCTGTGCCTCTAATTTTCCCTGGATGACAGTGAGTAGGTGTGTATCCCAACTCCCCCATACTATCTGTGTAGTTGCTGTTCTCCCCTGATGACCCAAGATCATCCCATTTGACAGAGGGCCTGTAACTCTCTGACTAGACAACAGATTACCTTTAACTAATATTCTATAAACAACATCCCTATAGATTAGCTCCCTGCTTTTGAGCAGAACTACCGTCTTTGTTTCAATCTCTCTGCAGATTTCAATTCACCACAAGAAAAAAAAAAAAAAAAAAAAAAAAAAAAAAAAAACATAACTTTGGCCAAAAAAAAAAAAAAGAGATGCTTATCTTGGAGCAAAGAAGCATTATGCACACAACACTTACTATTTGTATTGTGGGCAATAGATTCAATCCAAGGTGAGGACCCTAGTACACCAGAAACTCCATTAACACAAAAAAAAACCCCCTTACAGACAGAACCTCACACTGTCCAAAGGAAACACATACCTTTGCAGAACTCTTGAGCGCAGCAGATACCCCTTGCACATACACTTAATTACTAAAAAGAGTTTTATTAACAAGAAATCTACACTACACATTTGCAATTATTGAAAAATAAATTCCATCTTTTCCTTCAGTCAAATCCTGAACATACAACACAGGAGAAAAGTACAAAAAACAAAGTTATTTATGTCACTGTAATCAACTTGTGAACACAAATAAAACCTACCCTCAGCAACACCAAACTTTCAAAGAGACGATGTACATTGGGTAAACCTTTTATTATTCTTTCAATATACATTAGAGAGAGGCAGAATAGGAGGAAATCACATCTTGATATTTATTTTAAAGTCAGATTTTAACAGTTTCTAAATTAAATTCAGCTACTTTTCCTCAATAATGTTGTCTTGAAAGCTGACTGATGATTATGTACCATATCCATGGTGTCAATGAACAGCCTTTTCCTGCATAATTAAAAAAACACTTCAAATATTCCATAAATATACACCTCCCTAGCTCAAGAGCAATAGTTAAAGAAATCAGAACTCAAACGTGATTAAGAATGAAATAGAAAACAGAAACATCACCATGTCATGGCATTATTCTGCCACACCCTCACAATTCTGAAAACTTGCAGCAGTAGAAAAAAGTTATCCCAGGGTAATAAAAGTTAGCACAGTTTTTGTATGCAATTGGCTAAAACTCCAGCCCTCAGTGAGAGCATGAGAGAAAAGTGACGAACAGATGCAAAGACCTAAGAGACTGATAAAAGATATACAAAATTAAATTAAAGGAGATAGCTATTCTCTCCTGTTTCACAAACACAGGAATTGAGAAGTATATCTAATACCAAAAATTTAATTTTATAATTTTTTTCCTTGCTCTACAAACACAAAATTAAGTTGTAAAACATATTGCTAGAGAATATGGAGGCTGCAAGCAGAAGTGGGCTCAAAAGATTAAACAGAAACCCGACATAGAATTCAATTAGATTCTATTAAGTATAATGACCTATCTTTTATAACTTTGTTCTCCGGAAAACCTAAACTATGTTCTACGAGCAGCAAAGAATATATCATGAGTTTAAAAAACCCAAACCAGTCTGCATTTACCCTGTCTTTTATATTCTTTCCTTACTCATCCATTACTGATGACTAACAAGCATGGACCAGTATCTATACTCCTATGAACCAGATATATTCCAAAGCAGCAACTGTATCCAGGATGCCAGATTTTCAGTCACACTACAAAACTCAAATATACAAACAAGACACAAATTTGTTTTTAAAATTATCACACGTATTTCATTTAATGGTTCATCTGGTTTACTTTTTCCAAATGTTTGCAAACTGATGCAGAGATGTGTATTGACAATATAACCTGAAGGACAGAAATTATTCGCAACTACTACACAGCAAAAAGACTAAGATTATTTTAAAGTTTTCTGATGTTAAGACATGAAAATGCAAGAAATACATTACATCTAGGTTTTGTACTATGTGACATCTACTATACAAGCTGTGATTGTTGCTATTTCAAACTTTCATATTTGACTGGCAGGTTGAAAAATGAGCCAGTTCAGACATTACAAGGTTACCTGTCAGATATGACAGAGACTGCAACACTTTTCTTGTGTAGGTTTTCACTGGACTTCCCTGTTCTGAAATTTCTTCATGTGTTCAGTATTTCCATTTATCCTTTCTTTCATCTTGAAAATATGCAGAATGATGAAAAACAAAAATGTACAGGCGACGAAATTAAAAATGTATCATAGTTCTATTCTTGCAGTGATTATTAGATAAATATATGCAATTTGAAGTCCCAGTTATAAGTAACGTATAATTGTATCTGAATGCTCACCAAGTTCCTTTAATCTCCTGGGTTTTAAAAATTTTACTATCCAAGACTAAGTTCTCTTTCAGGTGTCCTATATTGGGATTCTATACAAACCGTCAAGTTGCTGTTTCATTCACACCAGTTCAAGCTGTATTCTATTAGTATATTCTAACACACTGTATTGGAAACATGAGTGAGAGCATTAGTCACACCATAATCACTTGCTATTGGAGCAAGTTGTACTTGTCCTAATAAATCTTTTCCCAGTTCTGTTTTTTTTTTCCAACCACCAGTTAGTATTCTATTATTTCCTGTGTTTTGTCTTCTGATGCTTTGCATAAATTATTTCACTTCCACACTTCGCACCACAGGCATAATTCTTTCTTCAACATCATGTGTCAAATAATTCTTTTCAAGTTCATACATATCATTAAGCAAGTCCCAGTTTGCCATTTAAAATTCTTTTCCCCATTGACAGAAATGTAAGGAAACATATTCTTTCTCCTTGTATCTCTTTACTGCCCTTCGAGTAAGTATAGAAGTTAACAAGTGAACTAACACTAATCTCATCAGTACAGTAGATAGTTTTACTCAAACTTTTCTCAGGTTAGGTAAACACATGGCACAATATACAGGACAAGTTTCAAATGTTTTCAGACAATACAGAATGTGAAATCCTATTTGGAATTCCTAGCTCAGATACAATACGTACTGTAACTTTCTGTGGCTGCATGAATATGAATTTTCACTGTTTTCAGCATCTATCAGTAGTTGTATGCCTTTACATGCCAAACTTTTTTTTTTTTGTTATATAGTCTTATTTTCTGGACATAAATGATTTGGCTCAGTTTTTTTATTCAATGGTTCTATGTGTCAAGTCAACTTTAGAAAAATAAATAAATGAAAATTACCCAAAACAGTTCAGACATTTGCGAGAAAAAGAATTATGAAAAAAAATCTCTACAAAGATCACATGCTATCCTATCTTCAACTCTGACTGAAGATCTATGGTCACTGAACAGCTCTAGCATCCTCTTGGCCTGGAATATGAACTTCAAATTTTTCCAGTACTGGGCTTTGGCCAAGAACATCATTTTAACAGTCCCTGAGAAAGACCATTCACCTTTATATACTGAGCACAGAATCCCTAAAAAAAAAAAAAATATTTCCACAACATACAAATAGAGACAAACTTCAGCAATTAGGTATTGTATCTTCACTTGGCCTATGGACTGACGCAATTTTTGGCATCTAGTCAGAATAGCATGGATCTTTCTGTAAATGGTCTCCAGAGAAGCAAAATGCAAAAGGGAGTTGTCAAATTTGACTACAGCAGTAACAACAGCTGAGCAGAAAGCAATCAGGTTGGAGAGGCCAACATGGGGGAGCAGCAGAAACAGCACAGACTAGAAATGGGAAGCCATGAGCTGCAAACTAAGACTTGCTAAATTAAAACATGGACCTGAGACCACTGTGGCAAATGGGGCACCAGAAAAATCTGTGGCAAGGCAAAAAATTCAGATTTAACTCCAGAATATACAAAGTATAGTAAAAATATACTACAGTTACTGTTTTCTGTGTCAACTTTTTTGCAACAGAAATTTCCCTGGGTTCTTAAAAATTTCAACACTGAAAAATAGAAGTAAATACTTGGCTTACCCTGAAGAATCCAAAAGCACAGTATCCAAAACCAGGCTGCCCAAAAAGGTGGTAGATGCCCCATCCTTGGCAACATTAACTGGACAGGGTTCTGAGCAACATGATCTAACTGAAGACATCCCTGCTCATTGCAGGGTATTTGGACTCCATGACCTTTAGAGGTTCCTTTCAAAACAAATATCCATGTGTTGAGATCTCTATTTCCTTTCTGTCTTACAAAGTATGAAGAGATCATGTGGTGCTTTGCTGCCCACAGGCAATTAAACCATCCAGGTGTGTAATTCTCCTCACTGTCAGATGGGTGAAGAGAAAACACGAATAAAAAGCAAAAAAACTTGTATGTTGAGATAATAAAATTGTTTAACATAAAAAGCAGAAGTGGAAGTAGAGAAAAGCAAAGTGAAACAGGCCCCTCACCACCACCCATGATTGATACCAAGCCACTTCCTAAGCAAATGCTGGGTAACCTCTCTAAATCCCACTCCCCTCGAGTTTATTGAGCATGACATTACATGGCATGGACTATCTCCTTAGTTTGTGTCACCTGCCTGGTTGTATCCCTACCGGTATCTTGTACCCTCCTCAGGCACAGTGAGAAAGAGAGAAGACCTTGATGTTGTACAAACACTGTTTAGAAAGAGCTGAAATATCAGTGTGTTATCAACAGTGTTCTGGTCGCAAAGAACATGGCATCGTAACAGCTGCTATAAAGAAAATTAACTCTGTCCCAGCCAGACCTAATACAATGAGAAAAGAAAAATGGATGCTTTCTCCATGGGAAACAAATGTCAGATTTTAAAAAGGCACAGAGTGCCTATTCATTGAAAAAGTTTCACCCACAAACACCTGACTGCCAGATCATTTCCAACTGGACCTACTCACTTGCTGGTGCTTTTGACTGATGTAGCAAAGCGTAACATTACTCCTGAAGAGCAAACTCAATTCTGTATTAGTCCTGTTATATCCAGTACATATCACAGCATTTGCTGCAGGACATGTTAGAAGAACTCTTTAATAAGCTACAAGAGATGACTATAATACCTCAGTATGGACTTTGGAAAAAATCCCCAGACAAGTGTCACAAAGAAACTAGCCTGGAAGGAACTTACCTCACACTGTTCAGTTCAACGGTTTCAGTTCCATCCCAGAGCACAAATGTCTCAGCATTGTGATAAATAAGATACAGCAATCACTAATTTAAAGCAGTGTAAGACCCAGAGTATTAAACACAGAAATTAAATATAGAATAGAGTGGTAAAGGAAAGTTTTTACTTTCTCAGAGGAGATCCAAGGGAAACAATGCTTGAAACAGTAGTCTAATAAAAAACCTCCAGATTTTTATATAGCCTTTGACAACATCTCAGACTACATTATGCAATTCAGAAAGAAAGAGCTCAAGAAAATCCAACTTCTGCTCTCCAATGATATGAAATGACAATGAAGTTTGGTGAGAGGCTCAAGTTAAGTCCCAACATTTCCAATACCTATCAAATAGCTGGTATCCCACAAACCATTATGTGTGAAAGGACTGGGGAAGAAGAAATACTGCCATTTCAACTGCTCCTTAAGTGTACACCAGCCAAGAATGCAGCAAATGAAATTCCTGTGCTTCACTTAACTCCAGGTCTAAAAACAGTGTCAACTGTCAGGTGCAACCTTTTCCTAGACCTCTTACAATGCCATCTAACTCGTGAATGAACAAGAAGAGTTTGCGACTCAACAGTCAGACAAAAGCCTTTTAAAGAAATCGATTAAAAAGTACCTGTAAATTACTTCTCTTATTTTAATTTTTCTCCCTTAGCTTTAAAATAACTGCTATGTATCTGGAAAACTAGAAAGTCTGTCAAGTGTTTGTTCAGCTCCTAGTACCAGATAACCAGACCCTCGTGTAACAGGCTCTATTACTTTCTACCATGAGAAATGAAACTACTTCTCAAAAAACTTAAATTTAAGTTACTCTGTGATCCATTACCACAAACTCACAATACTACAGGCTCACCAGTATTGGATCTCGAGGGTTTACTTGGCCTACTGAGGTTATCTAAGATCCAGTAAAATTAAATACTCAGGTTTCCATTCAAAGTTTGAGGATCAATACAAAAGTATTCCTTTTCACCCACTAACAGAGACATCATCTGAGAAAAGCTGAAAGAGATGGATTTAAGTAGCATGCTGGGACTTTCTCTTTTAGCTGTCTATCCTCTGCCCATTTCCAGCTTCAATTTGCTTACCATGGACAAATTAGTGAAGAACTGAAGAAGCACTGAGGAAAGTTCGTATTTATGGACTTTTAACACGCTTAAAATGATCAAAGCCAACATATGCAACAGTGCTCATGTACAGGGCACACTAATTAATTCTCAGGAGTGATCCCTTAATCTGGCATTTGCTAGAAACACTTCCTTCGGATTGAACAGCATACTAAAACTCACATGGTAAGACTCAGCCACTCCACATTAGACTTGTTTTGGTTTTTCAGATTTCTACATTTAGTATAATATGTTACATCAACTGCAAAAAGCAGGTGTACATATTAAAACACAGGATATTCTGTTAATGTAGGTATACTTTTCTGTTCACAGATTTCAGTGAAGACAAGATTTAAATACTGAAAATTTTTCTGTGCATTCACCTATACAACCACAGTCTATTACAAACATTTTAGAACACAACTCCCAAGGGAAATGATCATCTGTAACTAGAAAACATTTTCCCATCTGGTGGTTTCACAGATCCAAAGAGAATTCCTACATATTAAAAAAAAGGGCCATTTATGATCCAGCATGAGCTGGCATATAAAGACCACCACATTTCATTTCATACAGTGGCTGGATCCACATCACTTTAAATGCATTTCCTGATGGAGATAACTGCTGCATTTGATTTCTACAAGTGCATTTTATTCCATACTGATATACTTTATTTTTAAATTAATCTCAAAATAGCGCACTGTTATGATATGTCAATGCTAAAAATGCAGAGATCAAAAAAGTGATGATCTACAGGTTTTACACATGATTAAAAAGTCAAAACACCTCGAGGACGCAATTTCTAAGAGATCAATGCAAAAGACATATAATTGCATATAAGAATTCAGTAACAGGGAAGTAAACACAAGCAATTATCTATGCGCAAACAGAACATTTCACACTGATCTTCTCCATGGATGAAGATATTGAATAAATGAACTATACCAATAGCTAAAACAAAGCCTTCAGAAGGAAAATTTTACCTTCTCCAAAACAAAAATGGGTTCAATATACACAAGTCTGATTATAGGAAACAGAAACCAGTTGTATTACCAGTAACATCCCACACTAAACAACCTCCGCACTGGAAACACAAACTAAAAAATTAAAATAAACCAGCTAATATTGTCAAAAGAAAGAACAGATGATGAAGTAGTTCTTACCCACTCTACACTCCACAGCCAATTCCACATAACCTTCAATCTTCACAAAGTTCTCAACATTTCTCAGGCAATTCCCCCACCTTGTTCCACAGATTTTTGGGATTTTGCCCTCCGCTGATTTTTGTAGATTATTGTGATTTAATGCCATACAATCTAATGTGACCCAGCATACCCTGTGCTCCTAATGATCTGCATAGCATCATAGAGTAAGGAGTCTTCAAATTCTCATACTACTCACACCCTAAATACTCTGTTGTCTTATTTTTCTATAATATCACACAGCTGAGGTACAGAAACTGATAAAGAAATGGCACCTATCTCCCCCTGTTGCTCCCTCCAGACACAACTATGTTCGTAAGTGTGATCCTCCTGACGCTGATGAAGTCAACAAATTGACTGACAGCTCACCCATCACAGGCTGGTTCATCCTTCAGAATCAACATATGCACTAACACAGTCACATGCAGTCATCAACTCACTCTCACTTTTGCCTGCCAGCAACACTTTGGCCCTGATTCTCATTAGGGTGTCTACTGTAACAAAAACACTGTTAACAAATATTGCTGTAAGGACTTTGTCCTGAAGGTTAGAGTTGAATTAAAAGCTAACCCATTTTTAAAAATAAATACAGTTTTCATGTTCACATACAAAGAACCAATCTCAGCCAACTTGCCTTGAAACACTGACACAAAGTACCCTCTTTCTCATCCATCCTATAAAAGGAGATAAAATTAATTAAAGCCACACCAATCAAGAATGTCTAACGGATATGAACAATGGATTTCTACTACTCCTAAAGTCCCTTTTTCCTCTGTAAAGAGTGAATGATGGGTGGTCCAACTGCACTGTGACTCTTTGGAAGCAGGGGGCACAGCAGCCCCTGAAATTACAAAACCAGAAAGTTTTTGATCAATTCACAAAACATTTTCCCTCTTCAACAACAACAACAAAAAAAAGACCCACCTGCTCCAGGGTGAATGCCACCGACCATTCACTATCACATCTTTGTACTGCATGATTCTGTACTGCCCCTGACTATACTTAAAGAATTTAAGTTCTGCAACACAGGGAGCATGTTATGTGTTTGAAACAAGTCGTCTACTCTACAGCACCGTACACACTTTTGGCACTATATCAAATAATACTGACAAAAATACAATAGAAAAAGCTCTGCTTCACTTAGTCACGCCCTCTCACTGCAAGTCACTGGTTCAATTAGAAACTCCCTCTCCTTTTCTGACCTGCTTTCATACTCCCACACTCCTTTCATTATTGTCCTCTCTCTTCCAATCCCCATAAAATCACAGAACCACAGCTGCAATTTAAATAAAGCTTGCACTGTATCAGTAAGCAGGCTCACTTTTAAACAACTTATAGAAAGTAAACAAATACACTTTTTTATAGCAGTCTACCTAGATTTAGAAAAAAATCCATGCAGTAATCACTATACTTGTATATGACTCAAAGTCAAAGGTCTTGTCCAAACAGGACGTAATTTTAATCAAGACAGCATTTCCACAACTCTTCCACACTAAGTGAGGCAAGGAAGTCAGTAATGATAGCTTGTTTAATGAGGAAGTACCTAAACATACACCCAGACGTGTTTTCGTTGCTTTTGCTTTTAGCTATAGGTATCTGCAGCAAGGAGCTAGTAATCCAAAGATCTCAGGTACACTAAAGAACTTAGATATTATCAACTTAAAGGATAAAGCCATTAAAATGCTGGAGTGGTACAGAATGCAAGAAACATAGTAAAACACTACCCACTTTATTATGATTCCTTTATATTCACATGCTATTAATTCTTTTTTATTAATTGCCTAATAACATTGGCTCAAATGTTTAGTGGAAACTGCAGACTTATGATACACGTACCTTGGCAACTGAACACGTTATCAGCTTGAAAATCAGCATGCCAATAGAATCCTAGTCCCTAAAACACAGTATAAATTTGGCTCAGCTATTTTAATAGGGAATGCACTCATTAGTTTAATCTTCATCCATTCAAACCAAAAGAGAGTGGATACCTGGAAAAATCTGCACATAGTTCACAAAACTGACAATTAAAGTAATGTTGACACAAAGTTAGTCTGGAGCATGATTCTACACAAAACATCCCACAGTCACAGCTTTCATTGACAATGATTTTGCTCAGCTTCTGATTATTGCAACTCTTCTTGTCCATCTGACACAGCAAATTTTCCTCAGGATCTCACCTTGCACATCACCTTTGAATACATACTTCACAAGCAATGACTTTTATTTCTTAAGAAACTGATTAGATATCCCCTATTAAACCATAATTTAGGTATCAGTAAGTCCTTAAAAAACAAGCAGTTACCTTACAAAAAATTAAATTTTTAAATATGGCAAGAACAGAATCTGTTGTCACAAATTAGATATAAGAGGAGACTTCTTCAACCACCTTCCTGCCAATATAAGAACCACACTACAGTATAGTACCTAAGGATTTGTTCAACCTTCATTTCAGTGACTGAATGTCTGCAGTGTTCAAAGAACAGTTTCTCCTCTGTAAATATAATTTCCACCCTTAAGTGGAAGATAAGCACTGATATTCTGTGCAGAAGATAACTTTTAAAAAAATGAATGTAAAGAAGGACAAAAAGTTAAGGTTCATGGTTTTCTTTGAACCACCACCATTCACTGTAATACCAAAAATATATAACAGAAGTAAATGATTTTATAAGGAAGTGGTAAAGAACCATACTGAATTTGCAGAGGCAGAAGATTCTCAAAAAGCCAGACTAACCTCACTAACCATAAAGGCAAATAGGCATTTCTTTGGAACAACTCTTTAAGAGATAACAGGCTCTTGATGGGGACAGTCCTTGGTCAGCTTCAAAATCTCTAACCACCGCTCTAATAAAGTAATAGGATAATCAGTCTTCCATGTCCTTTTCCTTACCCTATACCCTCATAAACAAAGGAGCTTTATTGCTACAGCAACTGCTTCCTATGAGCACAAAAACAAGGAGAATAGAATGGCCTAATCTGTCTCTAAGGGGCTTACTGTCCCTACTCCAAGCTCCTCAACTCGCTCCCCATGCACCACCTGCAGTGCTCAGACCTTCAAAAGGAGCTAACTCAGTCCATCAATCTGGCACACCACTAATACATGGAGAAGCAGGAGACAGGGGAATCAGTCATGTTGATTGCAGAAAGCTATTTGGTCACCTCAGAAATCTCAACTTCAACAGAAGTCAAAAAAGATTACAGGAGCAGCTAAGCAAGTCTGTAGCTCTCATGGGAAATAACTATAATTCAAGAAAACACACAGAGGAATTCAGTACAGAAAATGACTTGCCAAATACAAGTCTTAAGCAAAATTAAAAGATCTTACCAAGAGACTAACATCCTCAGTCAAAGTTTAGCTTAGGATACCTATAAGACTCTCACCCCAAGTGCAGTCAGAACTTAATACAAAGTGACAGCTAAGTAAACTGACATCTCTAAGGTTTAAGCAGACCAACTGTGACAAGTCTTGCTGTGACAGTTTAAGTCACCACTCAAATGCCTTTCCTACCTCTCTGCTAGGTCAGGGCAAGTAAACGTGCCTGTATCACAGCTGCTCCAGTTCACAGTTGTACTGTGGCTTCAGAGGCAGTTGAGCTGATTTGTCACTGCCAAACAGGTCTTGCCTGCCAGCTACCCCCAACTGCACTAACCTACCCTCAAACACCAAATTCCAACACTTGTCAGACCTTTCCACAGATAAATTCAAATCAGTAACCCAGAAAAAAACCCATTTTTGGGGGAAGCCATAGGGAGAGGGGAGAGGGACTTTATTGATTCAGTCACAAACCCAGTGAATGCCAGCACCACTTCACTGCAATCAACAGACACACTCAGGAGAATGTGGCCACCTACTTGAGTAGCATGGCAGTTAGAAATGTGGTGCACCCCTACCTTCAATTTAGACCCACTTAATATTATTGTAAATAATGTAAATAATAATTAATAATTTGTTAATAACAGCAATAATAGCAGAAAGCCAACAAAACCCAGTTCATACACTCCCTTAACTGGTCTTCTTTCAGGAACTGTAAGCTCTGACAGCAGTGCCTAGCCCTCCAAAGCAAGTTTCAAGAGACATTTTTAAGTATCTTTACTGTAATTTCACACTTCTACAAAACACCTCTAAGAAATGGGGACAATTCCCTATCATCTCCTTCCTCCAGCAACTCTGTCACTTTCAGTCAACTTTTTTTATATATTTTTTATATTTTTTAAACACAGTATTATTATAGTATGCATCCTCTCCTTTCATTTCCTTTCTTCCTCCAACTTCTATACTGTGAGCCTTCAAAATGCAATATGGAAGCAGCTCCTTACATTCAATAAAAGTAAACTGCTAGAGTTCTATAAGCTTATTTCTCTGAACTATGTCCCACTCACTGATCCTAGACTTGTAAAACAATTTAAAAATTGTATCTGTATGCAAGCAGAGAATAGGCTATCAGCACCTAAGCAAGTTGCCATGCAAACAGTAATTTCCAAATTGGTAAATAAAATTTATCTCCTCAGTAGGTTAAAATGATGACATCAAACCTGTGCATACATACACCTTACAACAAAGGTGTATTTGTCACCAACCTGTGTTACAAAATTACAGAGTTTCCTAGATATCAGATGTTTTCTTGCATCACCTAGGAATTACGTGGTTACACTAACATTAACTGAGAGCAGTTGCAAAATGAGCTGTCAGTATCCCAGAATTAATCAATCTCAAGTGTATTGTTTCATAATTAAGCTTATGAATACATCATCCCATGAATATAAAAACAGCAGCAATAAACACATCCCAGAAAAGAATGAGAATTACAAGGCTCTTTTTCAACTTTTCTAAGACAAATCAGTTGGAGGCCATTCTCCACTGTTAGGCTTTTTCCCTATGATTGTGGTGAAGGTCTGGGAAGCATTTAATGCAAGCAAATTATTCTTAAACCTTTTAAGTCACATAACTTGCAGAGACAGCAAAATTAGGCAACATTCCATCTAGAGTTTACAAATCTGTATTTTAGGAAAAACAGTTGTTTTAAAAGATTTGAAAGCTTTGGACTTTTTGTCACTGTTGTTGAATTAATTTACAGATAAATTCTAAGTTTCTAAGATATTAAATTATACTGCAGCTACAGCAGTATATATAATCAATAGAGCATTCCAACACAGGAAAGACATAGGAAATATTCCCATTTAAAAATACTTGACTTAAAGGAGAAAGACAAAAATAGGATAAGTACAACAAAAACTGTATTTCTGTTAAAATTTATAAGCTAGAAGCTCCTTCTAATTATTGCTAGTTATAACTGTAAAACTAAAATATTTAGAAATAAATTGCTAGAGAAATATAATCTCTACAATGCCTATCATCAAGTATGATAATACTTTTAACTACTGTTACGGTAACTGGGTCAATGATCCCTGTACAAGATAATTAAACAGACACTCCAATAATAAACTTTTACTCCTCCTTATCACAGTACATTTACAATAACCATATGAAAAGATTAGATTACATGGCTGGAATGTCAGCAAGCTAACACCTTATCATCCTTTTTTCTGGTATTATAGTATTACAGTTCTCTTACATAGTCAAACATGCTCCTGTTGTGCCCTAACAGCTTTCACACAGCATTTTTCCTAAGGAAAAAGATCTGAAGAGCACAAATGCAAAGCAGTTATTACTGTCCATTTTTTAAAATGGAAATTGTGTGAATGAATCATACTTAATTCAAGGAGGCTTGCTTTTCAGGTTTGTCAAGTTTAAACTCCACACAGATGCAAATTACTGGTAAAACTTCTCCCTGCATCTTAATGAGGTACACTATAAACCATGAATTCAATTTGAAAACAAGAATGCTTTTTTTTTAGACAAACTTTACTTAACAAAGGTATTCTAAGTATTTAAGGAAACAGTATTTTTTAAAAAAAATTTACCCAACAGCACTTAACTTCTGCGTAATCTTGAACCTGGGACTGCTACAACACAAGTTTCCCAGAATAACGCCTGTGCTGGCACAATTTTTTGCAAGGATTTTACAGCATGAAAAGCGTGCCTAAGCAGTGTTCCAAAAGCTTCCAAGTGCTGAGCTCCAAACCCAACCTCTTTTCAAAACACTGTCCCATCCTTCCAAGTACATTCAGGCCAGAAGGGAATGTAAATTGCCAAAAGTGTCTTGAAGCACTAAACAACCAAATTTGCCATTTTAGTTAGCAGCTACCAACCCTGTCAAGCATACCTTGACCAGCTAAAAATGATCACCAACACAGGACTATCAAGTATGCAGTATGTGGAACATGCCAGTCTATAGAGAGATCTCCTTTCTGAAATTTCTGCCCACTGCAGCCTCAAACAGGGCAGACTGAACTCTCCAAAACAAAAGAAAAAATTGACAAATGCAATCATTAAAGTTCAACAATCAGAGAGATAACCTGAACTATGGAATGAAATGAACTATGGATTGAACTATGCAGATGTCCACGCAGCCAAGATAAATGAAGAAAAAGAGTCTCATTTGACAGAAAATCGAGGGATAATCTATATTAGAAGGTACCACTTAGAATTCACTATTTTAGAAAAATGGTGTCTTTTCTTCAAGGCATTAATGCATTCTGGAAAATATAGCATACTCTGTCCACAGAGCAGGCTTAGTACTGTATTAGTACAATTAATAAATTGATTAGGCATCCTTGCAATAATGTAGAAGCCCATAAATCAGTTTTAACTAAGTTTAAAAAGAAGAAAAGAGCTTTTAAAGAAAATTAAGTTGCTATGAGCTTTATGAAAATCGGAAGCTGGACAGACATTTCCGGTGTCCTCAAAAAAGACAAAGCAGAATTTGGAAATAACTGCTTCACATCTGATCACTTTGCATATGCCATTTGGCTAGACAGTAAGCTTATGCCTTAGATATATTGCCACTACACTTTGCCCATTAGGGATGAAGGAGTTCATGGTATTGTCCAGTAAACTCTCCTTACAAGGCACAAGTGTACAGGATACAGAAGTTCTTCAGTCCTACCATTTACAGAACAACTTAAGAGGCTAAAAACCCACAAACCCATTCCATGACATGAGAACACATAAAATGCAGTCTAAACAAATGAAGAAAATTCAGAATATTAAACTGCTTAAATTATCTTATATGGTTGTGGGAAAGATTAAATACTGTGAAGACAACATTCATATTCAATACAGTATGCTATCTACACACTGCTCACCTAGGCTTAAGAAATAGAGAAACCATTTGCGCTATAGTCAGATTGCAAACAGAGGGTGTCCAGAATTTCTAATGACAGTAACACATTACCAAATGCAACTTAACTACTGAGTTGCACACAATTTTAGGGCCCCTGCCTTAAGTGGATTTTTAAACAAAACAAGCCCATGAGTTGCATAATGAGTTTATTTATACCTATAAACATCTTGGAATAGGTATCAAAGTTATGTTATATTTACTAGCCTGAAAAAAGCCTAATAAAACATTCTGGCAAGTTAAACACCAGAAAAATGTAGCACTGTGTAATTTTTTTTTATTTCCCCAGTGGTTCACAGGTTGTTGTAATAATTTGGTGTGCCAAGTTAGCTACCATATTTGCTATGACATTGTCTAGCTTTTTAGATATATGGCATTGCTATGGGGTAGGGGAAGGACTGCTGGACTACTTCTATGACAAGAAAGGTAGTGGGAGAAGTGAAACGTGAGTGACAGGTTTAAAAGCCTGAAGTATTTTTCACTTCTGTTTTTTATTTTTCCATACACACAGGAAACTCCCTTGGGGGGGAGAAATAACAACTTCTCTACTGCTAAATAAAAGAACATGTGTAAAACCCAGAAGCCACTCAATGTTTCCGTACCCCAATAAATAAAAACTTAAAGAATCAGATAAAAATGTTAACACTGAAACAGCAAAATCTACTTTTCCCACCTCCAAAAATTTCTTCAATGTCTTTGCAGCAGTAGAAAATACAAGAGACAACTGACTCCACACACATATACATACATCATTATCTACCTTCAGAGAGTTCATTCTGTTCCCCAGACCAGCATCCACCCATTCCTTTCCATTCCCTTTTGCTATTAAGAAGTGAGGCAAAGATGAGAAAGAAGGACAGTTAAGAAAATCCACCAAGGTGTGCAAGGCCTTCTGCTCCCACTGCTAGTGTGGATACATGGGTTATTCAGGCCAAGGCTCCAGCAATGCATTTCTCCATTTCCAGCAGCAGGATTAATGGACAGATGAAGAGTAAGAACCATATAAGCCTAAATGGTGCCTCCCCTGAACGTTCTCCTGTCTGTGACTATTTTCAGTTCAGCGCAAGGAAGTCCCAAGGCAACTTCACATCATCAATATGATCAGCCTCAGAGTCGTCCCACCCCAGAATTAAAATTCAGTTTTAACAGATCAGTAAATCCAGGCTCATACTGGAGTGACGCTGGAAAAGCCTGCAAATCACAGCTCAGCAGCCACAGATGCTCACAGCTGGCCAAAGTGCTGTGACAGAATGCCACTGCTGTCTGAAGCTGAAACCAGCTGTCAAGTGTGGCACGATAATACAAATGCTTATTAATAAAATTAACCACAAACTTTAAGGGAAATCACAATAAATCTCTACTAGTAATTTTTGGGGGGAGGGGAGGGCAGCAAAGGAGTGGTGCTGTGGAGTTTTCTGGATCAAATGAGTTTTCTGTGTTTTTTTAAAAAGGAAACCATTTTCCAGTTTTCCCAAAGAGACTAGCAACTACAAAGCACAATGCCCTTTAGGAAATAAATCTTCATTAACTAGGCAAACGATGCCATGACAGGCACCCAACAGCTTTTCAACTATGATCCTTTTGCTAGTTATAAAAACTGGCTGGTCATGCCAGCACACCTTGGGACAAACATGAAGTATACTCAAGATTCATTCCACCATTCTCCCCAAAACACAAGGACTATAGAGAGCTCCAGTTATCCTGCTGGTTCTATAATGAAAACCAGAGTCCACCCTTTAAGGTATACTAGAGTCCTGTTAAAAGGGCTCCCTGGACCTGCATGCCACCCAACAGCTTGCAAGCAGCTTGAGTGACAGGTGAATACAGGTTACTTAAAGGAAGGACACTATGCCAAGACCTAGGGCACTTTGAACTTAGAGTCCTCAAGACGTTTCTAACAGCTACAATTAACTACAACACTGCAGAAAACAGACAGAATAAGCAATCAAAAGGACTGAGACAGCAAGTCAAAAGCAAGTGGACAATGCAATAACAGCCTCAGGCAGAGAAAATGTAGTGGATTCCATTACAGATTATTTGGCAAAGGAGAAGATGATGACTGACTCAACTCTTAGGAAAACTGCATGAAGTTACTTTTGGCTTCCAAAAAAGAAATTAAGAAAGCAGCTGAAAAAAAGGAAGACGCCACAGACTGAAACAGCAATGGTGATTTGGGACAATGCTAAGTGTTTGCTTCCTGTTCCTCCAACTACGGACCAGTGTTGCAAGACAGACAGTTTGAAGATTCCTTTCACCAAAGGAAAAAAGCTTTAACCAAAGAAGCCAGGTTGCACACACTAGCCTCACTGGCTGGAACAATTTTTTAATTCTGATATTCAAAGGATATGCCTGTTTGACTTTCCGAATTTTGTTTCAAAATTAAGTTGGAAAAATGTTTTAGACAAAGGCCTACATGAGCTGTTTAACCATGAAAAGTAAACTGAGGCCCACTGTTGGAAGAAAAAGTGCACTATTGTTACACATCTACTTCTGGAGTATAGTAAGCTTTCAAATACATTTCTTTCTTGAAGCAAGAACAGAGAAGATCAGGACATGTATCACTACTAAAGATACTGTCCATAAAGAGAAAAGTGTAAGAGAGAACTATCTCAATCAAACTGTTAATTTTTAACCTATATTAGGACACCCCAGTATGATACCACTACTCTACAATTCTGAGAAGATATTAAGAAAAACAAATCAAATGCTTGCATTCAACCACTGAACCAGGCAAAAAGAAAAGTTACAATTTCATGCAGAATCCATCTTATGTTAGCAGAAACTGTGTGTATAGTAAATATAAATCCAAGCTGCATATTAAAGCTGTGTAACAATCACTTTTAAGTGTATCTTCATACACAGACACCCCCCCCACTTTTTGGGCAATGCTTATTTACAGAATTTAACCTGGTCTCAGCTTTACTTTGTTTGCTTTCATCCCTTCAAAAACAATCCTTTCTCCCTGTTTTGTTGCTTTAGAAATACACCATTTAGTAAGAACAAAGTGTCCTGCTTCTTCACAGCTTTCAATATACACCCTACAAAACCACTAGCAACAGACTACAGTCTGTATTCATTTAAAGTTCTATTTTATCCATTCTCTTTGGAGCAGCAAAAGGATAAAAAAAACCAGTAGTTTCTTCCCATACATGAAGAGGATTGAAACATTTCAAAAGAAAGAAGGGTGGTAAAAGCAAAAAACAAAACTCCTCCAAAAAAAGTGATCCTTTACTATGTCTTCTTCCCCCTCCAAAATATATTTCCTGCCTTCACAACAGTAACACCAGATTTTTCTCTGGCTTTATCAATACAACTTAAGTTCTACAGTTCTCTCTCTGTATCAGTGTTTAGTCTTCTGTAACATGAGATATCTCAGGTTCTTGAACTCTTTAGATTTTATTTTCTCTCAAATCCTCATCAGTTCTTAAGAGGGGAGACAAGTCACATACAAGTGCTTATTAGACATCCCCTCTCATGATCCAAAACACTGATAAGCCAAAGTTTCAAGTTCCCAAAAGTAAGGAACAGGGTTTGGACTTGATTTAAAACATACAGTTGTTAAGATTATCACACTAGCTGAGTAGCAACAGTGACTTCCTTGCTCTGTAGATAATGGTTCTGGTGGTGCTCTAAGTACATCACAAGTCTTAGGGCTAGTAATAGCAAAGTTTAGAGGAAAAAGGGAACACTGTTGGGAAGTAGTCCGAAAATACTGCTCTGGACAAATATAAGTGAACATGGATTACCCAGGAACAAAGAGAATGGGGCTTACACAGAAGCTTCACAGAAAAAAAAAACAGGAAAGTACTCTGGTGTGCTACTCCATTAAAAATAATTAAAGAGAAAATAAAAAAAAAGGAAAATCCAGAAACAAAACTAATTGAGAGCTGCTCACAAAATTCAGGAGAGAACACAACTGAAAATGACTAAGCAAAATACAGTACTCTATGTTATTTCAGTATGAAATAACTTCTTCAGTAAGAAGTGGAATTGACCAGATATAAACCAGAATCAGAAGAAAGGAATGTCAAGCAGTGCTATAAATGTTTTTCAACTAATGCCAAAACAAAAAAAGAGAAAATATTAGTTAGGAATACAATTTGTACAATGGCAGAAAAGTATTTTTCATGTTAAAAAATGCAATATCATTACTGAAAAAATTCTTATACAATCAGGGCAATTAGGTATGAGAATACTGAACACAACAAAGAAAATACCAGAAGTGCCACCAGTAAAATCTGCTGAGTACTTCCAATAACGATATTCACAATTTGAATCCTAAAAACTGAGGAAAACTTTCAGTGAGTGAAGAAGTGTCTTAGCTCTACAGATAAAATATTCATCACTGCCTAATACCTCCTGGCAAACATAGGTCTGTTGCTTTTGGTTTTTTTTTTTTTAGAGAACTAACTAGTCAAACTGAAAAAGATAAACTTTTAAATTTAACCTGATGCAATACTACTTTCATGACTATGCGAACTGACAAGTCTAACCAGTCTACTGCTAATTCTAAGCGCCATCCAGCAATATGCTAAGACATTAAGGCACTAAAGTCAGTTCGGTTTTTCTAATTATTTACTAAGTATTTATCAATCAAAAAAGAGTTAAGAATTTTTCCAGAAAAACCATGGAACCCAGAAACACTGGAAAAACAAGGGATATGCCCAGAGCCTTTCTTCTATATTTTATTTCCATATGGAAATTCAGGCTACATTCAAGGAACACTCACATAAGGACTGGCTTCAAAATCTGTCTTGTGAGGTACCTTCAGGGTATCTTCTGAGGTCACCTTTTGTTTACTGCAGTCCCAAAAGCTACATGCAGATGCAGCCAGTCAAAAAGAATGATTACTACCCTTATAGCACAAGGGATCCAGTAACAAGAGCTGCCCTATACCTTCTAGTAATCTTTAACAATCACAAATGACTGTAAAGGCCTGGTCTACTTTTCCTTTGCTACCATCTGAAGTATGATTTATCACTTCAACAAGCTGACTGGGAGTAAAACTCAGTAAAACTTATTTAAACATTGTTTCATAACGACTCCTTTGTTTTGCCTCCTGACTGTTGTGAAATACAGGTATTTTGCCCATTGCAAAAGAAAAAAAAAAGCAGAAAGTTCTGATGTTTGTTTTGGCATAGTTCTCACATTTGTTTTAACACAGTTCTTGGTATTTTGAGAGTGCTGCTATCTAAATGTAAGCACTGGGAACACTAATCTTATTTATTGTATTATCAAAACTGAACATAAGCGTGGCCAACAGCTATATTATTAATTAAAATAGATTATCAGAATAGGTTTTCATGCCTTTCCTGCTTCAGGTGACTCTTAGAGCAAAAAACTTGCTTTAGCTCTAGAGAACTGCCTGTTTTTTCTCTCTACTTAACGCATTCTTCTATCACTCTTAACAGACAAACTGAGACACGTTACCTCCACAATGAACAGCAAAACAATAAACAGAGGAGGGCACTCCTGTAAATTTATTACTTATACAAAGATCCCTTGAACTTTTATATCGTGATCAGAATTCCATCCCAGTATCACGTGTGCTGACTAAAACAGTGCCACAATCCATCAAGTGTGCTACAAGCCTCTTTCAAAAAGGAAGCCTAATCCCAAACACTTATTTTAACTGCTCTCTGTGACTTACTAGTGAGAAATTTGTAATGCACACATAAACAAAACATATGAAAAGCAACATCAACCATGCAATAGTAAATGAAAAAAAACCCCAAAAACTAGAATGCAAAGGAAAATTTAAAACACAAACAAAAAAAACCCACAAACAAAACCCCAACCAACCAAAAACTAAGCCCCCAACAAACTACATTAAACCAAAAACACCCCAGGATGCAATGCTGACAAAGAAGTACTGAACAGCAGAAGAAGAGAATTTGGCCAGAAAAATACTTGGACAATAAAACATATCCAAAATAGTTTTGATATATCCCACAACTTCTGGAAGATATTATATTATTGAGGATTTTACTAGTCATCACTGTATATCTACTACAAAACTAAGCATGAAAAGCACACACGTGTAGAATAACAGCAGTCTTTTACCAAAGCCTTTTCTTTTCTGAATTCTGACACTCACCACTGAAACCAGAGCTGGGTGGCAGATTTGGAAAGTAGTGAAATATATTCAATTTTGAAAATAAGTACCTATACAGAGTGATTTCTCCCGCAGTATAAAGACATGGCAACAGCACACTGCAGCATCACTTGATTTTATTACATGGCACATTTATTTACTGGTCATGCCCTAACCATCGCATCCATCTCAGTTATGTAAGAGCAGCATCTCTCTAGCGTTTACTTGAAAATCACTCACTATAGCCAAAACACATTAATGATGAATAAAGTCTTCTTTACCATACCTTTCTGTTATGCAGATGAAAAACCTAAGGAAGTCTGATTTCTCCTGACCAGCTTTCACGTCTGCAGCTGGGAGAGACAACATGATGTCACCTGTCAAAACCCAGCAAACAGCCCATAACTACACCAAGTACAAGAAGAGAGGCAGGAGACAGTAATTCTGTTTCCACCTCTCCACAGACTCTGTTTGACCTTGGCAAGTCACTAGGGTTTTGTGCTTGTTTTTTCATGTTCAGGACGTGAAGAGCTTTTACGCAGATGGCTGGAACAACAATAACTGAGTAAGGCTAATTATTATTTATTCTGCCTGGCCTTAGAACTCTTCCATAATGGCATAAATGCAGAGTGTGCACAAGCACCTCCAAAACTCTAGACCTTAATTTTGAAGCCCCCTTTATGTAAGATCACCAGTGAAAGCAGCAACACCCCTTACCAAGACAACCTCCCCCGTAATCAACAACTGATAAAAGCTTAAGTTTCACAAATCCTTCTGCTAAGCAAACAACTTTAACCTTATTTTCTACACTGGTAGCTCCCAATCCACAATTTGCAACTTGCAAACACTACTGCAAGATCCTTTGCAACTGTTTCCAGACAAAATTAAATTACAGAGTAAAAATAAGAGCTGCCAGGAAAAGGAAAGCAGGGTATTTTCTGTGAGTATCTTTTATTCCATGCAGTTTCTACTGTTCGGCAAAAATTAGGGACCAGTATTTTGCACAAGCCTCTTTCAGGCTTGGAAAATTCCGAGTTTCACGGCAGCCTGATCAAGTTTCATTTCGATACCAACTTTTCCTGGTAGTCTCCCAAAACACTACCCACTAAAAATATGCCACAAGTATGACTCTGAAAAAAAAAAAAAAAAAAGAACAAATGAAATGACAAAGCAATGCTACCAAGAATAAAAGTAAAAAGACACTTTTTCTGACACATTCAGAAAAATGTCTATTTGTCTGTACTCATAAAGGAAAAAATTTAGGTATTCATTCCTCTACTCAAATAACTGTAAGAAACTAGATTAATAACTGAAACACTAACTTGGATCCATTGTAGTATATACCCTTTAATCTAACCTATGAGAAGTAGAAAAATTAAATTAAGAACCAGGTGTGATCTCACATAGAGCAGTTAAAAATGATTAGTCGTAATACAGCTTGTTGCCTGTTCGAGATAGTGTTCTGGATTTTCAATGCACTGATGAAATACCACTGCATACAAGCTAGTCATGCAGTACAACAAAATGGAGATAAACTCTTATTCCTGAGTAGAAACAAAAATGAATAAAAGTTATACCATAACCACAACCACTGTAAGGTCATGTTTTCCAAGTGAAGCACGTAAACAACTTTAGAATCAGACTCATAGAACATCCTGACTTGGAAGGGATCCACCATGATCATCAAGCCCAATTCCCGGCTCAGTGCAGGACACCCCAGATTCACACCATGTGCCTTGAAAGCATTGTCCTGATGCTTCTTGAACTCTGTCAGGCTTAGTGCTGTGACCACCCCTCTGGGGAACCTTTACCTAATATCCAACCTAAACCTCTCCTGACACAAACTCAGACCATTCCCTTGCATCCTGTCACCAGAGAAGAAATCAGTACCTGCCCCTCTGCTTCCCCCTGTGAGAAAGCTCTAGGCTATAATCAAGTCTCCTGTTGGTCTCCTCCAGACTGAATAAGACAACTGATCTCAGTCATTCCTCATATGACTTGCCCTCTAGACCCTTCACCATTTTCCTGGTGCTCCTTTAGGTGCTCTCGAAGAGCTTTACATCTTCCTTACGGTATGCTACCCAGAACTGTTCCCAGCACTCGAGGTGAGGCTGCCCCAGCTCAGAGCAGAGCAGGACAATCCCTCCCTTGCCCAGCTGGCCATGCTGTCCCTGATCCCCCAGGACACGCTCGGCCCTCCTGGCTGCCAGGGCACTGCTGGCTCATATCCAACTTACCATTGACCAGGACCCTCAGGTCCTTTTCTGCAGCGCCTGTTCCCTAGCCTATGCATATCCACAGCTGCCCCATCCCTGGCACTCACCCTTGTTAACTTTCACATCTGGTGATTGCCCAGCCCTCTAACTAGCCCAGATCACTCTGCAAGGCCTCTCTTAGTTTAAACAAGTATGGAAATATGGACTTCAATTCAACACAAATGTTTCAAGACTTACCTACATAAAAAGACATGTTCAAAAAAGAGCCCTGCAAGCTTCCTGAAGACATGTGCTGAAGTGTTCAGGCTGCTTTAGAGAGAACAAATCATGTCCCAGCAGCATGTCATTCATTAAACAATCTTATTAATCAAATAATAAAACATGATAACAATTATATCTTATAGTAAAATTTTATAGATCAGTCAAGCTTCTTTTAAAAAATAAAAATACTAAAAAAACCTCAATGTTTATCTTCACATCACTCTCAATTTTACATTTTATATATAATTTTAATATATATACAATATTATTATATATTATATACATAATAATAGTCTGTCTATTGTAAGGATCTAAATCTGCAAGCTTAATCCAGAGACTTTTCACACTGTACATACTGAAACCCTTACATTCTCTTCTTTCTTGATAAAAAAATTTACGACCACAAATATGTAGTTTATGCATTTACAAGCACAAAAGCAAGAAGATACATGGCCATATGTCACCATCTGGATAACTAAAGTGCAGCTGAAGAGCACAAAGTATTCTTCCGAAAATTAAATTATTTTAAATAGTATAAATATGCTCTGAAAAATGGCTGTGATGTGACATAGCAAAGGTGACAAAAGAGTTTTTCAGGTTGTAACGGTTACTTAACTTTTTTTGTAAAAGGTAGGAACCAAAAAATACATACACAAATTATGAGTAAAGAACACGACATAAGTAGAACCCAAGGAAATGAGAAACTCTAAGTTTAGCCCCTACTTTTCCAAGAATCAGTAAGAATAAGGATATGGAAATTGCTTCTATTAATAATTTCCTCTTTAAAATATATGTATTGGCTGTTTCCTTTTCTGAATGTTTACATTACAATAGATAACCATAATTCTATATTATCTCCTTACCTCATATAATCTTAATGGTTAATTAATGCAATTATGTTCAAGGTAAGGATGAAGTGTATAACATTATAATGCTATAAGCATTTCCACATAAAAACAATGGAAGTAAATTGAGATCAAGAATATAATTTATAAAACNGCTGCCCCAGCTCAGAGCAGAGCAGGACAATCCCTCCCTTGCCCAGCTGGCCATGCTGTCCCTGATCCCCCAGGACACGCTCGGCCCTCCTGGCTGCCAGGGCACTGCTGGCTCATATCCAACTTACCATTGACCAGGACCCTCAGGTCCTTTTCTGCAGCGCCTGTTCCCTAGCCTATGCATATCCACAGCTGCCCCATCCCTGGCACTCACCCTTGTTAACTTTCACATCTGGTGATTGCCCAGCCCTCTAACTAGCCCAGATCACTCTGCAAGGCCTCTCTTAGTTTAAACAAGTATGGAAATATGGACTTCAATTCAACACAAATGTTTCAAGACTTACCTACATAAAAAGACATGTTCAAAAAAGAGCCCTGCAAGCTTCCTGAAGACATGTGCTGAAGTGTTCAGGCTGCTTTAGAGAGAACAAATCATGTCCCAGCAGCATGTCATTCATTAAACAATCTTATTAATCAAATAATAAAACATGATAACAATTATATCTTATAGTAAAATTTTATAGATCAGTCAAGCTTCTTTTAAAAAATAAAAATACTAAAAAAACCTCAATGTTTATCTTCACATCACTCTCAATTTTACATTTTATATATAATTTTAATATATATACAATATTATTATATATTATATACATAATAATAGTCTGTCTATTGTAAGGATCTAAATCTGCAAGCTTAATCCAGAGACTTTTCACACTGTACATACTGAAACCCTTACATTCTCTTCTTTCTTGATAAAAAAATTTACGACCACAAATATGTAGTTTATGCATTTACAAGCACAAAAGCAAGAAGATACATGGCCATATGTCACCATCTGGATAACTAAAGTGCAGCTGAAGAGCACAAAGTATTCTTCCGAAAATTAAATTATTTTAAATAGTATAAATATGCTCTGAAAAATGGCTGTGATGTGACATAGCAAAGGTGACAAAAGAGTTTTTCAGGTTGTAACGGTTACTTAACTTTTTTTGTAAAAGGTAGGAACCAAAAAATACATACACAAATTATGAGTAAAGAACACGACATAAGTAGAACCCAAGGAAATGAGAAACTCTAAGTTTAGCCCCTACTTTTCCAAGAATCAGTAAGAATAAGGATATGGAAATTGCTTCTATTAATAATTTCCTCTTTAAAATATATGTATTGGCTGTTTCCTTTTCTGAATGTTTACATTACAATAGATAACCATAATTCTATATTATCTCCTTACCTCATATAATCTTAATGGTTAATTAATGCAATTATGTTCAAGGTAAGGATGAAGTGTATAACATTATAATGCTATAAGCATTTCCACATAAAAACAATGGAAGTAAATTGAGATCAAGAATATAATTTATAAAACTGCCTTGAAATACTACAGACTTAGAAGACATATCTACTTTCATCAACAGAATTAAAATTTCACCTGACAATACAGCTTTTTCTCTTTTTCACCTAAACACAAAAGAAGAAAATAAGTAATTCTATAAAAGCCAGCACACACAACTGCTCAAATTTTAGAAATATTGAAATAACAAGTTAAAAGAAAAACAACACCTAAAACACACCTTCCCTGTGAAATGCTCTTGGGAGGCAGTATTTCAGCACATTATTGCCATATAGTGCAGTTAACAATGTGCTTGCAATTAACACCAAAAGAATTTAGGGTTGCAAGTATTACGAACACAGAAAATACAGAAAATTGATGTCCTGAAACTTCACAATTTGCTCTCCAAATGTCAAACTACTACTGTGCATAAACTTCATTCTTCATCCCAAGAGAGATTCTAATGAATTGCATATAACAGAATACTTGTTTGTATTAAATATGTATTTTATAAATTCAAATGACAACCTGTCTTTTCAAGTTTATCTAAAGCCAAACATAGCATAGAACAGGTATGCATTGCACCTTAACTGTAATCTTCATCAACAATGAATTTGTAACTATAAATCTTTTCTTCAAAATCTTTACCTGTGTAGGCACCACAAGTCTTTTAGGAAGACTTTATGCACACCTACAGGCTACTTGCTCTTCTTTTGACAGTATTTTTAAACATAGAAATTAGAGTTCAAAATAATGAAAAATAGTCCTAAAAATTTTTTACTGCAAAACAAATTAGCAAGTCAGAGGAAAGAAACTCAGTCTCATTCACAAACCCATGATCATTATGCAATTAATAGTACAGAAACATACTTAAAAGAGAACTATTTTTACAAAGAGATATAGCAAAGGATATTGCCTTTTAATTGGCTGTAACAAGTGCACACATACTATGCCAAATACAATAACCTACAGATTATTTCTAGAGAAATCAAGTTACAGAAAGATTATTTTCAAACCTTCTTTGTGCTCTGTATCAACCAGAATAAGTCAAACAACAAAGAGCTACTTAATACAATGAATAAACAGCAAAAGCAAATAAAATCCAAATTAAGACCTTAACTCCATAAAATTGCTTCTAGTGAAAGTACAAAAGGTTAAAAGACTATTTGCCAGCATTTCAGAAGACTCCTTCAAGAATATAGTGCTCATAAGGATTTCCCAATAGTCTGACTTAAGAAAGCTCATGCTCCTTGATAACAATTTAAACGTTAGTCACACAGAACCATCCACTCATTTGATTGTAAATGAGTTTTTCCCAATCTTTAACACTCATCAGGTGCATATACACAATACAATAGCTGCAGTTATGCTATTACTTAAACCGTAATAAGCACTGTTTAAACCTCCAGTGGCAGTAAAAACTGTAGCCTGAAGAACCCATCCATGAATTCTTGTCCTATAGTCTACATCATCCTGTTTCCACTCCTTAAGCTTTACTGAAACCATTCTAACATCTCTTGCAGCCTGACCCTATGATGAGGCTCAAAATCAATATGTAATTGTTATTTTCCTAGACCTGTCAATCACCCAAGACTATCAGCAATGCTTCTTTTCCAGAAATAACTATCACCCATTCTCTTGGCGTTGTTGCTCTCATGACTCATCCCTTATCACTCTGCTCTTTCAGTGTATCCTCCTGAAGGAGCCCCCTCATTCACCTGTATTATTTTATTAATCACTTCATAGGCTTTTGTCTTGCATCCCTTTCCATTTGTCTTCATTTCGTCCAGGGTCAGGACTCAAATTCAACTATGAACACCCTGCCATCAATCAGACATATTTTTTCTACTCCCTATCTCCCCAGCTTGAGTCTCTCTTTCCCTATACTGATGCCTCACTATAAGCTCAGCCTCAGCACAGACAACACACAGGTCTTATTCATTCCACTATTGCTACAGTCTCCACTACTGCAGGACTGTTAAGTCCTGAACTTAACCAAGCATTAGCCCTCAAATCTAGGTTCTCTATAGGTCCTAGAAATAACCTGCTGTTGAGATCCTAGCAATGCCCATCACATCACATCACTAAGATATCTCTCTAGTAGCTAAAATTTTATTACCTGACCACAGAAGTTCACACCTGAAATAGTGAAGGAATCTTCTTCATCTTTCAAGATCCAGAATTGATCCTTGCAAACATTCCTCTCTCTATAGCTCTTTTTAGCCTATGGCCAGATCACACAACTCCTTCCCTGTCTCGCTTCTTGAGCAGCATTCACTTCACTCTCTACTTCAAGACCCTCACTGGTCAAGGTCCTCATTCTAAAATTACTAATCAGAACACAGATGAGGTTAAAGTTCTGATAAACTGTTATATTTTCACCTTTGAACTTCTTTTCCCTTGCCCTTGTGGTTGGGAGAGCTTCATGAAACAGCACCCTCTTTCAAAAACCTCCTACAAGTTTTTTTCATGTTTCTCATTAAAAACAAAGAAACAAAATTACCAGATGGCTGCCACATCTACACTACTACACTAAAATTCACGGCACTGATGCCAAACATTCTCCTGTGCCATCACAGATCTCATGAGTCTTCCCTTACCCTTAAATCATTAAGTATTCTGGGTCATGAAACCCCTCATAACCACTGAACTCCAGGATGACTAATTCAGACATGGAACTTAAACAGTTTGTTACTTAGAAATGTGACTAAAATGATTTTCTACTGTACAGTGCGTATGGAAAACCAGCATCACACCAGCAAAAAGCCTACTCAAAGTATTTTTGTCTTTTTCGAGGCTTCTCAAACTGTTTGAAAAGTAATCCAAATGCTATTGTATACTGCTATTAGAGAGGTTTTAACTGGTAATCAAGTACCCAAGACAATGCCTACTATTTATAATTTCAATCTTATTTCTAAGTTGGCTTCTAGTATTTCAAAGATCAGGTTGTCCCAGGCTACTTAGAAGATACCATTCCATACTTTATGTCACTGTAAAATTACAATATTAAGTTCATGGCACTGTGGATTTTCCCTGTCATATGGCTTTATTAGACCTAGTAGAGCAATTTTCAAGCTAATGGATGCCTAAAGGTATTTTTGTAGTATCAGCAATTATTTAAAAACAAGTGGTTTGTACACAAACTATAATTTAAGAAGTATTTTCATTAATTTTGTCATCTTAAAATGGTATTTCCCTAAACTGTTCACAACCAAAACCAAAAATACGCCACAAAACCCCAAAAATACTATCCTATAATCCCAGCCATAAATTATCCACTTCTTTTAAATAACAGTTGTGAATAGTAACTCATTTTAAGTTACTTGTCTGACACTGTGCAGTTTGGCTTGTCACACTATACATATGAACAAGCTTAATCAAAACACTCCTTGTGAAGCAGCAGCATGAATGTGGCACATGCTGCAAACAGCAAAGCGGTAACGTACTCTGCCCCCCAAAACTGCTGCAGTCAATTCCTGCTATTCCATTTCAACACTGCATGAACCTGGGTACTATAACTGAAGCTTAGCCATTTAGTTTCCACAGGAGAATAAAAAGCTTTTTCAGTCAGGTAACACTGACTGCAAAAGAGCCATAAGCTTAACCTCAAAGTTTGAGTGCCCAAGTGATGCCCATTCAAACTCAATGGAAGATTTGCATATTACATTCTCCAGTTATTGCTTTTTAATTACAAACACTTTTTTCCCCTGGTCCAAGTAAGGTTTTACAGAACAGCCCAGAAAGGAAACTCCTTATACTAAGTATTTTGAAAAAAAACCAACAAAAAAAACCAGCTAATTGGAGAAGCATCAATTTTTAATCCTAATACACCCAGAAAACTCCGAATCAGAGCCACACTCCAAAAACAGGTCATTTAATAACAAAAAATAAAAAAAAATGGGTTCCTTCAAGCAATATTAGCTACAACATTAACAAAAGTTAGCATATTCCATTTTACCTACACTTACTTAACAGTAAGAAAATAAAATTATTTTTCCAGAGAATTATTTCACTTATAGGTTTAAACAATGAATATAGCACTACAATCCTAAACTACATACAATTTTTTCACTCTCATTAAAATGTTTTTTTTTCCCCTACTGCTCTGATTATTTGATCACTGTTTTTAAAATAATCCACAGTTGTTTTGTCAACATTTTAACACACATCTGAAAAGGATAAAACTAATGTCACAAACATGACAACACTTCTGACAATCCCGTAATAATCAATAAACAAAAAGAAATGGAGCCCAAATATTCAGATGAGTAAACTAACAGAAACATGGAAAAACTTAATTGCTAACTAGAACACAGGCTAATAGTTATAGCAAACTTTAAAAGCATTTGTTTCTTCTTTCAAGTCCAATCTCTAAAACAGTACACTCCAGGAATCATAACAAACAAGATTAGCTTCTCTAAAGAACATTTAATTGGGAAATTGTGTATCAGTCACAACATGCCTTCATCAGGAGAGAAATATAGCAAAAGCTTCGATTTATTTTTTGAAAAACAAGAGTGAGGAATTGGAAATACTACTGTAGCCAAACAAAACAACAAAATACCATAATGCTACCTTCTCCACGAGAACAAAAGCATCAACAAACTCCACCCCACCCCCCAAGCAGGCTGTTGCTCTCTAACCACAGAGCCAATGCTGTAGACAATGTAATCCCACAGGGAAGATCACAGACACACTGTGAAATCTTAAAATAAGGTCCACGTTTTAGAAAGACCTAGAAGTACTTCAACGAGACAAAATTTCATTTGGAACAAACAGGTGGAGTATGGAAACAGCCTGCTCTTCTCCTGAATGTATCTTCCCTCGACACATAGAGGGACGTCACACGTGCTCAGTGTAGTCCAAAATTAAGGATACAGCACTTAAAATAAGCAGCAGCAATCAAGATGTGGTGAGGACGGTAACATGCAATGTAACACTGCAGGTGTGATTGCATACACCCGCAGTATCTGGATCTGTTATTATTCATCAGCTGTAGGTGGCTAAGAGGGTGTCACTTACTACAGTGACACATGCTGCAGCTGGCTAGCCATGATTAAGTATTACCCAGTGTGGCTGAAAGGAATGGAGACTACCATTCATTATGATCCAGCGTGGCTTAGTGGCGTAGGGAGGCTGCTACCCTCCCCTGCACCGCAGCATTTGAAGGAAGGCAGGTAAAACTCAACAAAGCCCTGCGGATGGTGTGCAGAGAGGAGAGAAAGGGAACCTCGGTCGCTCAGCCTGAAGGAACGGGTGTCCTGCTAGCAGAGGCGGAGAGCCCGTCCGCGCTCGGCGCGACCAGGAGCGCTCCGCCGCCAAGTGACAGCGCCGGGCCGGGCCCCGGCCGGCCCCGCCGTGCGAGCGGCGCTGGGGCACCGCGCTCAACTTCAACCACAGCAGCAAAAGCCTTTGTCCGAGCGTTCCCGGGCAGTGGCCGG